>VZTH01017850.1:96285-171656 GCA_013397815.1 Aleadryas rufinucha | reverse complement strand
GTCCTCCTCTCCTCTCCTCTCCTCTCCTCTCCTCTCCTCTCCCTATTACAGTGTTAACGATGTAACTACAGACCAGAAGGAAGAGGGAAGAAAAGAAAGACGAATTTCCATCTAGGTAAATTGTGATCCTTTGGCAGCTTTCTGAAAGATTTTCAGGTTTTGCATTATGTAAGTAATTCAGATAAAACCAGGGCTTGATAAGCTTTCTTTTGTGTGATGCTGACAGTGCATCTACTCGCTGCAGTTACCAACACGTGCCAAAGCTGGCTGCAATAAATAGCTGCCATCTCATAAGACAAAAAGTAAGAATAGGATTGTATTAGGATGCAAATGCTTTTCATTTATTCATTATAGTCTTTCTGAGATTTGTGCCTCTAGAGACACTTCTTTGTTTAGGCCAGAAGAAACTCAGATACTTAAAAGATATGCAAATCCTTTATGAAGTGGACTCAAAACACCAAATGACTTCGGAAATAGCTCATAGTCTGTCTGAAGCCTGTAAGTGTGAGATTATACTGCCTCTATTATAGGAAGTAAAGTTAACTTCAAAAAACCTTGTGTTCTTTCAAAATAAATAAATAAATAAACAAACAAGGGTCTCAAAATACTTTCCCTATAAATAAGCTATTTATGATTAAGTCTAGAATCTTCCAGGACTTTTGATGTACCAAGTTAACCAAGATGGCTTTAAGTTCACAGAAACATTCAAAGTGTGATAGTAACAGGTTTTCCTGTTGTTGGCAAATTACAGGGGAAATAAAAAGAAATACTGTGAGCTTTTGTAATTATGATTAGAGCATAACTGGATATTTTAAAATAATAATTTTAATCCCAGGTAAAAAATCAAACCCTACAGAAGAAATTTGCAAGATGGCCTCTCATTTTTATGAGTGAGGGAAGGCTGAGAAGGAAATTTACTCCTCGATGCAGCTGATGGAAAAATAGAATGTTTAAAAAATCCCACCTAAATTAGGCTGAATAAATCTCTTCTTTGAGGCCACACAGGGTCTGAGCCGCAAATTTTCAGTGATGTCAAACATCTTGTTGCACAAGTTTTGAATTCAGTGCAGAAAAGCGCATGGAGATCTGGCCCACTGCATCATTTTCACTGTATTTTTTTGCTTTTTGGAGGGTTTTGCTGGGTTTCAGTGCTCCCATTCCTATTTAACCTAATTGCGCTTAAATTCCTTTTGATGTTGAAAGAGCCTCAGCTACAAAGAAAACAAAATAACGTTGTTAAGGAGCAACATTTGTGTTCATAAGGAAATGGGTGTAATTGCATTGCCTGAGTGCTATGAAAGAAGATTTTTCAAAGTAATATAGATTGCATTAGGGGGAACAAATATCCCGTGGCCAATCTGCACATATATTTTATTATGTTTTGTTGGGGTTTTTTTCGATTCTGAGTGCACAGGCAAGAACATGAGAGGCCAGGAAAATAGCACCATTTGTTTGATTTTCCATACAAAGAGTGGATATCTTGTCCCTCAGTCCCAGGTGAGCCACTCGGGAAGCCACGGGGAACTGTGAGCAGCCAGGGCCACTTTGCTGCTGGGAGCAGGTACAGTCCTCGAGCAGAGTGTGACATCCTGGCACTCTCCTGCCAAACCCTGCTGCTTTCAGATCAGCCCTGCCCCTGTTTCTTGATCATTCCATGTTGGGAAGTGAAAATAAATGAATGAAAATAAAGAAAAAAATGGATGCTGCTGCTGAGATATTTTTGAGGCTCGTACAAGCACGGCTGGCAGAAAATATATTTGTGTTCAGCTCAGAGTTAGAGAAATGCAGTGGATGAACTGGTGTTCAAAGTTAGGTTGGACAGGACTTTGAGCAATATGATCCAGTGCCAGATGTCCCTGCCCAGGGCAGGGGGTTTGGAACTTGATGGCTTTTGAAGTTCCCTTCCAACCCAAACCGTTCTGTGACTGAGATTCTATGAGTGGGGCTCAGAAGAAGAGCACAGCTCCATCCCAGCATGTCCCAGCATTTACACTTCCCACACACACATTGCCTTGCCAGTTTCTCACAGACTTTTAACAATGCTGCCACCTTTGTCCCTTTCCTAAAGAAACATTTATCTCTTTTTTCCCTTCTTTTCATTTTCTCCTTCCCTGTCTGTCTTGCTCAGCTCACAGCAGCACAGCTCTGTCTGCAGGTTCTTCCTCGCTGAAGCTCTGCAAGAGCTACTCTTTCCCTAAATGAAACCTCTCTAAATCTGGCAAACTGCTGCAGAGTGTTTCTGTTTATGAACTGACATTTGCTGCTCAGGAAATACTTCACTGCAAAATCTTCACCCAGCTACAGATACCATAGTCCTTTATATTTTGTTTTCAAGCTCTGATCACCCTTCCAGGCCTTTGTCTGAGCAGGCTAGGGGAGGAAAAGAAAAAAAAATGACAAAGTTATCTTTGTTATTTATTTTTTTGCTAGCAGAAAAAAATCTAACAAAGGCAAAAGAAACCCTGCTGAGACCATTTTAACAGCTGTGTGTCATTGGAGGGCAATGCATCCCTGGCTGGTGTAAATTAGAGGAAAATGTAAACCAATCAGCATGGCATGGTTCCACTTTGACATAACTTCTGCAGCATAAATGAAAATTATTTCTAGGGACGTTAATTTGTTATGAAAAGTCATCCTGTGCAAGGATTGTCTTTTATAAGGCTAAGCCAAACAACAAAAAATGTTTCACAGTTATATTGGATAGGCTTTTAGGTTTGCTGTCTTGCTTCAAATGCTGCATAGTGTGAAAAAGTAAAACTTTGACATCACCTGCAGCTACTTGCGCTGAGCTGAGTAACTGTACAGTCATGAAGATAATCTCATTTGACATGCAAATTGTGCAGCCTAACCAGGGAAAAAGCTAGTTTGTCATTTAATCCTGGAAAATGCAATTTGGACTGCTGTAACCGGAGTTTTCCAAGAGATAAATTTCTGAAAATGATTAATATCTCCAGCAGAAAATTATATCAGTAATATGTGTAGAGCACAAAGGAGGCTTGGAGTAATGTAATTCTGTTCAAATTTTTATTTTTTTTCATGAAAAGGAAGGGTAGATTATGCCATCTAGTTAAGCCTTTACATATTCTAAAGTGAAGCAGTATATTCAAATTCTAAACTCTGCTTAAAACGGGATAAATTTGTGTTTGCAGGCCCTCAAGGTAGTGGTTTAAATGAAAAAGTGACATTTTGGAATGGGATGGAACTACAAAATCCCAGCAAAGGGAAGGTTCTGAGTTCTTAAAATTGCATTTTGCCCTGCAAAAGCTGTCAATACTGCTGAAAGCCTAGTGGAAAGGCATTGATGGTTCCTTTTAATTTTTTTTTTTTTCAAAGAACAGACTTTAATAATCCTAAACTTTTAATGCTGATGTAAAATCTTAGAGGAAATTTCAGGAATTATGTTTTTGTAAGTAAGATGACTAGTTCGAAATTATTTCCCCTGAAATTGTAGATCTCCTTCAACACTTATTTGGAGAGGAGCTTCAGAATCCAGAGAGATGATCTGGACCTTAGGATTTTTTAGAGGGTTTTTTAAATTAACAAAAGGATTATTGCACTGGACATGTGAGGTTGAAGGCCAGGTGTCTGTGGGATACTCTCTGTTTTACCTGAGTTAATTAGCTATAGTACATATTTGTCAAAGAGCAGGTAGATACTCTTTGCCAATTATTTAACAACATTAACAAATGAGATAATAGGGCTGTATCACTTTCTCCCAGGTTATTGGTTTCACTTAATAATTAATTATAGAAATGTAAATTCAAAAGAGGGTCTACACTGCATAATCGTGTTTCCCATACATAAGAAACATAAAAGAAAAACTGAGTAAATCCTTCCCCAGAGTGATCTTGATTTGTACTGGTGAGTGAGAGAGGAGAGTCAGGCCTGACAGCGAGTTGCTGACCCGCATGGCTTTCACTTCTTTCGTACAGAGAGTGCTTCAAAGTGCTTACAATAAAAATCCAGTGCTTTGATTTACTGCCTCAAGCATCCTGGAGAAACATGGGATGATGATTGTGATGGTTGTAGTCCTTCTCTGTCACAGGCCTGGTCGATTTCCTCTTTCTTCCTTATGTCTCCTCAAGGAGCTATAAGAACTATTCCACATTTTCAAAAAAATTTTCTTTAGTAAATATTAACATTATTATGTCTTTAAACAGCACCTAATTGCTAAAACCTAAATCCAGAACAGATGCCAAGATTCACACTCATTTGTTCCTTGCTAATAGGTTAAAGAATGGAGAAAGGACAGAGAGCACTGTATCTCCATTTCTGCCCATCTGATTTCAACACAGTGATTTCTGCTTGCAGATATCTGCACAAGTCACAGCAGTTCCAATTTTAGACCAGCAGACCCTAATGAACCGAGTGTGAGACTGGAAATCTGGCTGTTAATGCTCACTAGTAATTGGCTGGGTTTTTCTTCTGGTGCAATTTGTCCCAGCTCTACCAAAGTTGTATCATCTTCAGCATATTAAATGAAGTATAGAGCTGTAATTCCCCTGAACCTTTAGTATAAAAACCTGTATGAACCATTAAAATTTTGGACAAAAAGATTTGCCCTTGGGAAAAAGGAGTGGGGTTAAGAAACTGAGGCACTGCCAGAGTACTCTGTTTGCACCTTCAACTACAGATATCCAGGTAACAAAGAGAAATAATCTTAGTCTTTGTGGAGAAATGGTATCTTTGTATTTCCACCTGGCTGGTGTGACCAGTCATTAGTCAATGTGTGTCATCTTCATCTGTAAATTTTGCTCCCTTTTATGTTTGAATTTTCTAAAGAGCAGAATCTCCTGCAACCTCTCAGACTGAATTGCAAAGCATGTCAGTAGAGTCATGTTGACTGGAATGACCTCTGCTTTGGAAGGGAAGGAGGTAATTGGGTTTCCAAATTCAATGCTGCATCTGACATCAATCAGTTGTCAAATTTCATTAACTCTCACACTTTGGGTTCCAAGAAGATTGACTGCACATGCCTGTATGGCTGGGAAAGCACTGAAACTCTGACAAGCCTTGATAACCAGAGCTGCTCGAGAGAAAGTCTTTAATAAATGCTCTCTCACTTTTCTGTATGACCCAGAATTCTTCAAATAAAGGCTATTAACCAAATTTATAAATACTCACATATATAAATTTAATATATATTTCTATATAGGCATATATGGAGAGTTATTTGTCACTCTCTAGATAGACTTTATATATATATATTATATATACACACATGTAGGTACATAAAAGCAGGTCTGTATAAACACTTTTTAAAAACATCCATTCCATTCTAATTCAATCCAATCTAATCCAAACACTATAAAGTCCCCCTGAAAGGGAAGTCTCCTATAACTTGGCAGGGGAATGGACCCACGACACAGATTGTATTGTGGAGCAAAAAAGGTCTTGAGTCCCTGCTTTAAGACACAGAAAGAGTCAGAGGCAGGGACATGTTAAAAACATGCTAAAAATAGTCTTGAGTTTAAAAGTGTGCTTTTCAGGTAGGCAAAGATTCACAAAGCCAGAACAAGATACCTTGGGCCAGGCATAAAAATAATTCATGATTTAGGAAGGAGAACACTAAAGCCAACTTCACAATATGGATTGTTTTTGAAAACTATGTTTCTGACAGTGTAAGTAATCTGCTGTCATGGACCTGAAGATTTCTTTATTTTTTGAAAGACATCATCAGAACAAAAATTAAGTAAAGGGTAAATATTATCTAAAATAAAAAAAACAAACAACCAAAGGATGTTTTCAGGTTCCTGCTGCCTCAGTGCTGCTACCCAAACACAGACAGATCTGTTCTTGGAAGAGTGCTGGGCTCCAGCAGGAGATAATCGTTGCTTATGCTGGACATCTGTGGTCCTCAAAGAACTGCTAAAGCTCTGGGTGTGGAAATCAGGTGAGCGGAAAATAGCCTTTTAACTTCCTAAACCAAGAACTACCCAATTAAGGAACCTTAGTCCCTGTTCAGTATCCTTGCATAATTTGTTGGGAATCTAAAAATTTTAATATATATTTGTGGACTTGGTAGCCCACAAAAATTCACACTGAAGGAAATGCAGTGACTCCCAGCTTTGTCTGATGTGATAAATAAGATCACTGGATATTTTTTAAACATCTGACTTCCTCTATTTTTTATTAATAGTTTATTGTCATATTCTTATCTCTACAGTTATTTCAATTTGCTATTATACCACCCACTGTGGTAACTTGTTCATTCTCTTTCATCTCCCTCTGTATCCCACAGGAATCTAGAGTCAAACTCCTGCCACAGTTCTACTTAACATAAGTTTTTTGGTTGGAACAGCAGAACTATAAATTTTATGTGCTCCATTTGCATCACCAAATATCTTGGAAACTCAGTTGTACACATTGTTTGCTCAGTTGTACACATGCCAGCAGCCCAGAACTCAAATTATAGTTATTTGTGCTTGTGTATGGCAAAGAGGGCCTGTTTCTCCCTCCTGTCATCCATTCTTCACCAAAAGTTGTGATTCTGTTTTTGATTCCCTGGTTATTACTTCTGGAAATATTTTGAAGATTTGTGTAAGCTGGAGTACATTTGAAACAATCAATCCAGTTACAAACACGGCAAATAGCACTTCTCCAGTAATTGGTCTGCTGCATCACCTTTCTCCTTCAGCCTTTTCAAAGCCAAGATCTTCTCACAAGGAAAGAAGTCATAACTTGAAAAAAGTATGTTAGTGATTAAGATATCCATTATAAATTCCGTCCACATTGGTTGTTTGCATTGATTTTGTTTTTCCACTTGTTCCTCAGGCAGTAACAGTAAATTTGGGTGCTCATGACATTTCTGCAATTCTAACTTTGAGTGAGACTCATACCATATATTGCCATATAAATACTGACTTGCTTTAAGTCCCATGTGTGCCTCTCGTGTAGAAATGAAATAGACATTATAGTCATTATTCAACTTAATTTGCAATATTTATTGCTCTTGGTGGATATGAATGTATTTGTTACGCTCACAATAAATGACCTCTGGGTTTCAGAGATGCATTATGTTAGGAAAAACTTGCAAGGAGTAAATAACACCCTTCCCTTTCTCTCTACGATTATTTCTACAGTGCCACTATTGTGTCCTGTATCTAAATTTAATTCATGCTAAGCTGAAGGACTCTTGCTCATGCTATAGTGTGAAACAAGGGTAACATTTGTGTAAATGCAGTGAAAAAAACCCGCAGTTGTATGGCTTGCCCTGGTGTCATTCAGAGAAAAACGCCTATAAGGACCAGCTGTAGAGTAAACGTGACATAATCTTGGGAAGTGGAAATGCTGACTTGTCCTTGGGATAAGGAGTTCATTTTCACTCACAGCCAGGTGGTTTGTCAGTGCTGTTGGGTGGTACAAGGGGAAATATGAACTGCATAAGCATGGCCGTAACATCAGAGTGTCAAGTCCCTTATCATGAACTGGAAACCACAGGAGAAGCAGAAGCAGCAGTAGAGTGGCAGCTACACACCTGGAAAAACAGGCAGCTCTCCTAGTGTTTTCCTGTTATTGAAAGCCATGTAATTTCAGTGGTCAGAGCTAAAATATCTTAATATTTTAAGTTCAGACTGAAAATGTCAGATGATTAGATTAAGTGTAAAACTGTATTCAACATTCATAATTCATAAACTAGTACATCCAGTATACTAAGCTTCCCAATAAATGTCAAGAGAAAGAAAATGGTATTATTTTATTTTAAAGCTGAAAATGGAGTGATAAATTGACTCTCCTGAGGTCCAATGGGAAGTCTGTGCTAGATGTGTATATTCTCTGAACTATCCATGCCAACTTTCCCCACGTTTCTGTGGAGTAAACCTAATTTTTATACTTTTCTTTACCTTTAAAACCCCTTCCTTCCAGTCCAAGGGCACATATCAGAAAGAGATAATCAGAAGAAAAATCTATGTTGTAATTATGGGGACAGACTCCAGTAGGTGCAGTCCCCTTTGAATATTTTGCACTTGCTAATACAAGGTAAAGGTTCTGGCAAACAGGGCTACAAATTAAATGACATGCAAAAAAGGCCAATTTAAGAACTAACTGAGGAGTTGGATATAAGATTTTAAGATTATTTTTATCTAAATATTAATGACCTGGAAATCAAGAGAGGAGGGGAAGAGAGTTTCTGTGTTAAACACAAAATAGGAAAAAAGTGTCATTCTTAAAAGAAATTTCTTAGGATACACCTTGTAACTCCTGATGTTTTTCAGCAGAAAAGAAAATCTCAGCCTCACAGAAATTCCTGTTGCAGGAGGTAATTTTATTCAATTCATAAATCCTTATAACAAAGATTTTTGCTTTGCCAATTATCCAGACATTCATTTCACAGGAGATAATGAAGTATGTGGTAAATGTTTCAGCTGATCTTATTTTAACATTTCACCATTCGTGTGACAAAATGCCATACATAAAATCTTACATCAGGTTTTTTATTGGTGTAAAAAAATGATACCTCAAAACATTATGCACACTCATGGATGAGAGTCTAAAATCAAAACCCATAAAATGTGTTATTGGAGGTTGTGTTTTTCATAAATGGCAGCTGTGCTCTCCTCCCATAATGTCACTGCCACAGCAAAGCGAGATAATAAAACCCATTTTTCTTTGGCTTATTTTCTTTATAAATGATATAAAAAGAAGTCATACACTTATTACCTTATTGAAATGCTTTTTAAGATTCGATATTTGCAGAGAATTACAAAATGTCCTTCCTAAGACTCACAGTGGCTGACTGAAATGAATCCACAGGCTTGTCTGCTTGTCTTTGACTGTTAGGGTGGATTATTTGCTTTTAATTCAAAATATGGATATTGTAATTATCTGAGGAAACTGTAAGGAGGTGTAGTACATCATTGCCTACATCTTGCTCCAAAGCAGTTATGCAGAATAATTTAAAAAGTAGAAGAACAAAGCCCTCTAATTCTAAAGAGCACAATCTTACTACACAGTTAAATTTAGACCAAAGAAAGCATTGTTTTACCCCAAAAAATCAGTGTATAAAATAAATAGGAAAATGAATGACAAGTGTCTATAAAATCAGCTTGGAAATAACTAAATAAATCTTCCTTCTCTGACTCTTAATTGCCATTATAGGCAATTTTGCAGAATATATATAAAATTTCTCCAGCTCTGGCTTACCTAACTGCATTTTGGAGCATATTTGGTGCTGTATTTTCTATTTCTGTGCTATCACATAAAAATAGAAACTTTGCTTCTACTCTCGCAAGTCCTAACTGTTTTTTCCTGATGAAGTTTTAATCAGTGGGAATATACTGCAGAGAAGCAACTTCCACAGCATTTGTAGCCCTTGCAATTTGGGTGTAGTTGCTCTAGAGAAATATCCAGCTTCTGCTTCACCACAGCCAAGCCTGAGAACTCAATGAGCTCATGGTGGAACTCCACAGAACTCTTTGTTGAGAGGGTCAAGTTCAGAGCAAGAAATCCTTCTATGTTTATATAGTGTACAAACATCAGCTTACACCACAGCTGTGGTTTTCTGGAGGGACTTGTTCTTGATAGTTCTTTACTTTCCCACTGTTGTCCTTCTCAGCTTTCCTGACCCGATTTTCTCCCTTTTATGGTCCCATTCTTCTCCTTCCTGGAGCCGAATGGGGCTGCAGAAAGACTGAGTGCTGGATGGGAACTGCATTAACAACTGTGACAGGGTTATTGCCCAGCTGTCTATCCAAATGTCTTTTTTGATCTTTACTAACAAACAGACTCACTTAAATCGAGTTTAGTTCACATTTCTAGTGAGTTGAAGCAGATGCATATTGTCCTCAGAGAGTTGTCTAAGGGGCACTTGAGATGTGCACATGCGTAAGATCAAGGATTCATTTTGCTGCTTCAGAAATCCACCCAAAAGCCATCTCAGGACTTTTACAGATTTAAAACAATGTCAAACAGGTTCTACAGCCATCTGGAGAAACCTCACAGAGCTGCTTCAGTCTCAAGGGATAAAAAGAAATAAGCATCAGTCACTCCCACCACTGTGTTTTGTAATGACTTATCCATGAATTATCTCTTTTTTTTGTTTTGCCATGGGCAGGGACAAATTCCACTAGACCAGGTTGCTCTAAGCCCCAACCAGCCTGGCCTTGAGCACTTTCAGGGATGGGGCATCATCATGTAAAAAGAAATTTTATGAGCCAAATTCCTTAATTTTGAAGGCCTGGTTTTGGAATTATTTCACCTTCCCCACTGTGTGTCCTGAGGTGTTACAGCACCAATAGAGTGCCAGTGGTTGGGAATCACAGGAATTATATTTTGTACCGGCCTCCAGGCCTGAGCCCCTAATTAGACAGCTGAAATGGGGCTTCCTGTGGTTTGTCCTGCTCAGCCAAACTGCTGGGCCACTGGCTGCTTTTTAAGAAGCTTAATTTCTTTCACCAAGCCTTTTAAATGTAAAATGAACTGGATTTATAAAGCTCTCATGACTCGCAGTTCTGGGTTGAATACCTTGTGTTACATGGTTATTTATATAGCATTGAAACAGCCTTGGGCAAGATTGTAAGGCAGCACTCCTAGTGAGCCCTCATAAAGAAGGGATGTTCATCTCATCTGGCAATTGCTGAGAACAAAAAAAATAAAAAAAGATAAATTATATTTAATGGTACCTGGAAATGCTGCTTGCTAACAATAGAAGCATAATCCCTCTCTCATGCCTCCCTTCTGTGCTTCCTCTGTAACATCCTCGGCAGTAACCTCGGGGTGGAGCAGCCTTTGCAGCACAGTTGGGATAATGCTGGCAGAAACAATCCTTGCATTGGCTTTTCCTTTCAGGAACGAGCACGCTTTGTTTATCTGAGCTGCGTATTGGGACTATTTGCAGAATGTCTTAAAACTTTTGAGAGAGACCTTCCCCACCTAAACCAACCACAATAAAGCAACTGTTAAATTTAATTCCTGCCCAAAGAGTGAGTTAACTTTTACTTTACTACATCAGTAAAATAGATGCTAAACAAATGTTGAAAGGTCACAGATGGAATTGAGGAAAGGTTTTTTTAATTACTTGAGTCTGAAAAAAATGAAAGTACTCTGCATATGTGGATAAAGGCACTGATGGTTTTTTTCCTTTCTACAGTGCTAGGTGTCACATTTCTATGGTCTTCAGCACTGCAGCTTTATATATATATTTATACTTGTTGTACAAGTATATATATATATATCTATAAAAGAAGTACTGACTGAGGTTTTTAATGCAGGCTGAGGTACAAGATGCCACAGGAAGGACATAAACCCTCACAGCCATTAGACATCTGCAGCTGGTGGGTATCCAAGACTGCACACCAAAGGCTTTCACTGCTCCCATCAGGATCCCACCAAGGATGAGCAGATCTCAACAGGGATTTGGAAATTGTGCCACCAAATGACTCTGCCATTCTCTGCTCAGACATTCTCTGCAGAGGTATCCTGCTCCCATGGTGATTCTGGGTGGTGTTTTAAGATCCCTTCCCTTAAAGAAGCAAGGCTGCTATTGCAACTCCTAACTGGAGTTTGGTATAACTGAGCTTCTTGCTGTCAGAGAAGACGAGAGTGAATAAGGCAATCATCTATTTGCAGCAGCCCAAACATAACAGAGGGCTGCCTGGGCTATGCAGATGTGCCAGGCCAAGCAGGGAAGGTGAAAATTATCTTGGAGTTGATTGATCTCAATAGTTTGTTCAAGACAGAGCAACGAAGAGGTGATAAGAAGTGAAAAGATTTAAGATTTAATCAGCTTGAAGATGTCAGGCTTTGCACCATTAAAAAGGCAATATTTAGTGATTCACATTCAGATCTGTACTGAATTAATAACTAAACTGATCTATAGCAATTTTTGGCTGTCACCAGTGGAAAAAAGGAAAAGCAACAAATACAAGATCTTCATGTAGGAGAATGAAAAAAATTAAAAGAGGACCTTGGTATATAAATTCAAGGCAGTTATGACTGATGAGGGAAGAGTATAGGCAGGCACCAGCAGGAGAAAAAAAATGATGCTGAAAGTATGATGGATTTGTTGAGGCACACTACAATGAAAATAGTATAAAAAAATTAGTTATGAAAAGAAACATTCACAAATGTTTTCATTATTGACTTTGGGTAAGTTCCGCTGACAGGTAGAAAATACAAGGGAAACAAAATTACCTTCTCAGGAAATTTTGAGAGTATATAAAAGAAGAATGAGCATATCCTTCAAGAATGTGGATCCTTAGCTGAAGAGAGAAAATGGGAAAGTGTTTTCCTAAAATACCTTTTGTAAAAGTTGGTTGGATTCAGAACTATGCTAATTTCTTTTAATTTGTGTGGGAAGGAGGAGGAAAGTTAATAAGGTTTCAGCTTTCTCCACAAAGACTTAGTAATCAAAGGTCATTAGACAATATATCTTACAGTAATTAATGTGAAATGAGAGCAATTAGTGATCCTTCATTAATGAGTCTGTTACATTAGATTAGTAAGTTTCTATTTTTGTTAGGTGCTATTTAACATGCTTAAGATAGACTTTTATTTTAAACTTCTATCTTTACAAAATTCCAGATGGGAAAGGTTTGGAAATAGGAACTACAGCTGATAAAGCTTTTCTTTTAAAGTGAAGTGCCCTGACTGACATTGCTGAAGAAGATGTCTGCTGAATTATTTTGATTTTGAGGTTCTAGAGTTCAAGTTTCTAGGGTTCAAAGGCAATCAGGTACCCACATATCAACAAATCACTGTGTGTTCCAATTCCACTTGTGCCTTTCATATTTTTACTTCTCCAGCTAAATACATGCTGGGAAAGAAAAGACATTCAAAATCCTCACTCAAAACCGTTCTTCAGGATATTTTTTAAAATGTTATTCTAGGACACTTTGGGAATTGTTATATGGATTCTGTGCTTGCTCGCAGTGAGGAAGGCTCAGGCAAGTGAGGAGTCACTGACCAAGGCATTCCCAATTCCCTGCTCCCTACATCCTACCTGCTGCACTGGGTGCTGTGAAGCTGAGCTACTCTTTGAAAAGATTTATTATAATGTTTATAAAGGACATTGAACTCCTCAGATTAAAAACGAAAGACAAGTGAAAATTATAATTATCACAATTCCAAGCTATTTCGTATAAACACCCAATTAAAAGAAATTACTCATTAACTGACTATTTTCATGGTTTTGCTGAATCTGGATATTCAGTTGCTTTTTCAATTATTAGCAGCAAAATTGGAGTAGGATCTCTAATGTGAGATTTGACCCATTCATCTCAGGTGATGAGAAAGCCTTGTTTAAAAAATCAGAAAAGTTGTACTTGCATATTCATCAGTGATAATGATTTACCAAACAAAGAGCTATTTTTTTCCCACTATCATCTTGTTCTTTGCATAGTCCAGACTGTGAAATTCTGCTGCTAGATATCTCTATCCCTGAGTGCATGACAGATGCAGACTCTGCAGAAGAAAAATTTTATGGGAAATTCCAATTTCATTCAAATTTTACTGAGAATTAAGACACAGCCTGTATGTGAGGCTTGGTGAATTTCCCAGTGTTTTTAATCCTGACCACTTATGGCAAAAACATGTGCATGAAAACTTTATTTCCAGCAATGCTGTGATGAACCAAGAATGTAACCAGAGCTGTAACCCAAGAGAATATTGACATGTTTAAGCTTCACTATTCAATAAAACACAACAGTCACGTTGTTTTCACTCAGTCAGTTAAGCTTAAGTACATACTTAATTGTTTTCTTAACTCAGGGACCAAATAGCCTCAGCTCTTAATGGCAAACTGAGCAATTGCACCCCATAGTTCCTGCAACAGCCAAAGTTGTGGTTTATGAAAAAAAGGATCAATGATTAGGAGAAAACCATTGGGGAAAACCATCCCTTTCATTGATCTGAGACTAATGTCAGCTGTTAAAATAGAGCAATTGGAACACAGTAAAGCATTAAAGATTTGGAATTGCCAAGGCAAGGCAAAATGTCCACCGTAATTCACTGTTGACAGGGATGCTACTCCAACCAAAGATATATGTACCAACAAATCCACCAGGAAATGTTGCAATGAAGTCTTTATTTATTCTGCAGTCAGATTCAGTCCAAAGAGGTGTTGAACGTCAGCAAGCAGCTGGAGGAAGTGGAACAGTAATATTGTACAACGTGAGAAACAAGGGAGATCAAGGCTGAAAATACTAAGCCTACAAAAACTGTCCTTTGATGAAAATACTGTTTCTACAACCTAGAAAATCTGTGAATAAAAACAAGTCTGAGATTGGAATCTTACTGGAGGTCAACAGTTGATTACCTACTTTTAAAAGACTGTCTCATGCACTCAGTCTAAATGTCAGAAGGCATTACAAACCCCTCAGAAATATGACTTTTTAATTTCCCATGCATCCAAAGTACTTTCATTGAGAAGGAAATTTAATATTGAAATAATGAAAAATATCTAAGGCCCGTTATTTAAGGTTTTAGGATATATTTTCTTTATTCTTCATTCCATCTCTTTTTATAAAATTTTACACATAGTCTAAATAAAAAGGGGAAAAATGTCAAGAATATGCCACAGCTGCCAGATTCAGAATTAATCTGAACTCTTTTTCTGAAATTATCTACAATTCTCGAATTTCAAAGAGGTTATTCTTTTTATTCCTAAATTCTACCAGTTCTGACTTTTTGTATCATATGAAAACTGCTATGGAACTACTTGTTTTAAACTTTTTTATTTATCTTCTACATGCAGTATTTGATTTTGATTCTTCCTTTATTCATGTAGTGATATTTGCTTACTTATTTTGTGATTATTGTTAGTAACAATATTTGTGATAGCACAAGTTGCAGTGTGGAAGTGTCTCTTGCTGGGACAATAAATTTCAGTCCACAAAATTCTTGACAGTAGATTTTTCAATAGCAAACTTTATGACATGAAGATGAGTTGTTTTATTGGAAAAAAAAATCCGTTAGGCCTCTTTCTTGCCCAATTCCCTAGGCAACACAACAACCACAGAATGTTTAGAGAACAGCTCCGTCAGACTGAGAAGTTTTGCTGATGCTTAGGAAAAAAAAAACCAGCAGAAGTGAACATTTGGAATAACTTTGTCCAAAATAGCAATGTAGGTTATTTTACACCAATCTTCATTGGGTCAGCTAAGACAGTAAATAATACCTTCTTAATTACCTCCATGGCTATATAGTTATCACCAATTCTTATACAAAGAGGAAAAATAGAGAAAAAAATAAGTCATCTCTTTGAACTCAGGGTACATCAACAGGAAGGGAATGAGAGCAATTCCTCTTTTTATCACCCAATAATGGGAAGTAATCACCTGCTCTAGAAAAGCCTATTCTGCTTGGGCTCCACAGGTTCTGATGTTGGACCTTGAATCATCCATGAGAATGACCTGACTAACTCGTCTGTAGCTGGCACAACTACATTCTGTAAAGCCTTTTTTACTCAAAGTTGTTAAAATGTTTGATCAGTAATAATTATTCCTTCTGTTTATTTGAATGAATCTCATAGAAATCCAACCATGACATTTCCAAAGCACCCCCCAGCTAATCATGGCCCAGACAGACACCTCTCAACTCTGAAAAGCTTGGCAATATCATGTTGTCTGCATAAACAGATGTCCTATAAATTGTGTAAACCTTCAATCACAGAAAAAGAAAAAAAGCATTTCCTCCCATCTGCTACTTTCCCTTAGACACCTCATCTTTTGCTACTCTTTGTGTTCCTTTTACTTTTAAACTAACTCCCATTTATAGATTGTTGTGTAGAACCACATCAAATGCCCCACGAGATTCAGACGTGGGTGAGTTACTGTATTTCTGTCAGACAGGTAGAATCACGACAAAGATTTTGGTTCACTGGCTGTGTATCTCTTTCTGCAGTCTGTCGCTTTTTCTTGTATTTGTCTTTTACAGTCATGTTTTTAATTACTCTTTCAGAGTAATGAATCAAAGTCGGACTAATAAACCGAGGTCAGAAGTGATTTCTTGAACCTCTTTCCTCACTCATTCCTCTTCTAAAAGGCAGGTACTTTATTTGCTGGTTTTGGTTTTACTCTAAAGTTCTACTCTAATGGTTGTGCATCTGTTAGAGAAATGTAACTGCAGACCCACGGCCCCCCAGTCCTCCAGTCCTGCAGGAAGCCAGGAACAGGAAAGTTATCCTCTGTCTGCAGCTGTTGCCCTGCTCCACCTTTCCTTTTCCTGCCTTTATTGATTGTCTGCTTTGCCATTTGCATGATGAAAATCTCAAAGGCACGAGGATTTCAGTGCGAGCTCAGCACAAACCTTCAGCAGTTCTGTACAAACCTGCAGGAAAATCCACAGACTTCAATAACATCACTCATGTGTCTACAGGTTAATGATGCTTAAGAGCTTTTCTGGACAGAGGCCTAAGGAAGTCAAACGTTATCTTGGTGTGTCCCCATTATCAATGCCACTGTCTCAGCCCTCAACGTGGCTCTTGAGTGCTGCTGCACTGTGAGCACCCCATGATTTCAGATATTTCTTTTTCCTCCAGTTTTTCAGCATCCTTGAGCAGCCCCAGCCCATGAGCTGGCAAAGGAACAAGTAGAGTCAGGTCTAAGACATGAAAATTAATTTTTTGCTTGTTAAAATAAGAAAAACATTTCTACAAAACTAAGCATTCGTCTGAGGATTTAGTTTTTCCTTTATGCATTCATTGTAAGAAGATGTTTCACTGTTTCCTTAGTGATTTATTTCCCTGAATCTTCTCTGATTAAACACTGTAAGATTTATTTCTTCAATGTTATATTCCACATAGAATTTTAATTGTAGAAAAGAGGGAAAAGAGCTGGGGCAGAATAAAAACATATTGGTGTAATTCAATTTTTATACCCATTCCAAGATTTTTTACCTTTGGGGGATAACTGTTTGAGGATGGTGAGGGGAATGCAACTTATAAATTCTACTTGAATGATCAGTAATAAAAATAAACGACCTTATTAAAAAATTTTCATTAAGCAGTGAAATGTTGAATGACCGTTTTAGCTTGACAATAGGTGCCATGAGGCATATATATAATGGAGTAGAGACAGAGCAGCAAAAAGCTTATTTTAGTCAAAGAACATTCTCCATTATATATAGAAAATATGGTACTTTTTGGCATACTTTTGGATTCATCTTCTTGCAAATGGAGCTTTGAAATCAATACATATTACCAACAGAGGTTGTTTCTAACTACATGATTGTAAAAATCTGAAGAATCTAGAGGGCATTGTCATCAGGATTTGCCCATCTTGAGGTATTTACAGCACCAATTTTTGATAAAAATGTATTTCTTAATACTTCAATCTAAAATTGTGATGAAACCCTTTCATACTGGATAAGGTTCTCTTCTAATGGGTAGTATTTCACACAAGGTAAATCACTGAAGTGGGACATTTTGGAGTGATGTACAGAAAGCTGCAAATCTCATGGCTTCTTGCCTTCCTTCCACCTGGCCACTTCAGCCCACTTATTTTTTTGCTGGGTGAAGCTGATTATAAATAATCCTTGGTATTTTTTTTACTGAGGTTTTTGGAGTGCTGAGGCATGGCCTAGATCCCTGGACTCCTGGGTGCTGTTCAGAGCAGAGCAAAGAGTGGCACCACAACATAAAAAAGTGTTGTATTATTGATCAGCTTGCAAGCTGTGCCACCCCAGCAGCCCAAAGCCTAATTCCTTGGATTCTCAGCAAAGAAGAACCTGCTGGGGTGAGCTGTGATGCTGAAGAAATCCGGTGGATGCTCCACGGAGGATGCAGCAATGCTCTGATTGCAGGAGGCTGCCAGGGAAAGTGTCCCCCCACAGGCAGGTAGAATGAGTAAAGGAAGACAGCTTGGGAAATCTTTGAGAGTTATATCTGAAGTAATCAGCCCTGGGGACCTGTCAGGCTCACACCCGGTGAGAGGGGACAGCCAAGGCCAACACGGGACTGTCCAGGAGCTGCTGGAGAAGAGGAGAAAGTGTATTTGAAGAGGCCAAAGCCAAGTGCTGTTTCAAGCAAACACTAAACTGCAAGTCCAGACAAGAATGTTCATCTCTGTTGAGAACCAAGGAGTGTAAATTGCAGCACAATTGAAGTGTCGGTCTCAATGAAAGAGAAAATGCTCGTTCTGTTGGGAATGGAATGTTTGTGTGTGCATGTCCAGCCAGTGCTTAAAACTGGTACGAGTGAGACAAGGCTCCCCAACTCTGGTGCTGTGTCTGAGCCAGGATAAGGCACTCACTCCCTTCTTTTGGTCTGAAATAATGTCCTGAAAGCAGCAAAATACGTGATGCAAATTTTCAGTTGTATTTTTTAACAGGAGAGAATAGTTGGGCTTCACATTTTTCTTTTATTTTCTCTTAAAAAGATTCATCTCAGGATCTGGTTTTCTTCATATTTCAGCTCTTCCATCTATTAAATAACAGAGAAAGAAATTATTATTTATGTTAAGAGGTAGTGAGTTGTTCTGCTAAATGTTTGAAAATGAGCAGTGCCATGGATTTGTGTTTAATAGTTCTGGTGCCAAGTGGCTTTCATAGAACCAGTAGACATTGAACACTAAACATGGAGATCTTTACTTGTTTTTTTTTCCCCCTGCGTTTCTACCTGTAGAAGAAAAAAAGATAATTTTAATTTTATAATTTCAAAAGGTTTTTTCCCTTATCTTTTATCCGTGTTGCAGTTTTCAAACTCCTCATCTGAGTTACAGATGTGTGGATCAAGATCTAGTCTCCATTCCAAGCATTAACACTTGTTCCTGCACTTTAATCTTGGGCTTTTGGCATTTTACCAGTGACTTCACAGTTGTCATGTTACCATTTATAATTAATAAGCAAATATTTCATACAGTGTTGTCAGTGGGTAATATTATAATATTGTACATCATGAATTTAAATCAAAAATAGACCAAGACTAATCCTTGTTAGTATCTTAGGAGATTCTGAAGATGTCAAATAGTCTGGGAGATATCTGAACACTATTTTTAGGGAAAAGATGAAAGTGTTTCACAGCATGTCTATCTGTACCTGAACATGAATGATTAATGTACTTTTGGTCCAGCTTCAGCTGGACTTTTTTAGATAACAGCAAGAAGCAACCTCTGATCTCATATGTCATATCTATCAATAGATCAGGAGACAGTTATATATATTATATATATGTATATATATATATATTTGCCTTTATCATACATCATGTCCTGCATTAGAAATCAAGGCTTGGCAAAAAAAGAATATCTAGAGATGCCAGGTTTCTAATGTATGTCTTTTAATATTTATTAATTATTTTCATTTTTCACTGAGAATCACCTGATATATACTATCATTTCCCAAGTTTTCCTCTGTATTGAAAAACTGTCAATGCTGCCTGAGATGTATTATAGAAAGAATGTCAACTCCTCA
Organism: Aleadryas rufinucha; assembly: GCA_013397815.1. Taxonomy (NCBI): domain Eukaryota; kingdom Metazoa; phylum Chordata; class Aves; order Passeriformes; genus Aleadryas; species Aleadryas rufinucha. Next base: position 152,309 of record VZTH01017850.1, on the reverse strand, counting down.
TTACTCTGTGTAAAGTAGGCTTTTATTAAGGGGTTGATTTTTAAAAAAATCTTCTTTGCTTTCTAATATAAGTCAAAACAAATGAAAAAAAAATTGAAGTTGACTAGTAATTTGAAATGAGAAAAAAATGGGGACAAAGGGTGATTAATTCTTGCTAAACAAGAAGGTTTTATCCAGACACTTTATCCAGCATCTTAACTGAACATCTTAACATTGGAGACCTCACATTTCTGGAGAGAAGGGAGAGTAAAATCGAACAGCCAAACTTAAAATTGATATATTAAGGAACGTAAGTTTCTACATTAATCACCCTTTGTGGAAATTTGCATAGAATTTTGTATTTATTTCTTCACAGACTATTGTCCAATGATACCCAAAGGTGTCTTCCCCTTTCCCCATGCAATCATTTCTGACAAAAGAACCTCATTATCTCAACAGAATAATTCTTCTTTCATTGCCATGCACTGTAGACTGCCATTATTGCCTAGATTGTTTCCAGTCTAATATCTAGAAAAATAAAAACTGTTTTGAGAAGCTTTCAAAGTAAGTTTGAAGCCTTGTAACCAGGTCAAACTGCAAAGAATGTGTTGGTGAATGACACAACATCTGAATGCTGTTTATAGCTGCCCAACTTCTTGCACACAATTGTACATCGTGCTTCATGTTGGTATTGAAAAAAGACTAAGTCAAAACTATTGTAAATTTGTAATCTGAGTAATTTATTATGTCAGCCTGAAACATTGCCTGACTGTCACATCCTTCATGAAGCTGCTGCTTTTGTGGAATACTTATGTTTCTATCACAGTAATCCACTGCAAACCAGTAACAAAAGACAAGTAAATATGGAAATGATACTGCCTGAGGAAAACCTGCCACTCTCAGTACAGTGAGAACCAGCTCAGGCAAGAGGAATTTGATTCTCTTGCTCTGCTTCAGAAAGGCACTGAGCTTGGCCACATGACAGAAGAAATTGGATTATCTGGATGTAAGAAGGTCTGGGACAATTTTGTGGCCCCTATTGTAAAAATGAAAGCACTGTCTGCACTTTTTGGTGCTGAAAACTGAGCCCTTACCCACTCAAATGCTTCAAGGCTGCTGGCTTGCTGCTGGGGTCTTTGGGAGACAGAAAATTGATCTTATTCCTGGCAATATCATTCCTATTGACTGTACCTGCAGTCTCAAATGGGAATTAATCACTTCTCTCATGATTGTGTGTCAGGCATTGGAATAAACCTGGTGTGAAGCGAGGCAGCTGACAGCTTGATGACAGTATCCCAAATAGGGCTGTGGATACACCCAGCTTAAACTGCTGGGAGTTTTTAATCAGAGGCGTCTGAATTTAATTCTCGAGAAAATGATATTAAATTTATTCCCTACCACCACTGATCGGCTTAAGAACAAGACAAGGCATGAATTGCTCGTGTTTTCTTCTAGGGCTTTTTGTCAGATCAAACTTGGGCTCTGCATATCTGCCTGTCTGTCTGCCTATCTGTTTATCCATCTGTCTGTCTATCTATATCTGCTATTTGGCCTGTTTCATGAAGCAACAAGGTTGACATTTCTTGGACATCTTCGGGCAAATGCATGCAATAATTCATGAGCCCTAGTCTGTCAAGTAAGAGGTTACTCCCAGAGATGATTATATGAGGCAAAACCCAGCCACAAGCAATGTGTGAAGTAAACAGACTTTTCACAGAAGAGACTATCTCATCCTCGTTGTGATCCTTGAATTCAAAATGTAAATCCACTGGGATTATATAATTTCATAGCTCAGAAATTAATGTGCCACATTTCATTAGGGCCTCTGGCTGCTTCTCTGCAGAATGTTTTCTCCTCTTTATTACATCTCTGACTTGCAGCTGGAAATCCAAAATGGACCAGTCTGGGATTCTGCTGCAGAGCCATCTCATCTGACAAACTGCTTAATAAACGCCCTGAAGAAGGGATGTACAGCCTGCTCCTGAATAGCCTTTCACCAGATGCCAACAAAACTGTATCCATCTGCCTGATTATAAGAGATTGCAATGATTTTCTTGTCATGCAGCTTCCCCTTCTCTGAGCTGAACACGGCTGCTTTCACGTTGTGGAATTGTTCCTATGTCAGTAGCCAAAGATGTTGAATTTTCTGGCCTTGAATACCACAGACTGCAAACACTGAATGATGCCAGTGGATTTCAAAATTTCCATGGAAAGAGCCATCATTCTCATTGGTTATAAAAGGCAAATTTTTACTCCTCTGAATGCACATGTGCACTGTATCCTTATGTAAATGAACACAGCACATGAATGGGAGAAAAACCTGCTGATGGGGAAGAGGAGGATGTGATGGCTGGGAAGAAACTCTGGAAGTTAATCTCAGCTACAGTAATTAGCTCACAGGAACACTGAGGAGTGCTGGCAACTTTTTGTAAAGGTTTTGTGTAGGCTTTGCACACCAGCTATAAAGGAAATGTATTCAGAAGGATTACATATTATTTTTAATTTATTATTAAGAATTATTCATGGTAATTTATTCAGGTTTTCATAATGCTCTCTATCGTAAAATATGCACATTAAGGACCCTGTAAGTGCTTTTGGTCAGGATGTCATTTCAGAAAAGGGTTTCTTGAGGTTGTGCCAACAGACTGCACTGCAGCCACACTGAAATATTCAACTATCTTCACTGGAAATTTTTCCTTTGGCATTTTATCATTGATTCTGTTTTGATGTGTCAGCTTTGATATGGTGATACTTCAGCATTTAGACACCAAGGCCCTGCATCACTCATGTCAGCATTTCTGACAAACACAGGGCTTCTCCAAGGCTTGTGAAGCTTTAATAATGTTTGCAATATACTTCAGACTCCTCAGAACAGAACTAAAGCTATTACTTTTTTAAAATTCCCTGTTATAAAATTGAACTCTCTGAAAAAACGCCTGGCATTGGTCTTCACCTGGCAACAACCCACTAATGAAAAATGTACATGTGTTATCCACCTCTATTTAAAATTAAAACTCTCTTTTTGCTGTAATATGGGTAATTATATAATCTGTATACTCCATTATATGGAAACAGCTTTTCCAACAGAACTGTCTCTTCCAAAGTGTTACTTTCCAAGGACTATTATTATTCTTTTTTTTCCCCTTTATATTTTCTTTTCATGCATTAATATACTTTTGGTTGAGTTCAGAAGTTGAAAAATGCAACTAATTCATCCTTACCCCATCCCCCTGGATCCTTTAGTTCTGTCACACACTCAAGAGATCTTTTCCAATTAATGTCTTCTTTATTTTTTGGGTGATGGTCCTTGTTACCTTGCCATCAGGCTAGAGAATCTTCTCTGAAAAATATATGGTAAAATAATGATATTTTAGTAATCCTGAGCAAGGAGTGAAAGTATGCATCAAAGTGATCACTCCTCCCTTCCTAACACCTCCTACTTCCTGGAGAGAGCTAATGAGGGCATTTGGGCTTCTCTTTTCTTTTTTTTCTTTTCTCTTTTCTTTTCTTTTCTGTTCTTTTCTTTTCTTTTCTGTTCTTTTCTTTTCTTTTCTGTTCTTTTCTTTTCTTTTCTGTTCTTTTCTTTTCTTTTCTGTTCTTTTCTTTTCTTTTTTCTCTCTCCATTGTTTTCTCTTCATTACATCCTCCACTGTGAAGAAGTTATTTTCACTTGATATACCCTTTATAAATATTTCCTAAGGACTCCCAGCTAAAATTGTCTGGTAGTTTAGACAGCTTTTTCCTGCTGTGATATTTAACCTTCTTACTTGCCTAACCTGGTAACAAAGCTCTTATTTTCAGCTTATTGGACAAGCTTTTGGGTTGGTCTTCTTTTCCCCTTTTTCTTTCTTTTTTTTTTCCTATGGAACCATGCTGAAGTCTTCATAAAAAATTGCAGGCATAAATCCTTCCCAGTTCAGCCAAATTTCATTATAGATCTTTTACTTAGCTTTTAATAACTTTGTTTACAAAGAGTGATCTGCTATGAAAATTTCCCAGACATTTTAAAGCACATTCTGAGAAAAGAAAAATGTTGAAATGGCTCTCCATTTTTAACAAGTGTCTAAATTTACATTGTGCAACTGCAATTCTACTGCTTTTAAAAAGGGTGTCATTTTTACACAGAAAATGAATAATGTAATTGAAAATGAGAAATTATGGAGTAAAACTGGACATTTTCTGTTACATGAAGGACAGGCAAGCCAATTATCAGTTTGAATTGCTTTAAAGGCACCTGCTTTGCAATGTTAACTTGCTAAATTTTTTTGTCCCTCTTCAAACCTCTCACCCTGAGACTTCGCACCTGTCAGTGGTTGCTGGACTGCAGTACTCAGAAATTCTGATTTCATGGTAGACTGGAGTCCCTGCACTAGAACTTATTTATTATTTTATTTTATTATTTATTTTAAAATCCAGAATAGGCTGGGGAATATGCCTGAAATGGTGTTTATACATTTAGTGATTTGCTTTATGTTTGACCAAACAACCAGGTATAAAATAAATGTGTTTCAGTTTGCAGACCCCAAGACAAGTTAAATGCTAAAGATGGTGAGTGTATGTTGGTTATTTTCTAGAGGAGTGAATGTAATGTTTTATTTGCGTTCATGGATTCAAAAGTTTGGTGATCTATGAGAGTCTTGGCCCAGAATTTTGAAAAATAGAAATATATTTAGAAATTTAAATAACAAACTTCCACAGTATACTTGTTTTTAGCCCTGGTGTTTCACAGTGCATGTGGCAAGGTCACCTTTTAAAGCACAGGTGTAGTTCATGTATTAACTCCCCTCTCTTTCCCCAAAACTCAGCCATTTCCAACGAGGGGAGAATTTGCTGCAAGTTGGGCAAGTTGAGTCAAGCATGAAGATTTGCCCAAGAATCAGATGGTCCTGAGCAGGCATTGACACTATTCACACTGATTCAAACAAGCAGGGACAAAGGGTACATGAGTGCAATTCTGCTGAGTGCAACAGGAGTGGGAAAAAATATTTCTGTTCAGAGCAAGACTTCTGGCTGTGTGTGAGCCTGTGTGTGTGCTTGTAAAGTCTGACTTTTCTTATAAAAACAAAGAAAAAGTCTCCACTTCCTGTAGAGTTGTTAGGACTTTTAAAAAACACATTTCAAATCTATGGACAAAAACTCAAATTCATTGCACTCTATTTCTTGAGATAACATAATGTAATAGCTCTAGAAATGCAGGTTTCACTTGGATATATCCTTCTTAAAAATGTGCCCATCACCCTAAGTAGCAATATTTGCATTAAATGATGCGTACTTAAGACTGTTAATGTGTAACAGGATATCATGAGACATTGTACCAGAAGGTAAAATACAGTAAAATAATATTGGTTCTTTTAACAAATCAATTTAAACAGAACTCGTAGAAACATAAACTGCCAACATTATATTTATTCAATATACTTACATTAGCAACCAAAATATAGATACATTTGACATGGAACAATAGAATTTCTTGGGGGGAAAACATATCCCTTCAGATAAAAGTAAAATGTTAGCAGTATCATTATTACTGCTCCTGTTGTCAATCACTGCTATGTGACATTGGAGATGGATGGTGAATAAAGTGCAGACTACAGTCTCTGAGGACTGGGACTAAAAAGCTAATATACTTAAAAAAAAAAAAAGAAAGAGAGAGAGAGTGAAAATGAAAAAGTAATTGTCTTTGGGTGGCGTCTATATTTATTACGGAAAAGTTCTTTTGACAGAAATTTTTTTCACCAGTTGAGCAAGAGAAAGAATATGAATGTCCGTAGTCTGGCCATGTCTGCTGACTTCATTGGACTTTCAAAGCACAGGGTTGGATTTCAAGTTAGATAAAATAGAAAGAAGACGATTTTCACAATTTTGTCTTCTCTTTCATACTTAGACTCCAGTCCCTCCTCCATCCACAATAGATGGATACCACATCTTTACTCCCATGGGAAGGAGTATCTTGATTTGCTTGTGGTAGGCAATTTGGCTGTTATTTCTAAGCAGAGAAAGGAAGACTGCCTTGGAGTTACTGAAGCCTGCTGAAAGTAGGATACCTGAAATGGCACAGGACAGAACAGCAGTGCCCATGAAATGCAGACAGGCTTCTTGAAACTGCAGCAGTAAATGGACTGCTCTAATTACTGTTGTCAAAGTTTGCTAGTCTTTACTTATGCTGAGCAGCACCATTTTCTGTGAATAGTCATGCTGAATTTGAATAGGAACTTCTGCAGGATAATATGACAGGAAAAGTGACAAGAAATTTAATAGAGAATTGTGACTATCATATAGTAAAGCAGAATGCATTAGACCTGGAAATATCTGTACAGCGCCCAAGGTGTATAAAGGTATCCTCAGGAGCTGCTCACAAAAGTAATTTAAAACTGCACCACATACAACTCCAAACAGGGTAAGAAAAACTGTCTTTGTGAGGTTTTTACAGTTTGAGTGAATAAAGACAAAAATAATGGAGAGCTGCTTTAGCTGTTGGAGAGTCTGACAGACATCAGGGAACCCGTATGAGGGACAGGTCCTGGGAGTCCTCTCAGCAAGAGAGAGAATTACTGTTAGCTCTTAGATCTGTAATATTTTACTGTATTTCTGCCTGGAGAACAGAAGAGTCAGCCAGACTCCTGTGGAAGAATCTTTAATGAAGAAAGGAAACAGACTGATTTTCAAACCCCAGCTTAATTTGTGGAGGTGGAAGTCAAAACAAAGACAAAAACCTTACCCTGTACTTCTGACTTTTAAACTAAGCAGGTTTGACCTACCACTGCTAGGGAGGAATAAATAAAGCAACCCATGAGATTAGCCTCCGAGACATTTTTGTGACCTTACCTGATCTTTTCCTGAAAAGCAGCAAATCCTCCACTCCTGAATGAGTTTCTTTCCCATAGCAGAACAGATGGAAATATCAGCTCTAGTTGTACTATTTAAGGAAGGGTTTTGTCTCCATTTCCAGTAATATGTTAGTGTTTCAACACCTTTTCTTTTAAAGTCTAATTGTTAAGGAAAAATATTTAATAATTTTCAGTAATTTTCAAGTCTATAATTTGAATTTTCCATGGGAAAGGAAACTTTCCAAGGCTATTTTGCTCCTACATTTGTATGCATCTGCAAAGCCAACTGAGCCAATAGTGAGGATTATCCATCCCCAAATATCCTTCGAAACATCTTCAGTAACTGAAAGAATGAAATAAAGGGAAAATAAATATGGGGAAAGTGGACTGATGAGAAATAGGAAATTTGCCATCCGCTTTGGATTTCATTTGACAATTAGTAACATATCTCAATATATTGAGCTGGCTCAGATGTCATGGTTTTAAGGCAGCCCAGAAAATTTGTTGTACAGTGCTTCTGTACAGCCAAAGCACCCTGTTCAACAACTCTCCAGTTTCTCTAAGTGTGTGGTCCAGTCAGACCTTCTGGGGAACTATCAAGAGGACAGTGAGGTGAAGGAACAGAGTCCTTCTGGCTATTGAGATTCAGAACAAGAAGTAAAAGCCCCTGTTAGCTCCCTGGGATTAACATGATACATGCATACAGCTCCTTATAATTGCAGGTATAAGAGCAAGAACAAAATATTTATGGGTCCAGAGGGCTGTAACTTTTTCATGATTAATACCTCCTTGGGAAGATATCTTTGGTGACTGGAACAGCTGTTTTGGACCTCTGAAGGACTGCGCTGTGCTTAACGCTAAATAACACTTGAACGACCTGCGTGAGGTAGAGTCACTTTGCTGGCTTCCTTTTGCCACTGTCCTCCCCTCCTCCTTCAGAGTCAAATGCCACTGCCTCGCAGAGGAAGGAGAGGAAAGCTTTCAGGTTTTGTTGTCTTTGTGAGCCTCACTGTTACTCAGCACAAAGCACTGATTCCCAGTATTGGAGAAGAGCAGGAAACTGCATCCAAGGAGCTGATTTTTGGACTTTTCCTTGCTTTTATAGTGACCATGAAATCTTGTATTTCACTTGTCTTATTCCTTTTAAATGCTCTACTCCCCCTCACTGTGTGGATCTGTGCAGACCCCAGGAACTCGCTGGGGTTGGGCTGATCCCACAGTCACTAAAGCGTGGGACTACTTTGCTAAATGTACGGGAAATTGGTGAAAGCAATGTGCACAGAGGCCTCACAAATGAACAAATCAGCCAGCATGACTTGGACAAACAGCACAGGCTTTTTTTTGTGAGTTTTTAAAATCATTTTTTTAACAGGCCTGGCTAGCAGGAGCAGTGGGCATGAGCAATTCAGATGAGGATTTGAGTTCTAAGAAGACAGAGTATCTTTAACATTCATCAGTCTCCTGACTGCACTGAGGATTTTTCCTTACCCATAGAAAAGGCAATGTCATTTATCCTTGACTGAGAACCACTGATACATTTTAACAATGGAATTAGTTATTCACTGCATTACAATGACTAGCTTTCTGTAATTTGACATTAATGTGCTTCTACCTGAGCAGTGCAAAATGTGAATTAAATTGCCACAGGGAAAAATGATGACTCTCTTCTTTGATTTAATCTAAAAGCAGACAGATATGGTCTCTTTCCTCATAATAATGTTCACCCCTCTCTTCCCAAAAATTTTACTTTAACTTGTCTAAGTTTTCTTTTTAATGCATGAAAAAGGGCAGTATTCAATGTGACCTTCTTTTTAACACTTTTTAATTTATGAAATATAAATATTTTAATAACCAATATAATTATATATTATATGTAATTATATATTTAAATAATTCTTTATATAGAATTATTAAGGTTGGAAAAGACCTCTGAGATCATCAAGCCCAGCAATTAACCTAACACTACCAAAACCATGTCCATAAGCACCACAGCTCATGTTTCTTGAACACTTCCAGGGATGGTGATTCCACCACTTCTCTTCAGCAATATATTAAATTTATAATTATGATAAAAATAATTTCATAATTTGGAATTAAAAGTGGACACAATATTTACAACTGTTTTTTAATCAAATCTTTGCCCCCTGGCCCTCTTCCCACAATGAAAGGGTTAAGGCAACACTAAGGATTCAGCTGAGGCTCACAAACCACGTCCTCCCAAAACCCAATAATAGGGAGATCATGCTGAAAAGGGATTTTTAAACATTTTCCCTAGTCCAGAATATATCTCTGGCATATGTCTAATCCTGTACCTCTATAGAGCAGTGCTTCCAAGAATACACAGCCTTTTGCTAGAGTGTGACAAAGCACAGATATACTTTGCTCCCTCTCCCTGCTGATCTCTGTCCCTGTGGAAGGCAACAGTCAAAGCCACTTAAAAGGGAAAACATTCTTATATCTGTGTCTCCACCAGCTGTCTGCCTCTGCTCTGAAACGAAGGAAAGAGAATATTTCATGGCAAACTCTAAAATGCAAATATCCAAAATACATAAATATGTTCTTAGAATAAGGCAACATGTATTGATGATGTTTTATGCATAATGTTTTTCCTCTCTCTCAAACTGTTATTTGTTAGACATTTGTAAAGATCTGAGGCATTAGACTCCTTTTTATGTGATATTTTTATGTGCATTGCTAAGTGGTCTGGCTGGAAAACAAGATTATGTGATCTGTGTTGCATTTTTGGTACTGTGCTTACAGACATAAATTCATCTTATTTGTGATAACAACAAAGGTTTTTAGTAACACATCCCAAGATATAAAATGGCTAACCTTTCCCTATCAGCTGGCATCAAACCATTCCCTCCCATATCTAATATGGCTCCTGCTTTCATTGATATGCCTTGATACAGATTAGGTTACAGGTAGTCTTCACAAACATTAGTGCTCTCCCTATAAATTATTTCTTCTTGCTACAGATTCTGCTTAACAGGACATACATTATTTTCATCCCTTTCTCTGAGTTTTCTGTCTTGCAGAGAGGCAAATATTTTACCAGTGATGGACAACATAACGCATGAACAAATCCACCTATGCATTTTTTTAATTATTATTTCTTGCTTTTTATCTGCTCCTTTTGGAATGCAGCACGCAGAGCGGGCATGGTAAATAAGTCGCTTTTATCAGAGAACATTTCCCCATATTAAATCTCTCATTCATTCTGGAATCTACAGGCAGCTTAAAATATGCCCCACGTCTGTGCCGTCACAGCCTGGAGACACATTGCAAGGCTGGGAGGAGAAAGACTTTCTGATAGCTATCTGTTTGTGATAATAGCACGGAAGGAGTGTCAGTCATGCTCCCCACATCTGCTCCAGCTAGCAGAGGAACACAGCCTCATCATTTTTATGGCTGGCATGAGTATATCGGGCAGAACCCCAGCTGATAAGCAAAAGTGATGATGTCACTCTCTTTCTCTCAATATACATTCATAATATATTATTCTAAATATCCTGTTCTCTAAAACCATTGCAGACAATTCTGTATCTGTTAATATTTGCTCAGACAAGCATGGAGAGGCCTCACTTTCCATTTCAGCTGAACCAAACCACCACTCTATGCAGTGTTTCATCTCCACTGTGGCCCTGGCATACCTTTATACCTTGGCATATTTTCTTATCTAGAATTTAAATGCCTTTCCAAAAAAACCTGCTCCTCTGACTTTCTCTCCAGATGTGTGTTAGTAGCCATTTAACCAAACAGAGGAGAAAAAGGCATGAGCCTCTCTCTATTGGTCACTTTCTCTAAATCACTTTTAAACCTTCCTGTAGCAGCAGATTGCATAAACTACATAATTATTTTTCTCTGCATCTATTAATTGAAAAAAAAATCTGCCACCAAATGCAGATCACGGTAAATCAGCAGAGTTCCACTGATTTAAACAGAGGTTTGATTACATCTGGCATCTGGAGGGTGATTATCCTGGAGGTGGTCCCTCACACAAAACCTCAGCAATTACCTTACACAAGAATATTCTAACTTCATTTTCATTGCTAATGGAATATGGCAAGCTTTGCCTTCTAGGAGGCCACCCTGTGAATCTGGATTTGGAATCTATTTATCTGGATTCCAGTGTTCAGATTGATTAGAAACCATTTAATCTGTCCCTAAACAATTCCGAGCCACAACATTATAGCAATTTCATATTCAAAATACTGATTTTTACGACATATTTCTTATCAAGGCTGTCAGTAGGAGAGCTCTAATCATTTTGTAGTTTCATTCAGGTTTAAATTTGTCTTTGTCATTAACTACAGGCTTCACAGATTCACTAGGATCCTTTAAAGACCAAAAGTACCAGCTCTCTTAATCCATTATTTTAACTGGAGCACCTCTTGAGCACGTACGAAGAAATCCTTGAGGTCTTTATATTTTTACATAAGCCATTTTTTGTCTAATATTTCTGATTTCCTGACTAGCTTTCCTTTAACTTTATGAAATACCTCTAATTTTTCGTGCAGGAATTCTTACTGATGTTACTGTTTCAGAGAAATGGAGTTTTGATGCAAACCAGAGCACAGGGCTTCTTTAAGCCTGGCCATGTAATTTGCTGTGCCAGGTAGGAGGCAGCATGTGGAGATGTTCTCACAATACCTTGTTTGACAGCTTTTTGTAAAATACAGACAATTTTGTCCAATACAGGGAGGAACCTGTCCTTTCCCTTCAGCAGGTACTGGACAGGGTCTATCATTCACAGTTACCTGGAAAAATAAGCATGTAAAACTGATAAATTCCTGGGGGACCCCATGAAGCTACTTCTTTTCAGTCAATGATGGTACAAGAAATATTTGTTGAAAAGTACTATTTAGTGCATGAATGAATTAATTAATTTGATTAATTTGTTAGATTTTTTTAGTTAAAAAACAGTCCAAGAAAAGACAGAATTAGACACCATCAGTGTTACATAGGAATAAATGGTAATCTGCCTCAAAATTTGTCCGTTGTAACTGAATGCAAGATTTGAAATTTCTTTGTAGCATTTTCCAAGGCTTTTCAGGATATAAATATAGACTGAAATATCATAAAATAGTTCAGGTGTCCAAATAGAAAGTGAAAAATAGGCTGTGTTTGCTTAAGACTGACTGAAATAGAAATGGAAATTGAAGCAAACCGTGGCTCATAAATGATGAGGTGAAAAGAGGAAGCGATGATTGCACGTCTACTTCTTGTGTGCAGTCGGTGTTGAGTTAAAAAGGGCAGTTAGGCACACATCGTTTAATCAGACCTTCCTCTCCTGCTTGGGAGAGTTACCCGGCACAATCAACTCAGACACCCAGAATGAGATAAATAATGCAAGCAGGTACTCTAATACATTTTAAACAGCTGTCTGGGGGAAATGTATTTATTTCTTCAGATACTTTCAAACAAAGATCTGAGCTGCAAAATCTTCTCTTTTTCCTTTGCTTTATGATCATGAGTTTCCTCATGTTCTACTGCCTAAAAATGATACCTCCTGAAAGAATTCCTAACGACTTCACTGTTAAAATCCTACAAACTCTCACAGACTTATAAAATTATGGACAGGCTTTTCCAGTGATGGCCAAGCTCCTTGGCCTGCCTTGCCACCAGCCCAGCGCAGGCACTGCTGGAAGAAAAACCCTTTAATCCATTGCCAGAAACACTCTGTTGCATATGACAGGAGAAACTTTGACATCTCAAATGCAATAGTGATGGAAAAAAGGTCTCCACTGTAAGTTTTTGAGTTTCATCCTAGGAGATGTCAGATCATGACAGCTCTGCTTTCCCTGACCCTGACTCTGACCCTAAATTAGAAAGGGCCATCTCTGAGGCTGAGCACATTAAAAATCAACCAAGATAGGGCCGAAAGGAGGTTTATCTAGAACACAGAAAAACTGTAAATTGTCAAGAATCTTAACGGACTTTTGTCAGCAAGGAATAAAATGGACATGATACAGGTTTTAGCCAACATCTATTTTTCTTTACCACATTAGCAGGACCTTTGACACCTGTAAAAGCATTTATTTCAGGGCAGAACCCATAAATGACCAATCATTACCTACAGGACTTTTTTCTTTCGTTTTTTCCCTAGAATGTTTTCTGTAATTTTACAGGTAACTTTGTCACTTATGAGGGGTGTTGATGATTTTGGGAAATGCAGGGATCAGTGACACATTCTCTCAAACCAGGTTGTTAATTCCATGCCCATAGTAACATAGCTAGCTGAAATAAAACTAGGAAAGAACTCAGTGCCTGCTGAGCTCTCACATTTTGCCCAGAGCTTAGACAAGGCAGATGACCTGAGGCAGCTTTTGCAGCTGGGTTGTCCCCAGCCTCCTGCCCTTGGTTACCCTCACTCAAATAAGGGTTGAATATTTTCTCTGTTCAGGATTGCTCAGTTCAAGGGCTACACCACAGTCCCAGGATAAATATTTCAAGGTCAGTTCAGATACAGCAAAGCATCACTAATTTCTTTACTAACAGTAAGAACAATCACTATAACGTTGTTGACTTGCTGCCTATCTGCTGAAAGCACCTGTAAGATTGAAATTTTTGAGTCCATATATTAGACATAATTACCAAATACTTATAAAATTGATAAATATAATTAATATTTTCAAATACTCTTCAAAGTTTTGACTGGAGTTTGACCTTGCTGAATTTTCTTCAGAAGTCAATATACAATTAAGATTGTATGAAGCTGATAGAGGTAACAGTTGTAAATATACCCAGAGAGCATTTTACAATTGCCTGATGAAATCAATCTGCTTAGGCCAATTTACATTGTCCTTGGTTGGCAGTTTATTTGAAAAAGGTTTCATTATTCTTCTACCAAAAAAATATAAAAAACCCCCATAGATATTTAAATAAAAAGGAAGAAAATGACTGTAGAGATGAGGTTTCTAGAAACTGTGGCTGTTCAAGAAATTGTTGTTGTAAGCAAAGACAGCGAATTTAGAATAAGTATCTTCAAAAAGTTTTGTTTTGATGTGGTAATGCAATGAAAGGAAAAATGCATGATTAGATTTTCAAAGATTAGGAGGTGAAGAAAGATTTAAATTGAATACTAATTTAGTTTAGAAAGCCTTGAGGAAGCTGTGCCCTTCATGTAAATATTCTTTTTCTGAATTAGCAAGGTGTTTCATCTGCCAGATGAGCATAATTGAAGTAAAGAGTTTATGCAGACAGAGAAGGAGCCAGCCTTGTTTTCAGCCTCTGCACAGCACAAGCAGTCACAGCTGGAGGCTGGTGAGGAGGTCAGTGTTTGTGAGGAAACATGGAATGCTTTTAAGCTGGCAAGTGGCTAAGGAGAGAGAAACTGCTTGGAGCTGAGCCCACTTGTAAAAGTTGGTGGTAAGATTCAGAGCCTGTATGCTCTGAGCTTAGAGAATGGAAAAAGCTGCAGAAATGGAAGAGTCTGGCATGCAGACATGACACTCAAATACAACCTTTTGTCAGCAAAAAGTCTCTTGGAGAGGAGTTCCCACTGGAACTTATTGAAACCATCACTTTTCTCTTCTAATATTAGAATTTTTTAAAATCCATATTCCTGCATCTGTGGTTTCAGCAGCACACAAAACAGTGATACTTAGAAAAATAATTTTATCAAAGTATGACATAACAGAATTTGACAAGACCTTATTTGCTATTACTTGTCAAACCCCAGATATCTTTAGGATATTTTGGCCCAAAGACTTGGAAGATTGCTCCCTTCAGAGCCAGCCCCACGGAGGGCCATGTCACCTTTGGCTGTGTGAGATGACAAACTGACAGCTCATTCACAGAATGCAGCAGCCAAAATATCGCTTCAAAGTTTCAATCTGTGATTGCTTGCAAATCAAAATTCCTTGTTTTTATTCCTTTTCATTTAAACTGTGATGAGTGAAGACCAGTTTCTATTAACTAAATGATGAAAAGAAATGGGCACCCAAGGGAGCCAGTTGCCCAAAATTACTGTTTCCTATTATCTGGTACGACTAGATTAATTTTTCAATGACTGCATTCAAATGTTGCAGCTAAATCACAGAGTTCTGATGATTTTTGCATATTTATTATAACAAAACAGGTCTTTGTGACTTACTTAAGAAACCTCAGACAGATTTGACCTTTGTCAAATAACAAGCAGCTAAACTCAGCCTCCATGAGGTGTCGTAAGGTACAGACCCTACAAGTGAATGATCTGAAAATACTGAAAAATGTGTCTCTTGTTTAGTGAAAGACATATTTTTTAGAAACATACTTAGGATTATTATTAAAGAACCCTTTGATAACCAGAAAAATACCCCCACAAAATAACATTTAATTTATTGCAATTGGGATCATATTGATCAAAAAATAATTAAACTACAATAATTTAATCTTTACAGATAATCAGGCAAAGCACCACACAGAAAGCAAACATGTATCTTATATTTTCCATAAAACACAAATATAAAAATATCTTATTTCATCTTTTAGTATTGTAATTCACCTGGAAAACCAATGTTCTCTGTTGTTTCTCAGGAGCATTACTCCCACTGATTACTACATTGAAATTAGCTCTGGAGGGAAGAAATGGCAGCAGACATAAAGCACTTTCCATGCAGACAAAAAATTTCAAAATTTTAATTTACACCTTTGTCCAGGAGTTAAATGAGTTTATGGGATAATTAATGATCTGTTTTATTTTGCAGCTCTCTATTATAATATGAATGCAATGTCACTGAAGTGGCTAGGTGGAGGGGAAGGAGTAATACAGCTGACATTAAGAACTCTTCATCTCGCTCTCCCTAAATAACCCACAGTAAGAAGTATGGTCCTAAACTGGGCTCCCTGAATTAATATTCCAGAGCTGTGTTCTCTCCATTAGCAGTTTATGGAATGAGGTTCCTAATTTCAAAGCAGCAAAGAAGGCAGTTGAGGTCTTTGTTTCAGTAAGCAAGCATGGTTGGACTCAGTAATCTTAAAGGTCTTTTCCAACCCAAACTACTCTATGACTCTGTGATTAATTATCTACATGGATTTAGCTGAAATTATAGAATCACAGAGTGATTTGGGTAGCAAGGGACCTCAAAGTTCATATAGTTCCAACCTCCTTCAGCTTTCTCCTTTTCCCAGGTGACCAAGTTCTCTGGTTTGCTTCTGAACAGGGCCTACATTTTCCCTATTCATCCCTTAATCACTGATGTACCTATAGAAGTTCTTCTTTTTCCCTTGACATCTCTGGCCATATTTAATTCTATAAGAGCTGTAACTTTCCTAATCTTATCCATGGATGCTTGGACAAATTTTTTGTATTCCTTCTGGGCTACTGGGCCTTGCTTCCACCCTCTGTAGCCCTTGCTTCATAATTTGGAAAATATCAATATTTTTATCCCTGCTGTCACTGTGTGAAATTCCCCTTTAGTAGAAATACATCAAACAAAAGCTGGTAGGCAAGACATGAAAATCCCCTTCTTAACACAAAGAAATATTTTCATGCCTATCAACAGCTATTATTTTTCTTTCCAATGATTCATGTCTGCACCGGACCATATTTTTTGGCTACAGTAGAAGTTTAAAGGATGTGAAAATTATTCTGTTTATTGATTTCCCTTCATACTTAGCAGATAAATCAATAGGATGTGAAGATGAGGCTCCATTAAAATGATTTCTGGTGACATCACTTTTGCCTGAAAGTTTCCACAATGATGACCCTTGAGTTTGTCAGCAAGAGGTCATTCAAACAAAGGAACAAATAAAATCACAGGCCTCTTGTGGGTTTAGGCTGTAATTTCTTCTCTCTGGATAATTTTATGACTTAGTTTATATTTCTGCTATGATGTAAGTACAACTTTTTCTGATAAAAACAGAACGCAGAGGAAAGGAAAAAAACACAAAAACAACCCAAATTTTATAAATAGATACAACTGACCTCACTTCTCAAACCTATGACTGATAACAGTCTAATGCAAGAAAGCCCATGACAGAAATGCCTCTCAGAAGAGCTGTATATGCACAGCATTAAGAGATGCCAAAGATGCACCATCCTTTGTAAAACTGTTGTAGAAGATGCAAAAGGCAAAAAATTTGCAAGCATTGTTCCCCAAAAGATGCTCAACTGAAAATTTCCCTCAAAAGGGTCTGGTCACCAGACTGCACACAATCCAAAATTTGAGGTTTTGTGCTTAACACCCTTTGCTTTTGTCCCAGTTTCCAGAATAAGCACCTCCTCAGGGATAAGGATCCCTTACTGCAGAGAAAGAGGAAAATGAGGGTCCACACACAAAACCTTCTGCAACCTGTGTGTGAAATGAGGTGACAGGGAGGTACTGGAAGGGTATGGAAGGAGACTAGGTGACTACACATCCTTAAGCCACAAAACTAGCTGGTAGAAACTTTACTTTTTAACAGAAGAGAGACAGATGGAATTGAGATGTAGATCATGTAATCACAGAGTAAAAAAAGATGGTTTTGTTTGTGGAATTAAAAAGGGAATCCTGTGGAGAAAGAATGAGTGAATAAATAGCTTGGGGGAGAACTAGGAGAGAATTGAATCATCAGGGAAAGGCAATATTTCAAGAAAAAGAGAATGGTGGCAGTATTGAAGGCAGCTGTCAGGTCACAGAGATGAAGACAGAGTACAGGTTCTGGGACTTGGCTGAGAATAGGCCATTAAAAATTTTGGCATGAGTGCTTTGAATTGATCGAGTGCAAAGGATACAAGGCAGAACTAACAGGCCTGAGCATGGAATTGAGGGAATTGAAAACAGCATGGTAAATAAGAATAAAGATAAATGAGAATGGGAAGGTAAATTGGTCTCTACAGAAGCAAACGGGCTAAAGTGTGAGATTGTTTGTTTTTAGCAGAAAATACCAGAGCAGGATTGTATAATGAAGAAAGGAAAAATAAAACTGTAGTAAACAAGAAACTCAAGGCAGCAGTAACACAACAGTGAATGAAAGAATCGTCAGCAGATGTGATGAAATGCAGTAAGTGTAGAGGTTGGACGGTGTTTTTCAAGCAGAGACAAGAGGGAAGAAAGCAGAAATGAAAAATAGACAAAAGCAAGGAATAAGGTCACATTACAGTTTGATAATTTTATCTTCAAACCAGCTATTAAGAATGTGAGAAGACAGCACACAGGATGCAGAAGAATGATGGATATTTAAGTATATCTTCTGATGAAAACATGATAAAAATCATGTATGAGAGATGAAAACGTAAAAATCAGCTATCAATAAATATCAGCCATGAGAGGGATGGGAACAATCAAGAATTTATGATGCTGGTAGACTACAGACATCAGAAAGTCCAAGTGATAGGGTCTGAATGACTGAAGAGTGGAAACAAAATGCTCTGGGAGAGTAGGACATGACAAAGTTCAACTGATTACATTCTCTCTGCAAGAAGAGAAAAACAGCATGAAAATCTAGAGGACACACTATCCACTGGAAGGTTTGGGAGAAACTATCCTCCAGGTGCTTCCAGTATGTCCATGACCTGTATAAACCAGAAAGAATTTTGGGATCAGTGGTTTAGACAAGCCCAAAGATGATTGAGTCCTCAGTGATTATGTTCAGATGTCCAAATGCCTTTTTTTTTTGTGATGATCATCTCCTCATAGGTGAATTTTACCCAGACAGAAATGATGCATCTACTCTGGCTATTCTGATCTTTTTCCTTCTTCTAGTGGGAGAAATCATCATCTGACATTTGTACAGCACCGAGAAAAGGTAGGAACAGATGTAAACAAACTTAAAACATCAGGGTCATCTCATGATTAGAACTTCATTTGGCCTCTGGGTTACAAGACACAAAAGTGCACTTTCTATCAATTACTTTAAGGACTACTTTAAATGGCAATTTGTTCTAATTTTCCAGCCATGCAATTCACACTAAGTATTCAAGAAAATTATCATTAAAATCACTGCATGTAGATTTGTGATAAGCGAAAGTAAAAACAATAAATGCAGAGATACACACAACTAAAAGATTGTAAGGTACCTGGTTCTGCTTTTATTTCATATTAAGTACCTTACAGAGAAAGTTTTAATAGGCAAATTCATGAGAAAGTGTTATCCCAAGAAGGTTGGACTGTCTCCTTCAGGGAGAAAGATATTACAAAATCAACTAGTGGAATAGTTTTTAATATAATATTGAGCCTACCTGGTTTTCCCTGGAAGAAGAGCAATATTGCTTTGAAAGACGGGGACCACCATCCCCCTACAGGCATTCTAACATGCTGCCAAGTGCCCTCCCACAACCCAGTACTGCACTTGGACTGCAGCAGTGGAGAACCTCCTGAGCAGGAAGATTTTACCAGCTGGATACAAGAGCAGACATTCCTGTGCTCCCCACCACCATGGAGTACTGTGTGGTGCTTCTGGAAACTCTGCGCTGTCAATGCACAAGAAAATCAGATCCAAATGCTAATCAAGAAAGTGTTATTAATATAACCATCTTCCCCTGTGGGGATCCTCCTCATGCACACCACTGTGCCATTCACTGGCTGAAGTAGTAAAAAGGGTTTTTTGCCCATTCTCTTTTTTATTTCTTCCTTCCCTCTACAGCAGCTGTTATTGACTAATTTAGCCTGGCAAATCCCATGCCCTTTATCTCACGAGATATCTGAGCTTCCTCTGGGATCACACATTGTGTGAAAAGCTTATCTAAACATGCATCATTGCCTCATACCCTTCGGTTGTCCTGCTGCACCAGGGCTGAACCAGTGGCTCAGAGGATATTCATAATTTACGTCCCTTCTGGATAATATGTAAAAACAGGCACTAGATGAAGAGGACATCCATTGGAGAGATCTATATTTATTGAGAGGATATATATTACTAATTGAAGCAGAAAGGTGCATCTTGCAATAGAAGTCTCTGTCCTATAAACCAGGCAAAGAACTCTTCCTCTGTGTGCCAAACTCCATGGCAACCATTAGGTTTCCAACACCTCATCCAATATTTTGCTGATAACAGCTTTTGAGTGAAATCACTCCTCACTGGGTTACATTTCTTCCTATCCAGACCGCTATAACAGCAGCTCTTCCTTTGCCTGTGCTCCTGAGTGCAGCCAATCCCACCTAGGCTGCTCTGGAGTAGTTAGAACATGGTCAGATGGTCCTGGTCTGGGGGTTTGCCACATTCTGGGGAAAAAAGGCAACCCTAGAACAGCAAAACAGATGAATGGCCTCCTTAAGTCCTCTCCTTACAAGCCATATTCTAGAGCAGAGGTGTGTGAAGGTGTTACAGTCCTCCTCCTGAATTCCCAAGCTGCACAGTAGTCAGTGATCTGCCCCAGCATTTTTGTATTGCAGTGATGATTTCAGGGTGCACAGCATTGAACAAAGCCTGCAGATCCCTTTGTGATCATGCCTTTAGTCTTTAGAGAGGTGCCTGCCCTGTTCTGGGTCCTCAGATAACGCTACACAATAGAATAGAGTTGAGTTAACAAAAATTTGTGTGGGTACGAGGCCATTAATCAGCATTTTGGCATCCTCTGCTGTCACTCAGGCTGCAAACGGTGTTGCCATCTGCTTTTCTCCATGTTCTCATCCAGGTTATGAGATGTGCCCTTGAGAGATTGAAAAAAATAACAAACCAGGAAAGAATAAAAAGGACCAGCTTGATTTCTGGCTGCAGCTTGAAGTTTGTGCCAGTCACTGGCAGAACGCTTTGTTTGTAGGCAGCCATGGGGTGTTAAGACAAATGGCTGTTCTGCTGTGGAATCTATTTCCCAAGAAAAATGTTGGGATTTAGCCATGAAACTCTCTGGAGGTTTTGAATCGTCTCTTTGCCTTCTTGGAGACACATTTTCTCCACTGGCAGAAAAATATTTGCACTCTTTCCACTTGATTGAGGGAGCTCTGAGGCTGATTTTGGCACCCTTGTTTTTAGTGTTGAAACTTCCATTACAAGAAGTATGATTGTGTGGATCTGCATTGTTTTCATCCTCAACAATGTTTAATCATGCACTTATGTGAGAGAGAAAGAGGAGACTCTTGGGAAGAGCCTCTTTGGAAACCAAGTTCTTCTTCTTTGTCTAAACTTTCATGTGTGAAATGCATCAAGATTAATGGGGGAAAACCAGCAATGAAAAAGCTAACAAAACTTTTTAAACAAAGTTAAAATGAAGTGTCTGAACCAAATAACTTGCTGTAAACTAAGATTCCAGTTCAACTCATCCAACTAACAAAACTCCTAAGATCAGGCCAGTCCTGGGAGTCTATGGTGAGCCAATTGAGCCCTCCTGAGTAACCAAAATGCTGATCTCACTGGGCAGTGATTTACCAGAATCATTTCCCTGGGTGCTTTGAACCAGGACCCTCAATGTCAGTCTCTTCAATCCAACGTGAGACACAATGAACAGCCGTTTCCCAGATCTTAAACCACTCTAAGTTTTCAATATAATAATTTCTAAAAGTAATTCAAAGTTAATTCATGTCAGACTTTGGCTACACAAGATGGGAGCTCCCACATTATTTAGCTTCATTTCTCCTGCTTTTCTTTCTCTCATTTTGATTTTTAAATTTACCAAAGCCTTAAGCGTGGTATTTTCTGCACAGCACTGCAACAAGATGTCTCTGCCTGGAAGGAAGACCTCAGAAAAAGTAAAAAAACCACCATCCATCCAACCGACTAACCAACCCACCAATCCCTCCCCAACCCTAGTTCTTCTAATCCATTTTCATTTTTTCAAGGAAATATTATAAATCAAATTTTCATATGGTGCAAATTTCTCTAGACTCTGAATGTATGATTGTTCCCCAGTCCTGAATTAACTGGCTCAGCACTATCAAGAAATAAAATAGGGAGGAAGAAGCTTTAAGTTAATAGCTTGCCACATAATGCACTGCAATCCTCACTTTTTGAAATAAATGAGCAACGGGCAAGGCAAAATTCAACTGAGGAGGAAAAACTTCTGTAATGTGTGCATATCGAGGTACCACTGATATAAGCACAATTTTATGTACACAGCTGTTCTAAACTGACCCTTCAAACTAAACTACTGCTGATTATTGAATTCCAGGCAGCCACAAAGGCACATAGTGAATTAGTTCTCCATAAATATGTATGGATATGTTGGTCAAAAATACTTTACTTCTGTTTTAAATACTTTCATAATCTTGGGCTTAAAGTTCTTCTGAGAGGAAAGTGTTGGAGCTCGATCTTCATAGCCTTCAGGTAGGCACCGTAATGACATTTTTGGGCATAAAGCAAATGCACACCGCATTTCAGAAATCATCTGAGAATGGGAAAAAATAAGAAGGTCTAACTACACTTTGGGGAAGGGAGGTCTTTGAAGTTGAGTAGTAGCTTTCAGAAAAACTAAGGTTTTCTTCAAATGAGGAAAACACCGAATACACGTGTTGGCAAGCTGAATGTAAGAGACACGGAAAGATAGATCAAAAGTGTTTGTTGTAGAGACACTGTTACCATGTCTACTTCAGCTCCTGCTGTGGGAGCCTCTTATTTAAGTTTGAGATACAGGTGGGAACTTCACGCTCTCTTGCCAAAAGATAGATGTTTATTCAGTCTTATCAGAGAATTAGAGCCACGAACGCAGCCCCGACAGAGCGAGAGCCATGAAGAATGGCTTATGATCGTTACACAGCCTTTTTAAAGGTAATTTAACCAATAAGAACTTAAAACGAAAGATGTTTTCACTTTTCTGCCAATGTATGAAAAATGCATCAGCAAAGCTTACAGGAACTGCGGCATTTTTTAATCCAATAACCTTAAACCACTTTTACTGCAGAGCATGGTTTCTTCGAAGAAGAAGAGAGAAGGCTCAGAAAACAACAATCATCCTCCATATTGAAATATTTGCTGCTATCTATTTGCTATATAAACAAACCTAAAAATTCTAAATCTTTTACCGTGACAATTCCACACAATATTCTATCACCTAGTTCACACGACAGTTGATTCTAATTCCTCCCACAGCGTGGGGAGCTTTCTCCAGGGACAGAGGTTAAAAGCACTGCTGTTCAGCGGGATGGTATCCTTCAAAACAGGCAGAGAGACTTTCTCTGCACTCTGGGTTCCAACAAGTTTGCAATTGAAAAGTATTTACCAGCAGTTTTTATACACTTAATACATTGTCCCTCAAACACATTGGGAGTTAAAAGCCGTCCAGAAGGTCTCTGCAGTCAATAGATAATAAAGGTACAAAAGGACCATTCAGAGAAAAAAGGGCAAACCAGAAAACGAAATTAATTTTCTGCCTTTGTATTTGTTGTGGAAGAGCTTGGGGAGGTTTCTGCACTGGAACCCTTCATTACAGGGCATTCACTGAAGATCTGATTCAAATTGAGGTGTCAATACATTTCACAGAGCAAACAACAAAATTGGACAGGGACAAATTGCATCAATAAGCACTTACCTAAGAATTCAAAAGGAGTTCAAGGACCAAAGAGTGAACACTGTTAGTGGTGTATAAAGTGTCCCTTAAACTCACTTTCATCTGAGAACAAGAGAGAGGCAGATACAAAAAGGATGACAATTTTTCAAGAAATATACTGTGAATGATCAAGGGAACTACAAGCCATTAAATGCAACATAAACCCATCAAATTAGGAGTTTATCTGATTCTTTTTTTAAAGAAAATCCTTAATATACATGACAAATTTTGCTGAAAATACAATTCTGAGGTTGTGAGATCAAAAGATTGTGGCTGCAAAGGTTGGCCTAAGAATACTGCAAAACTGGGTCTGAGAAACAAAATAGACAAATATAATTCAATCTGGGTAAATGTTATGTAATACACATGGGTGAAAAAAAAAAGGTTATTTTGCATATTAAAGGAAGGGATCTATGTTCAGCAAAGTACCTGGGTAGTGAGACTGGAGCTATGATGTGTAGTTCAGGTACTTTCCATAGCTCAGAAAGAGTGAAAAAAGAAAATAGCATGCTAAGAGTTATTAGAGAAAGAACAGAGAACAAATAGAAAACATTTTTGCTCCTGCATAAATCCATGCCACACAGCTTTCATCCTCTTCTACAAAAAGGCTTAAAGAAGGGCAACGAAGATGAAAAGGAATATTGAATACTGTTCTTACTTTGACTGAGTAGACAAGGGCTTGTCCTACTGAAGAAAAGACAGCCGAAGGAGGTTTTGATAGAGGTCTGGAAAATCGAGCTTGGCAAAGGCAAAAAGGAATTGATTATCCAACATCTCTTCCAGTGCAAGAGCTAGGAGACATCAAGTGCAATTAGCTGTGAACAGAATAAAAAAATATAAAAACCACAGAAAAGCAGCTTTTCTTACATCTCATGTTCCAGTTGCAGAGTTCCTTGCTGCATTACATCATGGGTGTTAAAAATTATAGAAACCAAAGGAAACAAATTCATGGAAAAAATGCATACCATTACCTCCAGCTCAGGAGGTACCCAATACATAAGGTTTTGGAGGGGATTTTGGGAGAAAAAATATCCTTAAACAAAATCTTTCCTAAGTTTTAGACTTCTCTCTGTGTTAGGATAAAAAAAAGTATTTTGACACACCTTTGTTTTGACATATCACTTTTCTCTTTATCTTAGAATTTGCATCCTCACTTCCAAATATTTAAGACAATAACAAATCAATATCTTTTATTTATTTCAGAGTCAGTGAATAAAAATTTTGGCTGCCTACTTTACAGGGCAAGTTATTCAAATGTGCTTATTGGGGGGAGTGAGAGAAAAGTGTAAGCGATATAAAAAGTAATTTTGAAAATATAGTATTTTAATTTCACAAAGATACCAAGGCAAACAATTATGTCATTGTTTAAAATAAAATACTAATTAAAATAATATTTTAAAATGAAGATATGGTTGAGCACTTTCACATAAAAATTCTTTCAGTGGAACTGAAATACCCCATGATGAGAGTTTAGCCAATTCTTTTTCATCAGTTGGAATCCAATTCAAAACTGACCCATTCTAATAATGGGCAGGCTTCAGAACAGAGAAACTGTCTTCAAGCATTTCAAGAGCACCCAACATATTCCAGAGTCTGCTGTTTCTTTCACAATAGCTAAGTAATTAAATTTATCTTCTATTATCATCAAATTCTTTCTTTTGACTGAATTTCTTAGAGGGCTGCAAAGCTTTCATCAACCATTACCATCCAGTAAAAGATGTTTCCTTTCACTGGCATAATTCAGAAGAAAGCATTAAGGTTCCTAGATACCTTAGGAATTTCATCCATCATCATTCTGGAAATCTGACCATTTAACATGAGTGATGGTGGGGATTGTTTCCAATTTACCTTAAGCAATGAAAACCCTAAAACCAGGAATATAATTTTCTAAGTAAAACCTACAAAGCATTGCTGAGCAGGTTTGGTGCACAGTGCACACAAAGAATGAGAGCCCTTCTCCAATTTTCGTGAACAAAGCACTCCAAATAGCCGAGAGTCCAAAGGCACCAATGTGCTGTTGGGCTCTGGAGCAGCTTCAATAACCTCAGAGTTCAGTAAATTATTTAATGTCTTCCTTTGCTATCAAGGAAACACAATCGCAGCTCTGCTGGGTAACACACTGAACAGTCATGATCAAAAGCTTTCTTTCTGCTTTGTCTGCTGTGCCATCTGCTCATTCCTTCCAGAACTTCGCTCTGGCAAGTGACCCACTCATGGCAACACAGCTTGGCAGATAAGTGACACCGTAGCACACTTTGTTTGTGTGTGTCTCTGCATGCTTACATTTACAAATATTCATAGGGGGGCTTTTTAATGAAATTAAATATAAAGCAACACAGCAATTACTTGTATTTGCTGCAGTGAATCTGTAGTGAATCAGATTTCTTGCATTTACTGTTAGGAAGAAACAGCACAAAATATAAATAACATTTATAACCTGGAGTTACAGACCAGGCTGTAGTGGACTTTCTAAGACTCCAGGGCTATGCTTGGGAAATTTTGGTTCCTAGTACATCAAACACCTAAAATTCATGGGTCAGGGAAACTAAAGGTGAAGAGGGAGCTACATTTGCTTCTAAGTTATAAACCACACTAATTGTAAAGAGATAAATTCACTATACATAAAGTTGGGTTGGGGAGCAAGAGCCTGTTTGGAGGGCTGGCTACTGTGCATAAAGATCTGATGACTTTTGTCAGTGGGCACCTGGGCAGATGATGACATCCTAGTTGCTAAATTATTCTAAATTATTGGCTGTCATTTATTAACATCAACCTTGTCAGACCATAAGAGATGGAAAAGCAGTACAATTATTTAATAAATTGTATTTTTTGCACAAGCTTCTTAAAATGGCAAACTCCTCAACCACCAAAAACTTGTTTCCAATTTTTTTTTTTTATCAAGTACTAAGGAAGGCTTAAATAAATGTATCAACCTGTTGTTGGGACTTCTCTAAAACTCTTTGTTAGCCACCCTGAATATCATGGGTCAGTATCCTTACAAATACAAGGAGGGCTTCAGGGCTCTTTGATTACAATGTGGCAAAATATATGTGCTGTCTGAATTCTGAAAAGCAAGGTTTGCCATGTTTACTTTAATTTTGAGCAGGTGTTTGTTTTCACCCTAATTTCTCCCCTTTTTATTCTCTATTGATTTACATTCTTATGGGTGTTTGTGGTTGGGGGGGGTTGTTTACTGGAATATCTGAATAGCTGTGCAGCATAAACCTTACAAGTAAAAAATAGTGCTTTTTCTTATGTTATTTTTCACGCTACTTTGTTTACTTCTGTTAGCTTTTGTTCATCTATTTGAGTCTCGACCATGCCAAGGCAAAAGCAGAACTTATCCCATGTTATAGGTGTCACGTTAATATGAATAATACTGTGTGAACATTCAAAGTGAACAAAATTCAGGCAGATTTTTTCATTAGAAATTGTGAGCTCCAAGTGTCTAACAAATGTTTCCAGTTTGCATTGGGTCACTACAACATGAGTTAGTCCATCCACAGAAAGAAAATCCACATGCCACCTGATTTCCTTACGAAAGCCTAAATCTTGCTGGATGTTTTACACATGGAATTCCCTCTCTGTGGATGAGGTTCTGGGTGCCTCTTTGAACCAAATGGGCTCTGGCAGGGCACTTTCTGTCCCTGGCTAGAATGGAACTCTGAGAATGAGGAGCAAGGTTATGTTCATTAATACAGAAAAAGAATATATTCCTCTGGATGATGATGAAGGTACTTATTGCTCCAAGTAATAACAGAATATGCAGACACAAATAATTTATATTCCCAATTGAGCAATAATTTAGGCAATATAACCGAAATACTGACACTGGAAACTCTGACTTGAGCAGAGAAATCCTTATTCGTCATTTACATGACAACAATAAGCTCATTCACTGACTATAAGGAAGGAAAATGAATAATATATTGCTTCTTCAGCAACAGATTGTCTTAACAAGAAGTTCAGAATATAAGTAAATATGGTCTGTTTGAAAAAAANGAATAGCTGTGCAGCATAAACCTTACAAGTAAAAAATAGTGCTTTTTCTTATGTTATTTTTCACGCTACTTTGTTTACTTCTGTTAGCTTTTGTTCATCTATTTGAGTCTCGACCATGCCAAGGCAAAACCAGAACTTATCCCATGTTATAGGTGTCACGTTAATATGAATAATACTGTGTGAACATTCAAAGTGAACAAAATTCAGGCAGATTTTTTCATTAGAAATTGTGAGCTCCAAGTGTCTAACAAATGTTTCCAGTTTGCATTGGGTCACTACAACATGAGTTAGTCCATCCACAGAAAGAAAATCCACATGCCACCTGATTTCCTTACGAAAGCCTAAATCTTGCTGGATGTTTTACACATGGAATTCCCTCTCTGTGGATGAGGTTCTGGGTGCCTCTTTGAACCAAATGGGCTCTGGCAGGGCACTTTCTGTCCCTGGCTAGAATGGAACTCTGAGAATGAGGAGCAAGGTTATGTTCATTAATACAGAAAAAGAATATATTCCTCTGGATGATGATGAAGGTACTTATTGCTCCAAGTAATAACAGAATATGCAGACACAAATAATTTATATTCCCAATTGAGCAATAATTTAGGCAATATAACCGAAATACTGACACTGGAAACTCTGACTTGAGCAGAGAAATCCTTATTCGTCATTTACATGACAACAATAAGCTCATTCACTGACTATAAGGAAGGAAAATGAATAATATATTGCTTCTTCAGCAACAGATTGTCTTAACAAGAAGTTCAGAATATAAGTAAATATGGTCTGTTTGAAAAAAAATTCTGAAAGAGAGGTGATTTACTGTGGATTAAATGCCAGAATTGCTTCGTTTTTCTCTGATCTTCTTTCTAATGTGTCTAAATATTTCACAGGGTAATGTGGTATCAGATATTCATAATCATACATAGGAATGCATTTAGGAGTTCAGAGACTGGAATTGTGAGCAGCAAATGTGTTACTGCAATTCATTCAAAACCAACATTTTTCCTCATTTGAGCATTATCTCCATCATCCAAATTATCTGATGGGATGTTAGTAAAATATTAGTGACAAATATTAGTGCAAAAAGTGCACAGACTCTTTTATATGGGGCCCTACTTTAGAACCACAATATAACTCCCTTCATTCTATATTTTAAGAAAATAAAAAATAACCGCAGTTTGTGAGATGTCTTGGCACCCAGTCACCTGCTACTACTACTATTTACAATGTTTCTATTTTAGAAGTGAAATGGAATTAGTCACAAAACCTTTAGGAACTTTCTTAGTTCAGCACACAATTAATTTGGATGATGCAATAGAGAAAGCACTGAGAAACATTGCTAAAAAATGTGCTTCATTTCAAAGGTGAAGGCAGGTGCACTTGTTGAGAAATCGTAAAGCTATCTCCTTCTCTTCCTGACATATTATACTGTTATGATTGGCTAAAACTACTCTGCTGCTTCTCGAGAAGAAATCCATCAGAGCTAACTAAAAGGGGGACAGTTTCTTTTATTTATTTCCTAATGGAAATGGTCATTCTAAGCCAGCTTCTACTCATATTTTTCATGTATTCAAATACCATTTTAAACATTCCATATGATTTTTTTTCCTTTTAATGTCTTGCTTGCTAAAAAACCTCAGATTTTTCTTTTAGAAGTATCTGAACGGCAGATGATGATGTGAATATTAATTAGTTTTATTGCAAAGAAAATTGTGTTGCCAGTCATTGTTACTGACTAATGGGTGATGACGTGCAATTACAGTAAGATAAATGATTATTCTTGCTAACTAGCATATATTCTATTCCCCAATGCATAGTTTTCAAAAATAGACAAAATGGGAGTACAAAAATAAAAGCTGAAATACCTGAAGAAATTCATTTCGCAAGTTGTCAGGAAAGATGAAGATGAAAAATAATTAAAAGTGAATTTATTAATGGGAGATAGTGCTGGAGAACACAATATAGCTATTTTTTGCTGTTTCTGGGTTTTATTTAATTCCCCCCACCCCGCCCTTAGGGTTTTTTTTGACTCAGGACTACAGATGTAGAAAACAAGTAATTTCATATCTGACCTGAAGCTTACAAAGTCCTTCAAATAAGGAAGGTTAGGAGAGCAAAGGCATTTGAACATGGGCTAAAGTTTCCTCTCCAAAAAAGCAACAGGGAGAGAAGCAATACCAGCTTCAGGCTTAAACAAGGCCGTAAAATGCCTTAAGAATGTCAGCTGTAATTATTGTCAGTGATTGCCTTAATAAGAAGTTGAGTGTGACTGATTAGCACCGCTCCCATCACACTCAGCAGAACCCTCTGTGTCAAAGACCCTGCAAGATATCTTTGGTGTTGTGGTTCAGACTGAGCAAACAAATAAATATATCTGTCACTTAGAGATATGAAGCCTGAAGATGCTTATCTGCCAATGTTTGGGCTGTTCTGAGGGTATGAAATAAAGCAACGAGCCAAAGCAAATGGGAGAGACATGAATAGAATGTAGTTACCAACAGATAATTAATTAGGTAGGGTATAAAATGTTTATCAAGCTTTTTAAAGGAAAACTGTTGCTTGCCTTCATTGACTTGAGGTGATGCATGGTCAGGGCTGGATTCAGTAGCTGGTGTGTGGGCACCATGCTGGAAAATCATATCTGCCATGGCAGGAGTGACATGGGATACACTGGAGCTCCATATCCTCCCTGAACAGCATGTGAAGGGCAGGCAGGATGCCCTGAAAAACCACAAATGGCCTCTTTTCAAACACTAAACCTTGCCCTTTAACTCTGCTGCATAATGTCCAAACTGCTAAGCTTGGCAGCAACCTGGTGCTCAGACTGCCCTGAGGAAAAGAAACCCACCTGGCAAATCCCAAGTCAGTTCCTCCTACCTGGTGGGGCAAGGCTCAGCACGTCAGATCTGTGGACAAGATGGGACTTACAGAGAGCTTCTATTGCAAGAAATCGTAATACCAGCATGCGTAAAGGAATTCAAGGTATAATGCCCAAGGTTAATGTTCCAACTGCATTTATAGGACTCCCAGCACTGGAAGATAAATTCAGAATAACTTGTGTAGAAAAATGATTTTTTTAAAAGGAGGTATTTTTACGTGTGGGAGCCAAAAAGGCTCACAGTGGAAAACTTTGTAGGAGGATAGAATTTTTCTTTTCATGCTAATAGATACAGCATTATATAAAAAGTTTCTAGGGAGCAGTTTATGAAGCAGGTGCCCCAAAAAAAAGTTTTGAGCCAATCAATAGATAGTCTATCTGAAATGAGCTTGCATGTGCCAAGGGAAACCTCCCACACTGTGAAGAGAAGAAATATTTTAAAGTGCTCATCTTTTAAACAAAATTAGAGAGATGCTTCATGGAGACAGCATGACACCTGCTCAGGAAGTGGGACAGACCTTGAAATATCTGACTTTTCTAGCTGAGGGAAGAATCCTCTTCAGTGAAAGATGTCTCTGCTCCCCATCCCTCCTCCTCAGAGGCAACATGGTCATGTTTGCCCCATTTGGCACCTTTTGCTTTTGCTCAGCACTTGCTGTGTCTGTGGGAAGAGCAGTGTCCTCCAAGGATGACAAGTTTTATGCACTTGACTCAGCATGATTTATGAGGAATTTTGGTCTGTAGTGTAGCTGTCAACCACAGTCAATAGGAAATTTCCCCAGGGCAAAGGAGAAAATAAAGCCTAAACCTACAGCTCTCCTCTGAGACCTGTGAAGGCTATATCCTGGTTTTTGTAGAAGTCTTCAAAAAATAAGGAATTTTGCAATCAGGGCATAATTTCAACAGTATATGACATTTTCCTAATGCCATTCCCATAAACCTGAGACTACAATTACAGTCCCTGTGTTTCCAGTCCCACTGTATCAACAGAGGCTGATCTAGATAGTGCACACAATATCTGCCATTTCAGTCCTTCTCACAGGGCAGCCTTATCCAGGTCCAGATTGTATCCACCCTTTTCAAGTTCACTCACAAAACACAATCTCCTCAATCCTTTTTCTGCAGTCCTTCTTTCCTTTGTTGTCACGTTTTTTGTCTAAGCTCCCATTGTGTTTCAGGTCTGACTATTATTTTTGGCTGCCAGCAAAGGATAATAAATGAAAAAAAAAAAAACCAAGACCCAACTCCTTTCCTGACACTGAAAAACATTGACAGGAGAGGAGCTGAAAGGAATGTGTCTCTTTTTCCATAGGCAGCCTTTTTCATTTGTGTCCTGTGTGCCATACTCTAGTGAGACTTTAACAATTGCAGGAGATGCCAGATCGTAATTATGTTCAAATTGAGCCATGCAACCTGTAGAATTATTTTTTTTCACATAGAATCGTGCTTTATTTTGTGATTCTTTGCTCCTCTGCCTCTCTAAAAACAAGGAAAAAGCACAACAGCAAAAGAGTAATGAAGATGAACCAATTCCCTGTGGAAGAGTTGGCACTTGAGTTTCTGGAGATTCTGGAGCTCTGAGAAACCTGATCTAGTTAAAGATGTCCCTGCTCATTGCAAGGGGGTTGGATTAGATGACCTTTAAAAGTCCCTTCCAACCCCAATTATTCCATAATTCTATGGTTTATGTAAACCAACACAACACTATGGTGGGGGATCCCTACATGTCCCAGGAAATATGGATCTGCAACAGCTAGCTGTGGATTATGTAGAAAAGGAATACATGTCAAGGTATTGAAACTACATTTAAAGTCAGTTTTCTAATAAAAAGCTTTTCTTAATTCTGTTCCTTAATCAATCCAGTGCAGTCCAGGATCTGAGCACACAGCACATTCCATAGGAGCTGCTGGATGCCAGAGTCCCCAAAAGGCAGCAGGGCTCAAATTCCAGCACTGTGGTTTAAAGCAACGAAACTGAAGGCACAAAAGACACAAGCAAACACGTAAGTGCCATCTGTTTTTCAAGGAAATCTGCTTTCCCCCGGATCAGTTTTCTTCTCACTATTTTTCTTTGCTTTTATGTCAAAGTTGTAGGTAGATTTTGCGGTTTTTGACAGACCTCCTAAAACAACTGATGGTGACTATAAAGGGTTAGATAAGCTATCTTCACTACATTACCAAATGCAAAATAGCATCTGTCTAAACGACTGACTGAGCCTCATCTCATTTCTGAAATAATTTTCTGAGATATAACAGGAGACCTAATTGTTTGCACTGGATTTTACAACACAGTGCTCATGATATTGCAGATGCATAATTATTAGCTATTATAGAGCAATTACAGCACCATGAAAGTATAGTAATTCTGCATTCTCAGAATAAACCATGGAAGAATTCATTGCACTTACAAATCTGAACTAAAGGGAGGAGGAGGTGTATGGTTATGCCAACATTTAGAACAGATGATTGGAACTTCTCAGTGAAGCCAGACTGCAGATAAATTCCTCGGTCTAGCTTTAGTTCTGTATTCCTAAGGAGCTGTTTAATGTGTAAGAATTCTTCACATTTGTCAACACTCATGCCATTTGACTTTACTGTGAGTATAGGGTGGCCATCCTATACAAATGTGACAAGATGTGCTCTAAATGACAGTATTAGACTGCTGAGAAATTAAATTAAAGTGCAAGATTATTGGTGGGAAAAAAGGGGTAATAAATCCTAACCCATCTGAAATCACTGGTAGAAGTCTCATCAATTTCCTTTTGGGCTGAGATTTTGCCTGGTGTCTCTTGTGACATCCTGCACGGCTCAGAACCAAGACGCTGTTCCTCAGCTTCACCATCACTGATTAAACTCACAAATGCCTACCTATTGCTTATTCTGCATACTAAATAATACTACTTATTTATTCTGCATTCAGAATGGTAATGATTCAGAATGGTAATGATTCAGACCTTTAATAGCTGTCACTGCATGGTTTTGTTTATTGCTTGTTTTCTTAGTTTAAGTGACTGCATTGCCTCCACTGAAAAATGGATCCCTGCCTCTGCTCTTGTATGCCTATGGGTCCCTTCCCTCTCCATAAATTCTTGTGACTTCAGCATCCCTGGACTAGACTATGATGGATAAAGTCTGCAGTCACTTCTGTTAAGGAGTAATGCACATTCCAACCTCTTTCTGACAGGTTTCTGAACACAGTAGAAATTGTTTGCTTTGGACTCTTTTCAGGGAAATATTCATTTTGATCTAAATTGGCAATGGTAATTCTGTCATTATCACAGTTTTGATATTTATTAATCCAAGACATGACACAAGCAAGCTTTAGAAGATGAAATTGTGTTTCCAGGGGAACTCATTATCATTAACATATACTCAAGTTCCAGTGTGCAAAAATATCTAGTGACCTGATCCAACAGATAAGGTCTTGCTAAAGGACTCTCTTCTTTTGCCACGACTCACCCACTCCCAAGGTACAAGACGAGGCTCCAGGGAGATCTTATCGCAGCCTTTCAGTGCTTAAAGGGGGCTTGTAAGTAAAATCAGTACAAACCTTTTAGTAGGGCCTGTTGTGATAGGTCAGGGGGTAGTGGTTTTAAATTAAGAGACTAGACTAGATATAAGGATGAATTTTTTTACAATGAGGATGGTGAAACACTGGCACAGAGAGGTGATGGATCCCACATGCCTGCAACCATTTAAGGTCAGGTTGGACAGGGCTCTGAGCAACCTGCTGTGGTAGTAGGTGTCCCTCTTCATTGCAGGGGGGATGGAGTAGGTGATCTGTAAAGGTTCTTCCAGCCCAAACTGTTCTGTGATTCTATGCCAATCCAAGCTTGAACAAACCAACAAGGCAGATTCTGTCTCACACCCGGTACAGGAACATCCCCAGGATGGCATGAGACTACAATATTGATATTTTCACTGCTTTGAGGAGCTGTCTGGGAATCTTACTCAGCTGGATGTAGAATCAGCCAGCTGGAGAACAGCAGGGGATCAAATTGCTCCCAATGTTTTCTGATTATATCTAAGTCAGTGTAAATTTCATCCTGACCTCAATCAGGTTTGCCATACTGAGATACTGTCATATACACTCTCAAAGTCTTAAATACTTAGTAAAACATCACCCTTAATACAAAGTCTGTCATAGAATATATTTCAATCCTCATGTGCCCCTGCATTTGGAAAACAGCCTTAAAAAGCTACTGGCTGCCTCTCCTATCTGTTTTCCCTGTATTTCCTGGTGCTTGTAACTGATAAGAACATGTTCTAAGCTCTGGGATTCATCCCCTTCCATTACAGCTTTCATTGAGATGCTGTGTCTCTATGTTTGCAGTTGCAATCTGATAGGTTTTAAATTAACAGTATCAGAAAGAACATTAATTTGTCTGTGGATCATTAGGAATAATGGTATAATATTATCAGATGCTCTTTTTAGTGCTCATGCTTGTGAGCTGAGCAATTGTGAAAATATTTAAATAACGAATGTAATTGCCTATTAAAATGATTATTGTGCATAAATATTTATATTCCTAATCAATGATTCCTCAGAGGTATAGCTGTAAATATAAAGAAAACCACATATGTATTGTACATGCAAAATCCTGTGTGCAGTTCCTCAGCTGGTGTTAATCATCCTCGTGGAAGTGCTCTCACAGGGACAGCATCATGCACCAGCTTTTTCAGCCTGCACTGCTTGTTTCAGTATGCTTATTTTCATTCGCTTTTTGACTGGCCAATGCTAGATACCAGAGACTACAGTGATTTTCAGATGGCAGATGCCCAGTCCTCTCTGGCAATCAGGCACCTCTGTGGGTGGCATTCTGGCCTCCTGCAAGTCAAGGCACTTTCCCTCTCTTACTTCAGTAGGTCTGGATTCTGCATTAAGGCAGAACTCAGCATTTAATACTTGCAGATATTTTCAAAAGGGCAACCAAACTCCACTCTTGCTTTGGGTTTGTGACCACTTTGGAGAAATGCAAAGTATAAAGAGGGGTGGAACTATAAAGGGAGATAATTCTGTATGCCTGTTTTCATAAACATCGACAAAGACTCTAAATGAATAATTTTTTGTGTCTACTATCTGTGAGTTCCTCCAGACCCAACCTGATTGCACCTTGTTCAAAAAAAGAAAAAAAAAAAGAACGAATTGTGCAAGGAGCACACAGTTTAAAAGCTAAATGTAGCACACTTGGAAAATCAGTGAAGAGATGGTGTCTAATTTCTTTTTAGCTCTGAAATGCTGCAAACTGTTTCATTAATTCCGTGCTATACACTGTATTACCATATATAAATAATTGCATTAACCCCTGTGCTCTCCCACCTTGTATCATATCACAGGAAGACCAGACTGACAGAAAAGTCACAGCAGGACATAACAGAGCGGGGTGAAGAACAGCAGATGATTTCTAATTAAGAGTCAGGAGTCTTAGATGACACATTATTACTGGAGCTGAACAAGGATAGGAGATGAATGTCTAAGATAATGGTGTGATAGCTAACAATGAGGTACAACAGCAATGCCCTGCTAAGGTACCCTTTCCATTCCAAAGACTTCTATTAATTTCTGTGAGTCTGGAGGACACAGAGTATGTGTATGTGCAGATAGTCGTGCACATTTGAGGGATGACTGACATATATTTTGAGGTCACCCAGTATTAGCAGCACCTGAAGAGAAGCCCTACAACTGACAACAGACCCCATGGTCAGATTTCAATCTCAGGAGCAGAATTTGGTTGTGGGTCTTGAAGGCTGGCTTGTTATTTGTTAGATAGGTCACCACATTCTGGTTTTGGGCATGGGCCACATAAATGGTTCTCATTCTCTGCCTTAAGGATTCATATGTGCCTATGTGTGCCTGGATTAACCTGTGGGTAATCCAATACATGGATAATAATAATTTCCAAGGGAAAATGTCACCTATTTATCCATGTAATCATAAGTTCTTTTACACAGATACTCGAGCAGTTTGTATACCACCCTTTCAACACTCCAGTCAACCACTATTTGCCATTTGCAAGTAAAACACTGAGGAAGAGGCTGTTAGCAGATTTATCAACCTAAAATTTAGTAGTAAATAAATATCTGCAGATGGAGACTGTGAAGTGAATCTTTGGAGATATTATATAATAAATGATAATA
This sequence comes from Aleadryas rufinucha, assembly GCA_013397815.1. Classification (NCBI taxonomy): domain Eukaryota; kingdom Metazoa; phylum Chordata; class Aves; order Passeriformes; genus Aleadryas; species Aleadryas rufinucha. The sequence goes on along the minus strand of VZTH01017850.1, from coordinate 116,102 downwards.
CTTTCTCACAAGTTTACAGGAAGATCTGGCATAACTTGATAGCAATCTGGAGCTGTTCTTTAGTTTGCAGCACAATCCCTCCCAGGGAACAGCATTCAAATTCCAGCTGTAGCTTGTGATAAGGACTATCTCCTACCACTGAAATCATGCTGTCATCTGTTTTTGGCAAGAATAAAAATAGGACAGTTAAATCCTATATTCAAAAAACATCCAAAACCTAAGGTGCTAGGGAAGAGTACAACTGGGGCTTTTTTCCAGTGAATTCCAGGTAAAAATTCATATTGCTTTTAATGGCAAATGCAAACATGAGAGGAAATATAAGTCTTATGTTTAACCTCCTGTGCTTAGTGGCTCTGCTGCAGAATTTTATAGTAATCTCTTGTACATCATTTAGGGAATATTTACATTTCATAACATACTTGCAGTTGGAAATTTAGTTTCAGGTTTTATCTTACTAAGAAGTGGAAGAGGCATGGATTAATATTAACTTAGCCAGAAGACAGAATTAACCCCATACCACATTTTCTAATGCTCTGCAGGCCATGCTTAAAAGTGGGGGTAGGAAGCAAGTCTTTCTTCAGATCTTCAATGGGACCACAGGACTCAGTTTTCTTGAACCTGAGTATGATTCCTCAAGACTTTAAATTCCATTTTTACCCTTTTAGCCCTTTTGTTACATTTGAAAGCTGAGTCTGACTGCCAGTTGTGCACCACACCTTCTGTTGGGGTGTGAATTTCTGACACAGAGCTATAAAACACATCCTGGGAGGCCAGGTACCCAAAGAGTTTTGATGGGAGGGAGCTTAACTTCCCACCATGGCAGGTGTTCTCTATTATTGTGTGGAGATAGACCTTCAAACTGTTGGTTCACTTCATGAACACAGAACGAATGCTGATTCTGACCTAAAGAAATTGTACTTAAGTTTGAAGAATAAAGGTGAGGATAGACATGAAGAAACAATGGAAAAATTGCACTGGGAATACAGGATGCAGCATTGCAACAGCTGATGGTACTTGTGCAAACTGCATCCTTGGGACACATTTTTTAATTCCTCCTTATAAAATATGATTATGCAAATATTTATAAAAAACGAGAAAAGATACCACAGTGATAAAATTTTGAGCCCTATTTTAGTGTCAAGTAGAGACATTTCAAAGAACAGACAAGGAAGCAAGAAAAAACCCCAAAGACTAAACCATCAGCTGAGCTCTGCAGGAGAGTTAAGATCTGTTACCACAGACACAGAAATTTGGTTTGTAGATTACTTTCAATGCGTAAAAAATACTCCTTTACAGTTCATAAGGCTTTAGATATTTTTAGTGTTTCTCAGTTTTTGTTAAGCTGATTGGGAATTTACTTTAAGACTGACCTAAAATGATAAAGAAAAACATAGCTGGTAATCAGTTTCAGATTTACTTGCCTTGTTAGTCATAGATTTAATACTGAAGGACAGTGAATGAAATCTATTCTTTTCAAGCAAATAGATTGTTTTTATCCATTTCAAATGGTATCAGCCTACTGTGTCTCACTTTGAAAACAACAGTAAATATTCCCACAAAACGAGTTTTATGTACACATCCATTGCTACTATTATTGAGCTATCTAATTTGGATGTACATGTGGATCCCCAAATTTATTTTTATGTGACATTTGTTTCTGTTCCTAGGTAAAGCCACGCTTCTTGGTGCACGGTGCACTGTTATTATAACAGATGGCTTATTTCAATTCATAATGACTGGGAGAAATAACAATGAATCATGTAAGCAAGAACAAGCACTTCAATTTCTCTGCAAGTTACCCAGTGCCTGCCAATTTGAAAAACAGCTGAGCGCTCTGGCTCCTTATCAGAAATGCAAGGCTGCTCTCAGATTGGGCTACAATAGTACATCAAATAGGGGAAGAGCAAAACCAGCAAGATGCAGAGCCTAAAAATCTTTCTATTTGGACGTTCTGGGTTTTCTTTCTTTACAATGAAAGGAAAAAATAACATAAACCCCTGGCGTTGCCAGGTAAATAAAGGAAAAGCAAACCCTGGTGTTATTTCAGGATACAGTTGTACCCAGGCACGTCACTGCATCCTCTTAACTCGAATTTTGCCTGACTCAAAAAGGAGGGTGTGAGTTACAGCCCCACCGTCACTGTTTACTTCTGAGTGATTTCTCCTCTTTCTCAAGACACACAGGTGTGCAGAACCTCCAGTTCATTGAAAATGAGCAATTTGCTTGGAGAACTTAAATATTAGGAATCTGATCAGATTTCCTACAGTTAATATTTTGCATAGCAAGTTTACTGAGTGGAAAGTTAGCAGCTATCTCAACACAAATAACAGTAAAAAACTTTGTTTACCTTGACATGCCTCCTCTCTGTTCAAAACCTCCAGATTTATCTCCATTTCTTCTTTCTCAAGTCTTCGCATCCTTCTCTCTGAATCCTTGCAAGGAAGTGCATACTGTGAACAGGAGACCCAGAATTTAAGCAAATGACTGTTTCCAAATTACTGTATAAACATAAAGTGACCCAATTCAGAGTTCTTCTCTATTACTAAGTAGTGCTAGAGTGATTTTGACATTTAATGGCTTGAAAAAACAGTAGATAAATCAATAAATAGACTTTTAGAAACAGACTTCTATTGATCAATTCTCTTTGCATTGCTCAAAGTTGGCAGAGTCAATGGAACAAGACAGGCCTTCTTTTAGGTACACATATTTTTGTGCACTACTTTCTTCCTGTTTCTTACCTATTCCTTCCTATTTTTAATTCCTTCCTAAGGCACAAATGTTGCTGTCTGACCTTGTTGCCTACATAATTGACAAATCCCTTTCAGAGCACAAGACGTAACACCCAACATTGAAACAGGAATTGCCCTGTCACTGGCTTTTCTCTTCCCAGAGTACATAAGAATAATTTTGAGTTACCTGTTTCAGTGGAAGGTATCCTGCCCATAGCAGGGGTGTTGGAACGAGATGATCTTTGAGGTCCTTCCAACACAAACCACCCTATGGTTCTCTAAGGTAGAAGGAACAGAGGGTATAGGCAAAGATGATCAGAATGGGCAGGAAACCTTTTTTTTCCCTCAATAGCATTTCAAAGAAAAACTAAAATTGAATCAGCACTGTCTCAGATGTCACGGAAGTCTTTGTAAAAAACAATTATTTTGACCTGACTCAGAAGAAAAAAACTGCCCAAAAATAAACCTCCAATGCCATTTTTTGCTACATCTGGATATGCATCTGTAGTAGCTGAGCCAGTCTGGAAGGATGGTCTCTATGGCTCTGACAGCATTATCACAGCTCTTGGGGCAGCTGAACTGCTTCCACAGAAAATGAGAACTCTCACTCTTAGAACTAGAGGGTCCTTGTGATGAATTATCAAACTGTTGCCAGACTGGCAGTCTGGCTGAAAAAACAGAGACAGAAGGAATAAGGACTCAAAAAATTGATTGAATTATTTGTTATGAATATTTTCCAAGTTGACGTTTGTTTCATTTCCACATGAAAGTGCATTTCAGAGAAGGAAAGAAGGAAGGAAGGGAGGGAGGAAGGAAGGGAGGGAGGAAGGAAGGGAGGAAGGAAGGTTGGTTAAATCAGGGCACTAAGCCACTGAAAACAAAGCGAGCAAATTGCTTTGGAAAAAAAGCAGCATTTTGTGGTGATTCAAATGATTACTTTTGTGGCTGTTTCTCTGCTTTAATACTACCCTAGAAATCTTTACTTTTCAGTTCAATGTACACTGCACGTGTTTTGCCAGTGAATTACCAAGCTGAAAAATTTATTGCTTTTTCATTCTTTTCTCTTCCCCTTGTTGGTTTCTGCTAAACCTCATCCCTTTTTCTTGTCAGTGGCTACTGTGAGGATGTCCAAATGAGATGCACTGAGGTGATGTATGGGCTTAAATTGCTTCTGAAGTTCACTCATAGCTCATTTTGCCCAGGAAAAGTTCAAGAACAATACCAGACCAGATTCTTAGCAACCATTCCCCACACACTTGGACATATAAAAGTGTGTGGGCACTAGTAGTTCATTCTTCACAGTAAAATGTTATCTGTGCTATATATCCCACTGCATATTTATGAAGTGTGTGGGTAATGGTAGATGGAAACCTATTGTGGCAGCACTCTTGTTTATCTCATTTTCCATGATCTGTTTTTGTTATCTTCTTGTTTTACCTATTTTAATGAATACTACATTTTTTATTGCTTCACCAGACACATTTTAATGTCTCTCTTTTCCTGCAGAAAACACATATGGGGCAGCAGCTGACTTTAAGAACATAGTTTATACATCTATATACACTGATAATTGAAGATGCTTTATAAATTGTGAGCCTCGTGGTACCAAACTTATCGTTGTAGCAGATAAACAGGAGGTATACCTGTGTATTACATCATTAAAAAGTCTCAGCACATATATATTAACCCAGTAGGAGAGAATGTATTAAAAATGATGTATTTACTTGCCAAGGCACTCAATACACTCACAAGGTATTCTTCTCTTGTGCTGAAGACTAATATGATAGTTCTTTAAATCTGCCCTATAAGCCAGATCTTCCAAGAATTCTTGCTGACCTTCCCTGCATGGCAATGGCTTCACAGTTGTGCCTATATCATTTGGAGAGCAAAAGCTCACTCAAGATCGAGGCTAAATGTGTCTGCACGGTGCTCTGGACCTGCCTTGGGCTGGAATAAATCAGGCGCACAGCTGGAGCATTTTCGGTGCGCAGGTGGAGTGTGTCTCAATTTGGTGTGGTCCACATGGAGCCCAGGATGTGTGCTGAGGTTCCTCTGCAGTTTGAATAAAAGTGGGGCTCTCAGAGCTCTCTGGAAATTCAGGAATCAGGAGGTTCAAGAGTGAAGTCCAGATCTGAAGTAGGCTGCTAATGCAGGTGGACCCTGTCCTGGCCTACTGAATGCAACACCTGCTCCTCAACAAGGAATAGTTACCGTGACTTACCATTAAATGTGTTTAGAGGTCTAGTTAACTGACCTTCTCAGCTGAGTGACAAAAATGGATGTCAAACCTCAAATTTTCCTTTGCATTTTTCTACTCTGCAGTAAATAAATTTATGAGGCATTAGGAATTGTATTCAAACTGGAAAATATCTGAATTGAAACACGTTAGGAATACACTGCTGACATTATGCAAAGTGGAATATCACTGGCACCTTTTCTAAAAATGTGAGGGAGCTTATATTAAGTTTAAGTTAAAAAAAACAAACTAACTAAATAAACTGGGAAAAAACCATAGATTTTGTACAAAAGAACTATAAAGCACACATGAATGATGTCTCCAGCAGAGTAATGGAATTACTGCACACAGGAGGCTTGATTTGAGGAGCTCACTTATTTGCACAATAATAAAGGGGATGTATGTTCCTTGGATGCACACAGTACTTTTCAGAATCCTGTTTAGCTTATAAAATGCCCATATTCTCTATCTTATGTAAAAAAAATTAATTAAGAATTCCTTGATTTACTTACTGTTTCTAATTCTTGATATATTTCCAATATGTTTTTCTACTTATTTTGTATTCAGAATTAATGTGTGCCTGGTTAGAGAAAACTATTTATTACATTTTTAATATTGATTTTAATATGCTAAATCTAGAATATGAAAGGTGCCATGACAGTCCCATAATGTTATATACATGGAACTTTATTTACTAAATGCCATGTGCATCTCAAAATCTATCTTCAGTACATAAATTATAGCTTATCCTCATCCAGATTCTGAAAAGTATATATATATATATATATAGTGAGGTATAAGAATGAGAAGTAAATGACAAATCTGGCAATTTTTTATTTTATCTTGTGATATCCTGATTTCTTTATCATTCATTGCAAAATCACTCTGATTATACTGTGCAAGAATTTCCCCATGTGAAATGTGATTGCTGATGTAATATTTATTATATGCATATTACACTTCTGTGTAGTTTAACAAAATCCTTCAATTCAGATCTTACATTTGTTTCTGAGCATCTTTATATCCTCCTTTGCCAAACGGAGCAAATAATATTTTTCCAAATTGTTCCTAATGTGTAGCATTGAAGAAATAAAAGGTAAAATAGTATCACTGGAAACATGTAGAAGTTGTATGTTCTGCCACAGAGTGCCACAAAGACTTTTCAAAGACTTTTCAGCTTGAGGCGGAAATTTCAAAGTAGTTATTTCAATATAATTTAAAACGTCTGTTGAAGTCCAAATCTTGCTTTTTGCTTAATCTAACTAAACCTTGAGCTGTGGAGTTTAGATTGCCTAGTAATATGCAGAAAAACATGTTGGTGTGACATGTGGAAATTTATTGAAAATGCATATTTATCGGCTCTGTATTTACTGATTTAGAGAGTGGACAATGTGTCTTGCAGTACAAACTACTCATCATAACTAAACAATGTGGATTAGAATTGATTCTTCTTGGCAGTGTGTGCTATAAATAAACAAATATGCTGAATGTCAAATATATCAGAAAAAATTCATTCACAAGTACTCAGGGATCACCAAAAAAAAAAAAAAAGAAAAAAGAAAAAGGTGATATTTATCAGTTAAGGTCGCTGCTGTCTGCCAGGTGATCACCTCTAGCTGTTAACAATACACATGTTGTCAAGCCCTGTGCCAAGATTTACTAGGCAAAGAGGTTGCTGTTTCACCAGCAGAAGTAATGCACCACCCACAAAATCCATTTCTTTGCCAAATAATGCCTTCTATTCAAAAAAATGCCAATGTTGCAGATAAAAATTACTCCATAGAGAAATCCTTCACTGGTCAGGACTGTACAGCGATAGACAATAAAAAAAAACAAGACCTGTCTGGTACACCAGTTACCAAAGGGAAGTGACCTGTCAGCCAGACAGCTCCTCCATCACAGCTGGAAACAGCAGATGCTTACCAAAAACTCCTTAAGTCATCATTTCAGAAGGAAAAATGAAAATATTTCTGCCATTAAAGGTAAGCAGCTGGGCTGCAACTGCTGCAAGGAAGTGCACCTGTGAGAGCCTTGGGAAGTTCAGTAAGGACAAGTGTAAGGTGCTCAGACTTTATTCTTTACTACTTAAACTGGGATATGAAGTTTTGACCTTTAAGAAAAAAATAAAAGAGACCTACCCGTGATAAACTCAGTCTTAACTATCTGCTCTGGAGGATGAAGTTTGATCATAAGGAGATTAAAGGGGCTTAACCTGACATGCTGAAACAACCCCATGGGATCTCCAATCTTGTTATAAGTAGGAAGACAAAAGAGTTACATCTAACTAGAATTTAATTTTCAGTCTCTGGGATCTGGCAAATGCTATTATATAAGATAGGTCTGAAGGTTACAACACACTGGTCACAAGCATTCCCTATTTCAAATTGTCCTTTCCAGAATAAGGATGAAGTGTCATGGAGTTTTCTGCCCATGGAGTTTACCTGTCTTGATGAAGTATCAGAAAAATTCACTGACAGCACATTGTGGTTTCCAAGCTACATCCCCAGTTATTCAAATTTCTATTCCATTCACTTCTTTAAAATGCTGCGATAACATTCACAATAAAATGGTACAAAAGGGAACAATGAGTTTAAAACTAAAATGTTTGACCAGGGCTCATTCATGGGAAGCAAATACCTTGACAAGGGTTTTATGTTAATGTTAATGTTTATACTATACACATCTCCAGAACAGTATTTTAATAACACTGTAGCATTTAATGAACATACTAACATTTTTAATAAGTTTTTATTTGTTTGAGAAACTGAGTTAAAAATCATATTGGCATCTGCCACTAGAAGTCAGGAGATAAGCCAGTTATTTAAAAGGCAAAATGCTGATATGATGCTCATTCCCTGTTAATTGATGTTTACAGTCGCTTTTTTTGTCAATGTATGGGCTGGGGCTGTCACACTTTATTCATAGTTTAATGCTGAAGGAGACAAAAATCTACTCATGCTGATGAATTTTAACGTGGATTATACTCTGAGAAACAAACTGCAAATAAGTTTTTGATTTTTTAATCACTGATTGCATAAGGGAGGATTCGTATACTCTCTACACTTGTTTACTTCTGTGTAAAACACAGGTTTCATGGGAAAACATACATGTTTTGGTATGTGCTCAGACAGTTCCATGGAGCATCTAAACTTTTTGATACGGTGAAGAAATAAAGAAAACAGCGAGAGAAGAGATAGATCATGGGTAAAAGGATCTACATGTCAATATTTGCTTAAAAACTAGCACACAGGTATTGTAGCATTTATATAAAATATCTTTTGCACACTTAAACTCCTTTTAAATATCCATCTCTAAATCTCTGCATAAGTTTTCAGTTGAGTCATTTTTTTGCCAAGTTCATAGTGTTCCACCATGACTCAATGGAGAGATTTAGGGAGATGTTTAATGGAAAATTATCCCCACCAATTATATCCTGAAATAAATACACAATGGAAATCATCAAATTGTTGTTACTCAATAAACAATTCTCAGTAGTTAGCACCCGAGGCAGTGAAATTTCTCTGCTTATTCCAAATTTACTAGTTTATGCATGCCTGTTTTAACCTAGAATGCATTTAACAGCTCTCTTTTTTAGGTTATTTGCTATTAATTATATGTAATTCAATGTGGATTGCTCATTTAAAGCAGAACATCTTTCTGATAGCTGCGACTAAGGAAAGAAAAAGCTATTAAAACCAGGAATTGTCTTAAGGATGAAGCTTTGCACAAGTCCTATTCACATGTTTACATAAATGAGTCTCAAAAGGAGTTTTAGCATAGGAAGAAAAATCTGGGGTTTCTACTGAAATTTCCTCTTCATTTGTCATTAAGTCAAATTTTCTACAGGTTTAAAATCCATTTCCACATTGAAAAAAAACCCTGTCACAGTCTGTAGAATTTTGTAGCTCTATTAAAAACCAGCAAAATTTATAAACTTCTGGAAAAAATCCTTCCCTAACATTTTTCTAAACAGTTCGAAGTAATAATTCTGCCGGAAAAAAAATTATATTCTTAAAATGAGAGTAATAAACCCAAAAATATTAAGTGCCTTTCATCTTTGTTTTCTTAAGTCTACTGAAAAATACGCACCTTCTAAGTCTTTACACTCAACCTTTTTTCTATGAAGCTATCATGTAAAGCAGAAAAAACAGAACAGAAAAGAAAAAGGATAAAGTATGGCACAACTGTCACACGAAAACTTCACAATTCTTGCAGTTTTAGGAACTATTTAATAAATTCTTCTGCTGGGCAAATGAGTAGAAAATGTAGAGACTATTTCTGGATTAATCTTCCATTGAGAATAACCTAGACTAATCTCTCGCTGAAGTATTTTGCTTCCACTTTCCCCCTGAGTCTCCAGTAAGATTAATGTGTGAGTATAGCACAGTAGCTTATTTAGCATCACAACGATTCTACTTGGTGGCAAATTATTAATATTTATAAAGAAACTGTGGTAGCAGAAGGCTCTGTGCTGGATTAGCTATCTAGGAACACATTTATAACTTTGGGACTAGTGGAAACACTTCAATGAATACCCAATTTTTGAGTCCCCCAACAGCCAAGGCTAGAAACCAGTGGCAGCACTTTCTCGATTTCTGGCCTGTGTACATCCACACCTTTGAAAACTCCACCAGTTTCGGGATTCCTCATGAAATGGGCTGAGGCTTAACTTGTGCCTCTTCCCTGAACATCTCCAGAGCATGACCTTGAAATCTCTCACAGCCTCTGTGGCCGCAGGGCATCACTGGCAGGGCATCACCCCTGCCTGAAACACCCAGTGTGTGCCCTGACTCCTGTGTTTCCTCTGCAAAGCTGCAAGAGCTGTTCTTTGCAAAGCAGCTCTCTGCTTCTGGGACTCTGAATAAGGCCTCTGGGTCACAATGAGCACATTGACCAGTTTCCCATCGGAGCGATGAAAAACAGGTCACAGCTCTATGTTTTGCTCCACTTGGCTTCAGTGGGACTCAGTGGATGAACTGATCCTTGAGTATTTAAGACAGATCCTTAACAGGGAATGGGAAATGTGTTACGAGCAAGGACCTAATTCTGCAGTCACTCAGCTTAACTAACTGCATGGAGGGCCATGGCTGGATCAGTTTTCCAAGCTAAATTCTTTTATTGCTTGAAAGCAATAAATCTAAAGCAGAAACCAATGTCTATTCTCTAGATATAGATTTATTTTCTGCTTTGCAATTCTCAGGAATCGCTACTGAAAGGGTGAACTTTTCTAAATGTCACTTAAAAGGTTCACTGATTTCTTTCCTCGTTTCCTGAATCCAGTGTGTGTGTTTGTACTTTCTCAGCCTGTTGCTACAGCTAACCCTGCCTTGACACCCTGTAGGAACTCCTCTGTCCACACTTCTCTCCAGTATTGTCCCATACTTACTCTCCTGTCATTCCCCTGCTGCCTTCCAAAGATTAATCCATTTTTTCATAAGAAAAAAGTAACTAATAAATTTTACTGAGCAGTTAAATATTGATACAAAATTTTCAAATGTGAAAAGAATAATATATATTTTCTTTCTCTATTATTTACTGGGTATATACGGATTTAAAAACTCCTTACTTTTGAGATTTCCATTTCACTAATTTTCTTGTTTCCATCTCCATTTGCTTCTTAAAAACCTCCTGGTTGCCTTCAGTGCTTGTGTCTCCTGTTTTTCCAAGGGCATTTGCATACATCAGTCCCTTCAAGGACAAATGCTTAAGATGTAACAGAACAAAGACTCTTTAAGCAAGGTCTCCATAATAGCAAGAGACACTATAAATAAACAACATATGGTTCTTTCTTTCCCTTTTCCCTTCATTGATAAGTTGGGCATGTGAAAACAGGATTGATTTCTAAGGATATTAGGAATTTTGTTCTAGTGGTGGGGAGGGAACACAGCTCAGAAGTTCTTTCTTTCTAACAGATCCTGAAAAAAAATTGAAGCCTCTAAGGAGGCTCCAGTGTAAAAAATGAAAGGAAAACTCAATTTTTATCCATCTTCTCCTTACACTTCAACAAGACCTCTTGCCCATTTATATGAGGAAAGGTTCATGCACATTTCTTTGGCACTGTGAGTGAACTTGGTTCCTGTTTCTCTCTCTTGGACAGAAGGGGGAAAATCAAAGTTGAGAAGTTAGGTCACAGATGAGTGTCTTAGCATTCATTGTTTCCCTCAACTGTGACTTTTAAAACAAAGCTTGAAAAAATTACAGGCCAAAGCTGCATGTAAGGAACGAGCTGCAGAACAGAGTTTAGGCAAACTCACAGCTGTTCCCCAAGCATGACTGGGAGCACCAAAAGATCCTACAAGTTCCATGTTTCTGTTTTGTACAGGTTTAGTCATGTTTGCTCCAGTCCTGAGGGTTCTGCAGTCACTTGTCTCCTGGAGCTGCCGTTCCCACCAGAGCTGCTGAGGACTTGCTGGTGGGAATCATCTTCTGCAGGCTCTGCAAGAGCCAGAGTAAAGCTCTGTTTGTGCTGCTGGCACCCACTGCACCAGTCTGTGCAGGACAAGATCCTGCTAAACCACCACACAGGTTTAATTTGCATGTCTATGGCTGAGCAATCCCACAGAGGCACTCACCATGGGATCAATAGGATCGCATGAACAAAGCACATATTCTGCAATCTGGCTCTGAGCTTTCTATTTTTTTGGGTTTGGTATTTAGAAATTTAAGTGTGGCCTTGCTGTCAATATCCTAAAAATTTTAGCCCTTTCCCACTTCCTCTCTGTACTGCTGAATTTCAGCCAAGTTTCTCTTTACTCATTTCACATTCCTTCAAAGTCTGCCTCTCCCCAAGGCTGATCTATTGGCATCGCTGCATTTTCTGCAGGCCTTCATCAGCATGTTCAACCTGATGATGGAAGAGCAGAACAAAGAGTCAATGTGCCAAAAGAAGGCTTCAGTGATATATGTTTGAAAGGGATCTTTGAAATCTCAATGAGCTAAAATTGCATGTGTGAAACAGCCTGCCTTCCTGAGGTCATCAGCAAGGTGAACTGTTCTCATCACAACACAATAAAAATGCCATTGTTTTATGTATAGCAATTCTGGATACACTCTCCCTTGCAGTGAGCAATTTGTCCAAGAATAAAAGGTAAGTGTTCACACTATACTTTTTATATGATCATTCCTGTTAGAGGAATCTTACCAGGCAAACTGTGTTAAAGCAGGTGAATGTGAAGAGGAGAAAATAATAACATAAAAAGAACAGAAAACAGCACAATATGTAGGATCAGGCGGAAAAAAGATAATAGAAAACACAGGACTATGTTTTGCTTAACATCATTAAGGGGAACTAAAATAGTTATAACCTGTCATTAGTGAATGCTTCATGGCATAAATAGATTGTCAGGTGCTTTCATGGCAACATGCGCTGCCAGCAGTGCTCAGCCTAAGAGAAAGATGCTTTTAGCTCAGTCTCGTGTCCCAAACAGCAGCTAGAGGTGGAGGCTCAGGGAGGAGGATCACAGCTGTGCCACCACACAACTGTGTCTCCCTCAGACACTCTCTCAGCTCCAGAGTTTGGTTACTCAAGGCCAAGACTGAGGTAATTTGTGTTTAACAGTCAGCCGAGAAATATATTCCCCCACCCCACCATGTCTTATCATTTTTTTAACATATATAGACTTTTTTTGCATATACAGCATTTTGTGGCAATGATTCCCCTGGCTTAGCTCCATGGTTCGTTAAGAGAAATCACAAAGAAACACAGGAGCTCCATTTTCACAGGCTGCTTGGTTCAGGATTTTGAAATCATCTCTGGTATCTAGCCTTGTTTCAAGTGACCACAAATTCTAGAGTATTCAGTTCCAAATGTATTTAAAGAATACAAAAAATTATTCTGATTGTTCTTTCTACACTCCTTGTAAAGCTAAGCCTGGACAGCTTCTAAAAGTGGCATGTTTTTCACACATTCACAGGACATTTAAATGAACATCAGAAAGAATAAATCTAAGTCCCTACAACACAGTATGAGACTGGGCAAGCTTTGGGCTTCTGGAGTCAAATGACTATAAATTCCGTCTTTTAATAAAACATGTTACTTCTCTCATTTTTCGGAGCCAGAGGAACACTGCAGTAAGACAATTAGAGACACCCACACTGAGCGACTCAATTACTCTCGATGCAATTTTATGAGCAGATTAAAATCTCTGACCGCTTAATGATGATGGAGTATTTCATGCCACTTCCTATTAGAGAAGAGGCACCCTCTGAGCAATGGGAGCTTCCATCATTGGGCTGTTGCCCTCCCAGGGTGGCACTTTTCACACTGCTCCAACGCAGCCCTCACACCACTGCAGTGGCACACACTCAGCAGCCACTCTGAAGGTTCATGAATGGCAAAAAGGCAACTTAACAGCAACTTATACAAGGTGTTTATGGAAGACATCTCTCTCCTCTGTGGAAAAAAAGGTTACTCTCATTCATTTTTTAACTGAAGGATATGGGGACGGATTGCAGCCAGAGAACTTGCATTAAAATAAAAGGAAAAAACAGAGAAAATAAGGGCTGTTTACGTTGCCTTCTGATTTCAATGTGTTCATGTCTCTACTGCAGAGTTTGGCCCTTTGGGACCTTCCCAATACCTTCCTTGGTACCTTCCTGCAATTTGAGAAGGAAGACTTTTGTCTTCTTGCTCAGTATACAGCAGGGTCATCCAGAGAAACCAAAAATCCATTGCTAACTCTCAAGAGGCCATCTATAAGTGTCACTTAAGGCTTCAAACCATGGACTGCATCTCAGAGCTGTTTGTACAAGGAAAATCAGTTTTCAGGAATAGGCGGACAAGGGAAACATGGGGAATGATTTCACAGAAGTTCTTCATCACTTTGCTTGGTCTCCTTTCAGAAAAATATTTATAGATGACATTGTCTTATTTGGATTTTTTACTGCAACTTTAATTTATATGTCACCTTCTCTTTTGCTGAATGAGGCTGTCATCCAGCTTCAGTCTCAGAGGCCGAGGACTGCAGGGCTAGGAAACATCAGGCCAAGGTTCACGTGTCCCTGGTGGAAATTTGCAGATCAGCTCCTGCAGAACAGATCCCTTTGGCAGATTCTGACTGATAGCCAAGAGCTGTTGGAGTACACAAAACAAAACACAAGCTTTAAAGAGTGTTTAAAGCTGTGTTTCAAAAACATTAATTCCTGAAAGATGTCATTTGGAGCTCAGTTATGCATTTTATGAGCTTTAACTTATGCACAATGGGGGCAGAATAAGGCAGAGTCAAATTTACAGGAAAGGAAAAGGCCTTTAGACAAATCCAACTCTAGGGCAAAACTACTGAAGAGAATTCCTTTCAGACACAAAGGCAACTTTTCAGTGTTCCCTTTGAGCTGCCTCAAAGCAGCTGTTTGCCCTGACACATCCTTTTTAGCTCAAGGCTGGCACTTAAGAAAGCAAGAATAGACATTTCACCTTGTTTAGGGTAGATTTCTCTCTCTCTTTGCAGCCTAACAACTTTCCTCCTTATAGCTGAATAATTTTCCTCACACTTTCCATGGTATTCTGTGCTCTAAGGTATAAATTATTTATATTTTTGTGCATTAAGAAGCAGAGCTTACTGCTTGATCACTGACAGACCAACTGCCAACAAGGAAGGAATAACACAGGTTCAATTGGAGGCTCTGGTACCAGTTCTCTGGGAAGAGGGTCAGTCCAACAGGCCTTAACTGGTCAAACTTTCAATGAATCAACAAATTCCAGAAGAATAAAACATATTACCAATAAAGAAGAGCAAATATTTTGCAGAATAATGATCTATTTACCTACATGACCTCCTCATCTTCTCCGAGCCACACATTACAGCCAAGCTTTTCATACAAGTCATTTTTTCCACTTCTGCAGTTCAACAGTGATGAAGAAAAGGATTAATGGATGGGGAGGTTTATGGTTATCTTTTATTTATATTCTCACATAAAAGTAATTTAAGAGTGAGATATGCACCTATATGTGTGATATCACCCACATAAACTATTTCATGCCATTAATACCTGAAGCCAATCTCAACATCAAAGCACATAGTTTTTTCCACACCAGTGACACACAGAAACAAAAAACAATCATTACAGTTTTCCCACACAGATTTTCTTTTGGGAAGAGAAAAAAAAATTTTTTATAAGCTGATAATTACCTGATAACCAGTTCTATCTGTTAACTCCTTGTGAACATCCAGATGCAATAAACACACATGAGCACACACTCACAGTGCCACCAGGCTGAAGTGGTGTGGGGTTTTGTTAAAATAGAAGATAAACAGTGATTTAAACCATTACAGGGAATTTTGTCTGCCTTTACAGAACAGCTGCAACACACATACATAAAGAAAAATTTCTGTTCTATCCAGGTAAAGTTCATGGAAATTTTAACCTTTTAATTTCCATATTAGAAATGTGCTGAACGGCCTGGTCTTTGGGTTTTTATAACTGTTTAATATTTCTCTTGACTTGTCATACACATAAAAAAGCAAGATAGAGTTTGAAACCCTACATAAGGTCCTAATATTCAATGGAGGTTGATGATATTTGCTCAGTGACTTTCCATAACTCATTATCCCGGTTCATACTATTAAATAGCCTACTAGAGCTAACCTGCATTATCTGGGTACTTCAAAACTCAGCAGGGCTATGAGATGAATCAGATTTATTGGTTTATTTACCTCATATCCCTTTTTTAAAAAAAAAAATATTTTTTAAGCCTACCAAATTTTAGCCAAATTTACTAAGAAAGGCAAAGCCGTTGTCAAGCTTCATCCAAAAAGTGACAGAAAGAAAAAAGGTCTCCAACAGGTTCTTACAAGCACTGCAAAGGCAGGTGAATATCTAGAGGAAAAAGATCCTACAATTGTCCTGGCAGAGAAAAGCACACAGAAAATGATAAGATAATGTTTGATGCTGGAGAATCAACACAGCAGGAAAAAAGCCAGAATGCCCGGACAGCATGGAAAACTCCAGCTAAAGACTGCAGCCAGCAAGGAAGACTGTAGACCCTCATGAGCACCTGAGAAAAAATGACTTTGTTTTGTCTTCTGGCTCCAGGATAATTTTATATTTAACACTTAAGGACTTTTTGCCTATAGATTTCATGTTAGGACCATACAGCAGGACTGCTCAGAAAATCCACTCATTCTATTTTTTTCTTTGACTCCATCTAGTTACCAGGCATTTGGTGTTTTCCACAAACCTCATGGAACATCTCATATTTCTTACATTTCTCTGGTCACTGCAAACCACTGCATTTCTCAGCTGTGAACACACCACTGGCTGGAAACCCTGAAGTGCAGAACTCCAAACATTAATCCAGCAGACCCAAAATTATATATCAAAGTAAACAATTAGAAACTCTATCAGAAAGTGTTGCCTTGCACTTTGACATCTAATAACTCAATCAAAGTTCCACTAAAACCAAAACACCATTTCTGATTTCCTTCACAGCTGGCTTTTCTGCTGTAACAACCATTAAAGTCTCACTTTCTCTTCCTTTTATCCCACAGGTTATAAAGACAAACAGAGATGAGGAAACTGTAATGTGTGACAAAATAGGGACCCTTTGGCTGTGCATTTTTGCAGCACAAAATATTATGCTCTTCTTTCTTTGTTTGTCTCTTTTTCTCTGCTTTTTCCCACCACGAAGTCCATTCCCATAGTAACGCTTAGGGCAGAGTGTACCACGGCAGGGCCCAGATGGTTAACTACGGCAAACTATTCTCCATCTGGTTCCTTAGCCATATCCTGAAGCAGATAAGCTTGCAGCTTTGAAACTGTGCTAAGTTTTCCATGCAGCTGCTGTCTTTAGAGATGCTTGCCCTGTGTCTGGCTTCAGTTGTAATTTAGGAGGAGGAGCACGGTTAGGATAAAGCAAAAAGTCCCACAATATTATGAAAATCACTTGGGAACAGGAAAAAAAGTAATCCTAAAAAAATTCTCCTAACAAGTGTCTTGGTTTTTGTAACAAATTTACATCCTTTGAATTTTTACACCATTCAGTGTTTCTTATTTTCCAAACCAAGGCAGATACTTGTTTCCTTCAGCTGCATGCCCCTATAGTGAGAATATGGACTGTTTTAAACATCAAGATGCTACTGCCTAGTAAAAAAGTTGATGCAAAAAATCTGTGGTGATGTCAAGAATAAAGTAAAATCAGGGGCAAAACTTACTTCCAACTAGCAATTAGAAAGTCTCTCAGTGCAGCTGGAGGGAAAAAAGAGATGACCTGGATGCTGATACATGTACAGATGGGATGGCTGGACTGCAAAGCAGGCAAACTCCAACAGAAAATAGAAGAATATTTTTAAGAAGCTCTAAAATAAAACCAGAAAGAGCTTTTCTGCACTCAAGCTGACAAACTCTTCAAGAAGATCCAGTGAGACTGGATCTTTCCTCAGGCTGCAATGAAGTTTGGATCAGGCCACCACTTGTACTTGGAGAAAGCAAATAATAAATTTGCTGCAAAATATTTTAGAATGATGCTGTTGGATGGTTTGATTCTGTGAGGAAGGCATCTCCCTTAATCTACAAGAGTTTTTAATGTTAATAGTCAGGAATTAGAACTGCTTTGTGCTGCTACCAGAGATGCTCCTTCATCCCACTGGGGTGACCATGAGCAGCCTGAATGCGGTGCCAAGATCAGCTGGATGATATTATTAATTATCCCGGGTGATATTATTATTATTATTATCTGCAAACCATTTAGCCCTCATCACTTCTGGAACAGAGCAGGAGGATTTGTAATCCAGAGCTGGTTTTGGTTGGATCAGGGTGACTGTGGAGAAGTGCTGCTTCTTGGCCAGCCTGCTGCCTGCTGCTCCCAGCTGCCTTTGGATGGAATAGTGCTGAGCTGGTTGTTTTTTTCCAGGCTGGAACCTGAGCTTCAAGCCAGAGTCAAATATTGAGTAGGCAAAACCACGAGCAGCCGACAGCTGGTCTCTGGTCCCAGCCTTGGCCCAACACTTTGAGGGTGGTGGGAAGCATTCACAATTAACCGGACTCTTTGTGAGTTTCTGAGAAAGTCAGTTGAGAGATAATAAAGGAAATTCACATTTTTAACTGTTTTATGACTCAAATGAAGCATAACAAAGGAATGAGAAATTAAATGGAATTAAAGAAGAAACAGAATAGAAAAAGCCCTTTGCTACTGTTTCACATTGTTCAGCTAGGACCTAACATTCTTCCTGCTAACTCATACAATGGTGTGTTTTGGATTTAGTACGAGAATAATGTTGACAACACATTGATATTTCAGTTGTTTCTAGGAAGATTTTTCCCAAAGTTCAGACTTTTCAGTTTCCCATGCTCTATCATCGAGCAGGTGCACAGGATGCTGGAATGGAGCATGGGCAGGACAGGTGACCCAAAGTGGCCCAAGGAATATTCCATATTCATATTCAAATATTATCATTAGTAGTAGTAGTAGTTAGAGTATATTTTACTTTACTTTAATTATTAGTGTGTTTTTATCTCAACCCATGAGATACCCAAACTTTACATTTTTCCACATCTCCTTCCCATCTCACCAGGTGTGGGGGAGTGAGAGGCTGTGTGCCATTGCCAGCTGGGGTTAAACCACAACACACAGTCTTGACTAAAGGAGCAGAGCAGATGAGAGAAAGGGTTCACAGTAAATAAACAAATTCTTCCAAGTTCTTCACAAGATGCAACTTAAGGAAGAGTGAAATAACAAGGAAATATTTATGAACTTTCCTTGAGGGAAAAGGCCATGGTGTGCAGGGAATTAGTCTTAATGAAATAAATCGAAATATCTCACTTTACAGAAAATGAAGTGAAAAACATCATTCTTAGAGTTATAGATTTATTATTTATAGACACTTTTCCTAGAGCACATTTCTAATCATGAGGGAACTATTCAGAAGCTGATTTTTGTTTCCTTTTTTGTTTTTGTTTTAGGATATATTTGATGTACATCCCCATGTCCTTCCCACTTGTGGCCATGTCAATCAGCCCAATTCCTTTGACATGAACGGAGACAGGGTCTTTACTCCGCCTCAGGAGTCTGCCCACATCATCTCATGCTGAGAGAGATTTATTATATTATTACTTTTTTCTCCAAACATCCATTTACCAAGGCCACAAAAAACCACATTTCTCTAGTTTTTGTACATTCCTTGAACATTAATTTGCATAGCGCAAGTAAAGAGTTTTTTGCCACATTTTCTTTTTAATGGACCTGTCATCTCAGAGGAAAATAGGAGAGATTAAGATTTGTAATTATTTCTTAAAAATGCTGAGGGATCTGAGTGATAGCAGATATGCAGAGTGCTACTGCTAAGGAGAACTAAACTGAGCCACATCTGCATACTTTAATGAATGTAGAATGTCCCTACTGCCTTGAGTGGAAAATTCCCATATGAGAGCATAATTTTTCTTTACCTTATTCTCCCTGATAGCCATGATGGCAGAAATGTGAGCTCTGGAGTCTACAAGGAGACTTGCAGGAACAGAAGGTGTATTAAAGGCTTGCAGTTGTGCTGTTCTCACTCCTTGTCTTCAAATGCCAGCTCTGGACTGAAGTGGGTGCTGTGGGATGCCTGGCTATCCAGCTGACCTGTTTCCTTAGAAGAAATTCACCTACAAAACATAATCTGGGATATTCAATCAGACAAACATTTCACTTCAGTTTGGGCAGCCACCAAAAAGATGGTAAAAGAGTATGAAAATGTGCTAAAGAGGAAAGTCCTTAAGAGCCTTTTGTCCCCTGCTCTGGGTGTCACATCAACACCAGTCACTTGTATTCTGAATTTTATCTTTTATCAATTTGTCCTACTCCCCTGAAATTAAATACAACAGTTTTTTGGTTTTTTTTTTTTTTTTTTTTTTTTTTTTTTTTTTTTTTTTTAAACAAA
>VZTH01017850.1:65067-96280 GCA_013397815.1 Aleadryas rufinucha | reverse complement strand
TTTTTTAAGAGCAAAACATCACCAGTAGTATTTTGGATTTTTGATTTTTTTCGGCCTTTTTATTTTTTTTAAGCAGCTGACAAACCATATCCGTTCATCATTGCTCTTTCAAGGCCTCTAATTTGTTTGAATTTCAAGGAAAGTGAAAAAATAATGTGAAAGGCTGAAGGACAGTAGCTTCTAGCGCAGGCTTCTCTT
Source organism: Aleadryas rufinucha (assembly GCA_013397815.1). NCBI lineage: Eukaryota > Metazoa > Chordata > Aves > Passeriformes > Aleadryas > Aleadryas rufinucha. Next base: position 96,082 of record VZTH01017850.1, on the reverse strand, counting down.
CCCCATTCTGTAAATCTAATGATGCATGCCTGAGCTATGAGAGATGTGGTGGACTGTCATCTCAGCTGTCAAAAACATGTGGCAGTTTCATTTAGTCTGGAGCAACTTTGACCACTTTTGCCAAATTTCATTAGGACAGATTTGCAGATGATGCAGCTGACACAATTGCATTTCAGCTCCCAGCAGTTCTCGCTGGAGGGACAGATGCTTGGGAAACCATACAAGCAGAACAAAGAGCAGGGTGACCACACAATGTGAAAACTACTTAATACCATTAGCAATTGACCATGAGCAAGTCTTGGGGTGCACAAGTATCAAATATGCACTGAAAGAAATAAGAAAAAAAATTTTTAAAGTATGTTAGGATAGTAAACTCACTTAGCAAAGAGTAGAGGAGAAACCTTAGGCATGAATTTGTCAGTTTCCCTGCATCTTGCTGATGGCACTGAACAAAGTGCCTTACCTGGATCTACTTCCTGAGACATCAAAGCCATTTCAGATTTAAATGAAACAACACTCTTGAATGATACAGGGAATTTCAGACGCAACCTAAGAGGTGCTGCCCGTGCTTAGAGACTCCTAGTGATATATGTTTGTTCCTAAGAGCTCTAAACCCAGACTATTTTCAGTCATTTTCCATATGTGCTTTTATGTATTCATAGAACTCAGAACTTAGGTAGGATTCCCTGTCATGGTTCATAATGGGACATACACAGAAACTTCGGGCTGAAAATACTGCAGAGTTCAAAATATATATTTTTAAATATATATTTTATTAGACACACAATACACTGCAAAGACACAGCCAGACGTGATAGCCTACTTAGAGGTTATTTTGTGTAATACACTTTGTCCCTTTCTATTTTAAAGCCCACACTTCAGCTCCTTGCAGCTGCAAGTTGTGTCTTAAATGGAAGAATAAATAAATCCCAAAGAACAGAGCTCATAACAGTACATTAGCATAGACTCCTTTGTGCATCTTGCTCCAGATGCACTAAAGAACAGCAAATCCTTTCAAGTGTTTTGCAGTGGCTCCATCAGTGAATCATTTTATTATCACCACAGCAGTTAAGGCTGTATCTACACTGAGAGGGAATTGCACGCCAAGCTGGGATGTGAATTTTTATCATATCAGCTCTTGACTGCCCTGTGTGGGTATTCAAGACTGTGCTAAGGGCAGATTTGACATCCATTTGTTTTGGCAGCCTGTGCCCTTCTCCTCTTCCTCTCCTGACCACCCAGCTTCTTCCAACATCTCCCTTTAGGCATCCTGGTACAATTGTTTGTGACACTGTGGGAAGAACTGATCCAGAATAATAAAAACCATTTTTACTAGGTTATTTTAAACCTGTACCAACCCCTTGAGGTAGTTCAAGGCATGGATGCAAAAATACCTGTGCTAGCACAGCTGAGGAGGAGGTGAAGGAACAGAAACAGGCAGGCAGCATTAGCAATCAGCCTCTCACCCTGCTAAATAAGTATAGCAATTAACACCCAACTTACAAAAAACCTCAAAATCCTACACCCCCCAAAACAGCAACAAAAACCCCAACAAAGAAATCACAATTTTATGTCTGTTAATTTAGAGGATGAAATTGGCTCACCAGCAGAAACAAACCCGAGTCCCAGTGCAAGGGAAAAAGGTGGGAGCATGCAAACAGGTATGGAGAGCAGAAGGGGCGTGGAGAGAGTGACACCATCTCTTTTGTGTCTGCTTGCAATCTGATTTTCTTCAGCCATGGCTGAAAAATGCCCCATTTGGTATCCATGTCACCAATTTGTTAAACAAGTGTTGGTTCAGGAAACAAGGTGTTTCTGTGATTCCACTCTTAAGCTCCCAATTTAGGACTGCTGACATATTCTGGTTTTCAAAAATCTGATAAGAAGTGAGTTCCAGCTGGGCAGTCAGTCCGTCTCTTGGGGTGCTGGAGACTGACAGAAGTTAAGTGATTTCTGCAAGCAGAAGGCTATTCTATGCTATATATTTTCTGTTAAAAATCCACAGAATCTAGCACAATATTACTTACTATTTTTGACCAAATGACACTCACTATGTGAACAATTCACAGCGTGCATCACCACTGCACTGAAGCAGAAAAGTACAGACCAACACCAGTCAGAAATGACTGAATATTTGCATTTAAATATTTTGCATAAGAAGTCACTAAAGAAAAACCTTTCCCCATATCATTTAGAAAAAGAATAAGCATTGTGCTCATATCAATGTGAAGCTTTTATTTTCAATTAAAATTATTATTTCCTTGAACAAAGAAAAAACCCTAAAAATCTTAGATGTAGAAAATAAGAAAGTCATACTTGAGTTGCCTACACTTTTCTGGACCAAAAGAACAAGGTCAAAAATTGCAAAATTGTTAGTGAAACAGAGAGTCTGAGTCCTTCCCAGCTTTAATGACATGGCTGGGAATGACTCTGGCACCGCAGAATGTGATTTGAAAGGGAGAATTCCGCTGGCAGGAGCGCAGGAGATTTCGCTGTTGCCAGTCACCAGGAAGCAGATGGCACGTCTTGGCTGAGTGGCTTCTCAGGCATCTTATTTCAGCAACCACTTCAGGGTAGCTGACAGCATCATGAGATGTGGAACACGCTGCCTAAACACAGGCTCTGACAACCCCAGCGCGACGAATCCCCAGTCACTGCAAGATTAGTGAGAAGCGGGAGCACAGGAGTTCTGCCTGCCCCGTGCAGGGAGTAACTTTCCTCCTGTCTCTAGGTAGTTACATGCAAACTCTTATGGGTAATAGGTAAATTGTTTCTACTGTGATTATTTAGCATAAAAATGAAGGATATTATTTCTGTTATTGTTGTTAGCAGTCTGAGAGTGTCCAAATTAGAGCAGGAAAATAATGAATATAGCCTTCACCTGTCATATCAGCCTTGAGCAACAAAAATATTTTTAATAAATCCTGCCTGGTGAGGGAAACTCAGAGATTGTACAGGAAAACTGTGTTGGATGCCTTTTGTTATGAACACTGTGACCCCATTACTTGGGTGCCTTTAGGAATGCAGTCCTCCATGGAGGAGGACTACTGTGCAAGCCAGCTCCATGGGAATGTTGAAAAGCCCCATGGAAGCCCGTCCCCTGCTGCTTTTGAAAATGCCCGTAGATATCCACTTGCTACTTCAGGCATTGGAAAGAAAGTGGCCCTAGAAGACTCACCTATCATCACAAGCTGTGTGACACAGCCAGGAACTGAGCTCCAAATTTTTGAACACCAGGCCGGTGCCTGCAGGACAAAGCATCCATCCTCACTCCATTAGTCTGAGACCTAAAGTTATTCTGGATGTCTTCTTACTCAGTAGGAGTCTGGTTAATACAGGTGTCATCAACTGATGCAAACAGTCATTAGAGAATCAAGTTCCCTGTCTGGACATTATGCACCATGTTAAAACCTGAGATAACTGTCCAAAATACTGCAGTCAGGGGTAAAACACCCTACAGAATGCACTCTTTCACTCAACAAATAACAGGCTGCATAATTTCAAAATGGATTGATTCTCCTTGCCCATGAGCATATGTTTGTTCTCGTCTGGCACAAATCATACATGGAAATCAGGAGACAGAGATCTCATAGAACTCACATGCAGACAAAAGGACACTTGAGAGTGGTTGGAAGTATATAAGGCATAAACAGATATGCATATGTAGAGTCCAGACATCTGAATTTAATAAAGCCCTGGCATCCCAGTCATCACTGCAGAGGTATCACTTCATTTTATTTACTATATAGGAACTGAAAAAGTGATACACAACAGGGTGAGGCCATGAACTTACACTCAGTATCTGTGCTGAAGAACAAGCTCTAAGTGCATAAAACATCTGTAGATTAATTGAAAGCCTCAGTAGACAGACAGTAAATCACTTTACTGACAATATTTATCACTCCGTTGGATCTAAACCCATTAATTCTCTTTTATTTCTTTTGCCACAACCAAACTGTAGATATAAAACTGGCTTTTGTGCAAATGAGCGTTAATGCCATGAGACATTGAAATTACTATGGCAGCAGCATCCAAAAAGCCATAGGCACACCATAGTTATGCACTGCCTGTGTGTATTGTAACTGTGGATTTTAGGCATATTAGTGGATATCCCACTGAATGGAAAGAGAAAGAAAGAAATGCACTGAAATTTGAATGTGAAGCGGAAGCCCCCACTGTATTTCATCAGTCTGCCACCTACACCAACAACAGTCTACAATAAAAAAGACAGATATGGTCAGAGTTCTTCTTATCAGGGTGATCTGAGGGATATTGAGACAGACAGACAAGGATACAAAGAGTTCATGGGCTAATTTCACAGACTGCAGCCACTGCAGTGGTCTTATTAGGCAAGGTTGTACAGAAAAGAGGAAGGCAATAAACCTGTGTGAGTTTTCTTGCCCAAAAGAAAGCAGCGCCATGAAAGAAAAGTGCAAGAACAAGATCCTAGGAAAAACCCAAATCTATTGACTGATACATCACTCACTATGCATTGAATTAAAATGAAATTTGTATAAATAACACATCTCAACTATTAATGTGGCTGGTCATCTGCCCACCCCTTCTTTAAACAACTGTTAACTCAAGAACGCAGAGGGTGGGAAAAAATACACAACATAAAAGTTAGAAGCCTTGAGCCTTGAACTGCTTCAGATGATTTATTAGTGAATGGATATCCACCATCCATTTTGAAATTAAAAGTCCCTTGGAGGCTCTGCAGCCCCCTCCATTACATTACCAGTGTGTGCAGGTCACAAAGGTACAGCTGAGACAAGAATTATGCTCCATCAGTCAAAAACTCCATTTTCTTCCCTAGTGCTAAAATCTTGAAGTGTGCAATTTGAATCATCCTTAAATTCCCTGGCATGTTTAAGCGCTGTGCTAATAGGATAGTATTAAAGTATTAAAGGATACAGGTTAATCCCAGTGCTCCTGTGCCTTGGTCTCTTGGTGGCAGCTGGGGCTTGGAGTAAGGAAGAAGGGATAAGCTCAGGCTCCATTCATGAGTGCTGAGGAGGGAGAGAGTCACAACTGAGATTTCAGAGCAACATTCTCCATTTCACCTCTTTAATTTCACTTTAGTTTATGGCTTCAGTTTCTACAGGGTGAGTTTAAGTAGACACAGGGTCTGGCCTCTTGTGTGAGCCTGGGTAAACAGGGGAGATAGACTGCTTCTCTGTGTGTCATATCCCAAGGCTAAGTGCACTCTTCCGTGAAGCCACTGACAGAAGTGAAGGGTAATAATGATGCCTGGGAGAAATAGGAGAAAACTGGAGAAAAAAAGAAAAGAGATGGGCAGACTGACACACCTAAACCCTGCTCAGGTTCACTATCCTGAGCTGGGCCTGTACACTCTCACACAAAGTATGTACCCTTCTGATTCCCCTGCTGGCATGTTGTGATCACCCTTGGCCAGAGAAGGTGTGTTGTGTGTGTTAGGAATTAACAGGGTTATTGGGGTTGAATAACTAAAGGCTTCTTCAGGCCTTGCTCATACTGTGTGTGATGTTTACACACAAGCATATATTTTATAGCTGGAATTAAAAAAGGATTTTAAGACAGCTTCAGAAACACTTTCTCTGACAGTCAAGAGAATATAAACGCCCTTTGCCAGGATTCCAGAAATGCCAACATTGTGAGAGGGATTTTGTGTGGTTCAGAGTTGGAATTTGCAGCATGCCAAGCTGATGGCACATTTCTCCTCGTCCTTTGGATGCTGACTCCAGCCTTCTGCTGCAGTTACCTGATGGGATTTGCCCTGGAGCACTGCACGCAGCTATTACACTCTGCAACACAGATCAGCTCCTCTCCTTGAAATAACTTTGCAGCTGGCCTAGGGAGTCAGAATCATAAAACTTGCACAACCTGGGTATTTCCCACCAGGCAGCTGTAGATCAACCAGACAGCTTATCTAAGGGGCTGCTAATTGAGAGGACAAACCTTTGGTTGGGATTAATTAGTAGACCTCAGCCTGCGATGACTCAGGTCCCTTCAGCAGGGAACATGAACATGTACATGCCTCATAATTTTATTCAGACAGCTTTGTTCCTTACAGTACTTGTCAGATCTTAAATAATTAGGGTAAACTACTTCTACCTGATAGAACTTGCTAAATCTTGAATAATTAGGAGGAAAAAAGACAGAATTTTTTTTTTTTTTGCAGTCTGTTGGTGCCAGTTGTATCCTACACGCAGATTTTTATCAATACAATGGAGGCGACCAAAGAAAAGCCAATGAAGATGAATCTGCTTTTGCACCTTAAAAACAGAATTTGAGCACAGACAGGTCTTCAGAGCTTGATGGATTTAAACACAAACTATGCTACCCAACTTATAATGTATGTCTATGCCATTGTTCTAGTTTAAGATATCATCTTAGAAGATGCTTAACTAAGAAAGGACTTAGTTTAACGACTTTTATAGCTTGGTCAGAACAAAGTTTGGCTTATTCTTCCTCCAGGTTTTTTGAAATCCACGGAACATTGAGTATCTATCTTTTTTTCCCAAGGGAAATGATTCAGTGTTTGATTTTCTAACAAACAACAGCTGAGCTGCCATGTACAGAGACCTTGGTAGGAGAAACCCATTCACATCAAGAGTAGAGAAAATAAATTGTATTAAAGAACAGAATGTGGACACGCTTTTTCATAGACTCTTTCCAAATAATCACTTACAAATGTGTTTTAAAACTACTAAAGTAACAAAACTCTTTTTTCCAGTTTCCTTGTCTTTAATTAACAAATTTGAAAAATAAGGAGATTAGACCTATGATAGGCTGCACAGACAGTATTAAAAATGAAATAAATAAGGTTTCTCTTTGCATGTAACACAAAGGTAAAATGAGCAGCCTTGTTCTTCAAAGAGGATGAGTACCACTATTTCCATGTCAGCACACTGCAAAAGATTTGAGCAAGTTAAAAGCAAATTAAGCAAATGGAAGAGACCAGCCACAATTAGGTGTGTGCAGCAGGCTGAAAGGGAAACTTCATTTAAGATAATGTTTGCTCATTAAATGGACATTAAAGCAAATATCCTTCTCAAAGCACACACTGCAGAACCAGCCCTGTGTCCCATGGGAACTGCAAGGTCTGGGTGCCAGAAAAGTGTTTTACCACCTGAGAGTGGGCAATGAATTTGCTCCATGGATGCTGGAAGAAGCTGAGCTGCAGAATTGCAGCGACTCCCACAGATCCTGAAACCACCCTCTCAACTCTTCATCTCTGTCAGGATTTTTAAGGTCTGAAATCTATCTAACGCAGTGAGTATGAAAACTGAGGGCCAATTGTGAACTATCTATGGAGATAATAGGGGAATAAAGGAGCAGAAATCTTCACGAGAGGTAAATGACTCTGAACTTCTGCCTCCTGTTTGGAGGGGCAGGGAGAAGGCAGAGTGTGCTCCGAAACAGGAGCCCAGCTGGATTTCCTTTGGGAACAACCAAGTAAACTGAAAAGTGGCTATAATTTGATCTCTGCTCTGCTTCTAGGGAAAAGCAAATATGTGCTGCCCTTTGCTCAGAGCTGAATGCAGACTGCCTGTCAGTGCAGAGCCCTGGGAGAACATTCTGGATGCAGACTAATGAGCAGCAAACGTGAAGTCCAGCGCTTCACAGGACTACTGGCACAAACACTTACAGGAAGCACACCTTATCCAAAGGCAATTAACAGACAGGGAACACTACAAGACAATTTATTAGTTCTCTGCCTGATCTAATCAAACATAAAAGATGCTTTTGGCCATGTGGACATGTGTGTGAGTGGATGGATGAAGAAGAGGATAGATGTGCATGGAAACGTGTCCAAGGATACACACATATCCAAAATCCAGGGTTGCTTCACTCTCCTATTACAGCTGTGAAGCAGAACAACCACAAGATTGATTGCGAGATCAATGTAATCAGCTAGGCAGTGAGAGCTGGTTATCTGGGAATTCTGAGTAAAGATTATCCATAACAGAATAAAAAGCTGCTGCCCAGCCAGGTACAAACCACAGGATAAGTAAAAAGTGCTTTAAAGGCTCCTCAACAGGGTGTTAACATGTGAGGATGAATTAGAAAAAAAAATTGTGCACTTCTAAAAGAAGTTTAAAAATTGCTGTTTAAAATTTCCATCAGTAACAGTGGTGGAAGTCTCATGCAAGTTTTGTATTTTACATTTGTACCAGCTATCACTGGTAATATCCAGCTGGCTCTTTCTGCCACCTATCAGTTCTGTCCTTGCCTTCAGTGTTTAACAAGGGTATTTTCATACCATTTAATTTCAAGATATGGGTTGTTTTCTTCATCAGAGAAATGAATCTACTGAAGTTAATCTTTTGAGGGGTAGAACTGATAACTCTTGTCAGATTTCTAAACAGAATAGCAAAAGAGCAGAGACCATTTTTATTTACAGAAATATATAAACTGTGTGTGTATAGGCTGAAAATCTGTGAGTTGGGTACAAAGAGGTAAATGTCACCATTACAAGTTAATTAACTTTGATTCTTCATGGTCATTATTGACATAGATGATTATATAGATGATATTTGTTATCTTATAAACATCCATTGAGAGATGAGGTTGAAAAGAGGATGGGAAAGTCACAATTAGTGTTAATTAACCCTACAGAATGTCTCCTCCCAGGTGACTATTGCCTTGATGTGATGGAAGGCATCTTGGATTATCTGTGTGGTGTTTTTCCCCAAACACAACTTAAGCCCAGAACCACTAGAGCACAGAGCTGGGAAAGCCAAGGGGTCAGAAATACACGGTGTACAACAGCAGCAAAGAACTCTCAACAAACACAGACGGTAAAAATACATTAAATCTCATGTGGTGATGGATCATTGAGGTGGGTGGGAAGAACACAGAAATGTAATAACAAATGCTACAAGGAGGTTGTGAGTCTTTGGGGGACCAAGTGACCTGCAAAATTCTAATTTTCAGTACCACATGCCCAGTCTTACTTGAAATCATACATTAAAGTCAGAGGGCTCCAGTCTCTTACACACAGTAACACTGAAAGAAGCAAAGTTGAAGTGAAAGGATGGTTTTCTACCTAACAAAAAATCACTGAATGCCACTGTAACACTTTGTTCTAAATGTGTATTAAATGTTTTCTACTAGAGAGACTATCTTCATTCTTATACACAAAGTCTCAAAATAGAAGGCTTCTATTTGCTTCTATTAGCAAATATGTAGAAAAATACTTCTCATTTTAAATAATGTATCATTTCATAATCTTTTTTACATGTTTCTCATTCATTTCAGAAGTCACTTAAAACGAAAATGAAACCCTTTTGAGATCACTCAAAAAGATCACACTGTATGTTCATTCCTATGACAAACATTCAGTGATTTCAACTTTTGGTACTTTTGTTGCTGGGGTGGGTCTGGCCCTACTCTGGTTCCACTCCCGTTTTCTTTCAATTGAAATCCTGCTGTTGCTCCCTGCTCCCAGCTTTCAGTTCCTTTTACTTCCACTCCACTCCTCCAAATCATTGTTTTCAGCTACCAGGCAAAAGTCTCTAAGAACACAATCCTTCAGTCTCCTTGAGATGCCTTGGCACTCAGGTTATAAAAACAAGACACTTAAGTGTGCATTTGTCCAAGCTCTACACTGTTTACAGTTGCATTTGGAGTATGTGAATCTGTAAAATATTCCCCAATATTCAGATGTCTGAGATAGTTCGTGTATTCTCCTTTCTACAAAAATTCTGTATTTGAGATTAGACACTTTTCCCAGTGGAAATTTCGTGAAGACCAATATATTTATGTGAAAAGTTTCAGCCCCAATGAACTGACATTTTTCTGATGAAAATCTTGCCCCAAACCTCTGAACTATCTCAGCGTTCAGCCTTGTGGTACTTAGGCAACCACTGCCTCAGGCCCTTTACTTTAATTGTATACATTTTCATCAAACCCTGATGCCCCTTGTGGGTTTGTGCAATTTCTGAAATGTAGCTAAAACATTTACTGCATATTTCTGTTCATTGATTTCAAGTGAAATTATTTCATCACTTTATGTCTTCTTTTTCCCCCTAGTCCTGAAGTATTTTGACATACAGAGAATTACAGTTTAACCAAAACCCTTCAAGTTGGAGAAGCTTAGCAGAAAATGAACTAAAACAAAAATATTTCACTTGGAGGCTAATAGGCAGAATGAGGGCAGTGACTATTCAGCCATTCAAGTTAAATAAGGGGCTCATTACTTTCCTCTGTGACAACTGCCCAAATGCCAAATTTAAAGGTTCCATTATTTAAAGGTTCAAGGACTACAATGTTCATGTATTATATAAGTTTTTGTTTTAAAGTAGCACTTGAAAGCTGAGATCACAATCTGTTGTGTGGTGTTCTGTAAGATGGGTCATTTTACTGCTGTCACTCCAAACACCTTCCTAAGAAAGAGATTTCTCTTGCCCTATAGTTTTCCTGCTTGTCTCTGAAACTCTTTCAGGGAGATTGAGCACAACTCTGGGAAAACTGTTAAAAATATTATTATACAGAAGAATGATCTGGAAAAGAGAAGCTGTGTCCCCCAAATCTTGCCTGTAGATATTTCAGAAATTAAAAATTAGAAAACATTACATGATGCTGCTCTTGTAAAAGAGACTGTATTTAGCTGAAAAGAACTCAATTTATGTAATAACCAAATGTATGGAGAGTCTCCCTATATTTGCCTTGGGAGACAAATACCAGTGGAGAAGAAAGAGGAAATGCTTACAATATAGCTGACACAAGAAAAAGCAAGTTATTATGTGACAAGAATATATTTAGAAGAATTTATAAGTTTTCTAATTAATTAATATTCTGTTAAGTGTATTCTTTAGTTTATTACACGTGATTCTCTTTTCATTTTACTGAGAGAATATATAATTCCAGATATTTGCTCCAGGTTCTTAATACTGAATCTAAATTTAGTAATCAAATGTCTATTTATCAGTCCAATTGCTTATGCTTGGGAATTTTTAATAATTTCCTATCCATAAAAATAAACAGAATATTTTCATATTCTTAGTGGTGCCCTCAGCTTGCTTTAAAATTCTGCGTGAGCATCCTGAAATGTTTTCACAGAAATATTCAAAAATACTAGGAGGAAAATTCAGCTCAAGAACTTAGGCAACTTGAACTTTAAAAAAGACACCTATTAAAATAAATGTAATAATTCATTATTTCTATATTGGAAATAAAGTTTGAGTTACATGATTGCTCAGACAAGAAAGGTGGGATATGGAAGACTTGCTGGCACTGTAGGCAAGCTTTGTGGTGGGGTTATTTCAGTTGTCTGTTAAAGTCACCAAAACTCCATCACTTCATCAACACTTCTTGAGGTTTTTATTATTTTTTTTAACTTAAGGGAAAATACTGGAATTGAAAGTTTAAATTCTTCCAACTTTTATGAGCAGAAAATTGAAAATAGTGTCATTTGGACCAGCAGAAACTCTTTATTCAATTTAGCTGAAATTACATTTGCTATTTTGCTCTTTTTGGTTGGATAGCAAGAATTTTAAAAAAGTATTTTCAGTGGAGAAAAAGTAGGACTACATCTTCACTGGTAAATTGGAAGTGTCCAGAGTTATTCCTTGCCATTGAAGCCAGCTCTCACAGGCTGGACTCCATCCGTGCTCTTAATCACTTTTGACATCCAAAACCAGAGGATCCCCACGCAAGCTGCCTGCTGGTTAATGCATTCTAGCTTGTGCCAGCTACCAAACAATGTCTTGTTTAAGTCTTCAAAAACATAAGCAAAACCACATTGCAAAATTTTAACACTCAATTAATTTCCAGTGATCAGGGACATTCCCTGCTCCTTTAGAATTTGGAAATATGAGTGCTGTCAGAACTTCCCTAAGAAATAAAAAACTCACATTCTTTTCAGTTTTGAAAGTCTAGAAAATTAGTTAGTATGTCAAAACTACTAACAGCTATCACTGAAAAATTGATTCTGCTAAGACAACATTTTAAAATAAATTTTGTCCTAAATCTCCAACAGCTCTACCAAAGAGACAGAAGAGAGACACAGAGACCACAATTTCTCTGAAAATTCCATGACAAGTCTGTGACATAGCTAAAATTTCAAATCCAATCTCCTGGACTCTGTTCCAATGATTTCATAACAAATCTTCCTCAGGAGGAAAAATAGATAAAGAAAACACTGAAACACACAGATTGGCCTGGCATCTTTCACTGCTGGAAGAGTCGAAGCATTTCGCTTCATAGTGTGGAGCAGGAGTGGGCAAAATGCCTGGATTCCCAACAACTGTGAAAGTAGGAGTCTTTATTTATTTTGTGTAGGGGAAATGTATGAATTTGCAATCAGGACAGCTTGTAGTACCATGCTGAAATGTAATCAGTTTTCAATGTGCAGAGAGTCCCAGAATAACTTTCTAACAGCAACATTAGAAAAAGACACTCCTTTTTCCCCAGGCTGTTTGTACCTCCAACATGTAATTTTGCCATTAGTGAAGTGTGATGAAAATTAAGTCACTTGTACAGCCCAATATGCTCACTCAATCAACCATTAATTCTTTTTTTCTTTGTTACTAACTCGGAGCTCAACTCAGGAATAAATTGGCTGCAGAATTCAAGCTGCTAAGAGCTTTTTGAGAGTCTTGAGCAACCACACTGCCTTCACCAGGGCTGTAATCTATAAATCTGAGGAGAGAGGAAGGTCATGGTAAGGTTTCAGAGCCATAACCCAAGCTCTTGCCTCAAAACATGTCTTCTACCATCATGTGCATATTTGACATTGCAGACAGGCAGCTTTCCAGCTGCCACTGATCTCACAGGCACTTAAGGAAGTGCATAGAAGAGGACCTTTGAGCCTCTTATTCTTACATCCATTAATATTTTCAGCTTCTCTCTTTGGTGGTGTGGTTTGCTGATGGAGTTCAGAGGCGGGTTTGTGCAGAGACTATGCATAAAAAATTGATGTATGGGGACAGCCCAGCGGATCTCCTGACCCAGTAGACTCTAACAGGAGCCAAAATCAGACAACTAGAGAGGAAAAAGAATGCCTGCAGCAATGCTTTTCTAGTGCAGTCCATCAGGCATGCTGTAGTCATTGATTAAAGATCCTGTCCAAAACCTGTCCCCTTTTTCAATCAGATCCCCGTGAAATTAGAAGATTGACTGCCTGGGTTTTTAATATTGGGCATCTCAAGGAAAGCAAGCTCACACACTGTCCTTTGAGATCTAGGCAGTTCTTCAAGACTGCTCTCCACATCTACTGGAAGAAAACAGAACATACTGTAAGCAGTTGGTGAAGGAAATATTCAGATTACACCCAAATTTCTTTGGAAAGGTGTGGAGCAGAGAATGCAGCCTGTGATGTGTAGGAAGGGACTTGCAGAGAGTGGGCCCAGGGTACCACTGGACTATCCCAGTGAGTCTGAGCTCCTGGCGCTTTGGGAAGATCCCAGTGCATCACAGAGAGAGCATTCCTGCTGCTCACTGAATTGCTAAGGGAATAGGAAGGCAAACAGCTCTGGCTTTTGTACTAAAAAGAGTGAATACATCAAATTTTTTTTCTAGGCTGAGGTCTTGAAAGCTGCAATTGAATTGCAGTCAGATTCTGACATCTCCCCAGTCAGACATGAAAATGTGCATTAAGATCCTGCTGTACCTTCCAGTACGTGGTGCCACTCCCTTCTGTCCAGAGTTCCATGTCCACTCCCAGTACAAGGATGCTTGCTCGGGGCACCTCTTGGCAACCCCACACAAAATATGTCCTTCTTGCACAAGAGAAACCTTCCCTCCTCCCAGCCCTGGCAGATACAGCATTTCACATCTCTCTGAAGTGCTCTTTTTGATGTTAGCCTGCAGTCCAGCCTGTCTGCAAATGTCAGTGCCTGTGTCAGAGCAAAACTCTGCCATCCTTATTGCTGCTGCTGCTCTGAGTGATCATTTCTCCCTCAACACATCACCCACTCCGTCAGGGGAGGGGAAGGAGGGACTGGGGTGGATGATTCTAAACAGGCAGGAGGGGACGGCAGCACCAGAGGGACTGCAGTCCCATGGGGACACTGCCCTGATGTGGCACGAGCTGCCATGGCAGGCTCATTTCATACCCTCAACATCTCATATCACTCTTGTCTTTGTGCCCAGTTTGCCTTTCCTCCCTTTGCACCACAACCATTTCTGTTCAAGCCACAGTGAAGCTGGCTTTTACTTGTAGATTAGGCATTGCTTTGGAAGGAAAATTGCACCTGTGCAGCTCTTGGGAGCGTGTCTTTCTATGTCTAGCAGGAAAAAAAGTGCAGAAAGCACCCAAAAGCAATAATGACAGAATTTTAATTATGAAAATATTTCATAATTTCACTGTATTTCAAAGTCTTAAGCGATATTCTCCAGCTATCTTCCCCATCATTTCCCTATAGAAAGGCAAATCAGTGGTTTTGTCTGGATTTCCCTTCTGTTGTGCTGTTTTACTGACTACAGCAAATCTATTTACCTATTTTAGAATAGTGCAACATCTCATTCCTTAAAACACAAGGAAACCTCACAGGGCTTATTGCCAAACACAGCAGATGAGCATTTATTGCATTGTACATATTTTTAGGCTACCCAATCACAAATTTTGAGCTGAATAATCTTGCTTGAAGGAAACCCCTTAAAGAGTGCTAAAAGCAATATTTTGTTCTTTTCTGCATTGCCTGGATTTGGCTAAAAGGCTTTGCACAGCAAACTGGCCAAAGAAATATTTCTTGACATAGCCAACTTATAGGAAACAGCACAGCAAAGATGCCAATGAGAGCAATGGGCTAAGATTTTTCAATTATAAAACTAGTTATTTCATCGAATCACCAAATATTTGGAGTCATTCTTTCCAGAGGAAAAATGTCTAGCTCAGTCATTGGCTTTGTGCATAAATAGAAACAGTATATGTAATTTATAATAGCAGGTTTATAAAGAGTTTTGAAACAAGCAAGCATTAGGAAAAAAGCCAAAATCTAATTAATGGGTTCTGCAAACAGAATTTTCCTATGGGCAGATTATTTTCTTGCAACAATTTTCTGCCAATGGTTTTTTAACTCTTAGGAAAAAAATAAAGGTTGATCAGTGCTTCAGATTTGACACAGTATAAGACTAGGATTATTCAGTTGTGAGAATAAAAGAAATGAAAAATTTTGTAGGTGCTATTCCCACCTATATTTCATGACTCTAAATGCAGTGAGCTCTTTTGACTGAGAATTGCTCATAAATCTTTTTCACAAAACTAATCAACTTATAGGAAAAAAAATTTCTACCAAAATGGAAACTTCAGTGACATTTACATGTTTGAACATGCCTCCTTTTTAAGTAAAAAATAGAAAAAACATTGGAATGTTCAAGAAGTTTCACTGCAACAGTGAAACAAAATCATATTCTCTCACTTCACACAAAAGTTTTTCCCTGCCTGCTTAAGTAAAATTTAATTCTGTTTAAAAATATTAAAAATTTTCACATCTCATTTTGAACTATGCAAGGTATTTTAATTTTTCTTATAATGTTTCATACTTTGCAGTCATTTCCATCTCCATGCTGTCTGCGGGATTGGTCAGGAAGTGAATCAGAACAGGCTACAGTGGAAATTTTCTACACAAGACTCATATTCACTCCTGCTCCAGTTGTTGCTACGGCACATTTGAATAAGAACTTCCACAGAAGAGTTTAGTCAAGTTTGACTAATTGAGTTTTAGAGATCATTCAGTTCAAGTTTGTTGGGTTCACTCCCATAAATAAGCTCTGTTTCAGTATCCTTCACTTTCTAGTCCAACTTGCTGTATAATGTCACATATTAAATAGTCAGTGTGAAGCTGTCTTAAAATCACGGTGAATAACTCTTAACAGTAGAGATGCCAAGTAAATACAGTGATTACTATGAAGCTACTAACTCGTGGGGGAATTGTAATAGTAATTAGTTAATGTGTCTAAATTTCAGATGAAAGAGGTTAGTAAGTTCAAAGTGTTATTATTATTCCTGTCTTTTCTGAAATACATTAACCCTATCAATATTACACAGAATTCAGAATAGTTGTAGTGCTCACATTTAAGGTGAATTTCTTTTCAATGAACAGCAAAACCACAGAGAGTGCAATCAGAGCTCTCAGCCAGGCGTTTGTACATCACCGAAGCTGGACACACATGAAGAGGAAACACAAGGATGAAAGAATATTTTAAATTTGCCTCTTTCACGGACATTATAAACAGGGCAAATAGTATGAAAAAACACTTTTGCCTTTCTCTTTGCAGAACATAGTCAAAATGGATTTTTACACTTCACCCCTTGTCCAGCTGAGCCATGCTCAGAACTTTTCATTTATTTCAGTAAAAGCCTCTTCAGCTTGAAAACACTGATTACTGAGGAATGGAGCATCACTAAGCAGTTACCCGCCCTTTACTCGATTGCTGTTCAAGGTTTCTTTTCCCTGAGGAAGACATCATGCCAAAACATCACAGGGTTGCTGCTGCAGACAGTCAGAGACAAGTAAACAAGGTCAGCCTCCTCCCTGAGACAGGTTTTCTCCATGGATGAAATAAGTGCACGAAGCAATGAGGCAGCTGCTGAGCCACTTGAGGGAAGAAGCAGCACCCTGAAGTTACCATTGTCTATCAGTGGGAAGGTTTTTCTTGTTATCATCTTCCTGTGCAGGATGCGAAGTTCCACAGAAGAATTAAAATCACCTGTGGGGAGAACTGCAGCCCTGCTGCCGTGAGGGGGGAGCCTGAGGAGGAAGAGACCTACACTGAGATAAAGGATAAATGTAATCCAAATTCAGATCACAGCTTTTACTGGAGAGTGTGAAGGCTCACCTGATGCTGTTGGAGTGAATTCTGGTTTCTAACAAGGAAATCAGAACCAGACATTCACAGTGAAATAATGTTCCTAATACTATGGATAGCAAAAGAGATTTTCAAAATGATAACGTAACTGTGATTTCATTAGGAAGAAATTAGTCTAGAGCATTTCAACCTCAAAAAATATGGTAACAGAATTGTTTTTACTTGAACTTCACTGCAAATGAAGGGAAATGCTTTCTGCTGTTTTAGAGGAAGAATTATATTTTTATATTCTACGTTTCTTAATATTATAAGCTTCTTATTTTTAGTAAAACACATGCTATAAATATAAAGCAGCATTTGAAGGTGAATTTGTTATTGTGATGTCACTGTAATATATTAAATCAATTTGTTAGCACAACTGATATAAGATTTAAAAGATGACATCCAATTATTGAAGCAACATTTTAATGTCCTAAACTTATCAGAATTGACATGCAAAATACAGAGATTCATAAATATAGAAGTCTGTAATCAGCTATTGTTTTCAGTTTGGAAGTGAGCAGAGGAGGAAATTTTTCTGCCAAAACAGAAAATGTAATTTTAAGACAAATTTTTGATAAATATGTCTTAACTTAACTGAATTATTTTGATTGATATATATAATAACTCAATTTAAAAACACTTTTTTTTTTCTTTTGAGATTTTGTTGGGCTTTCAAATCTTTCAAGACACCAGATTTTCAAGACACCAGATAAGAAACGTACCTAGTGCTAAACTAAACACTTTCTTAGCCTCAAAACTGTATTTAATCTGTATTTTAAACTGTATTTCTTTTCTAAATTATCAGCAGACTAAAAATCATTTTGTATTCCCACAGCTGTAAATGAGTTGAGCACATCCCTTACACTAAGTGCCAGTATTCGTTATTTGACAACCCAGGAGAGGTGTATGACCTCAGCATCATTTCTGCAAAACAGATCAGAAAAAAATACCCAAGTATTCAACCTCCTGTGCTGAGTCAGTGCCAGAGCAAAGCCCAGAGACCCACAATAAGATGTTAGAACTTGAAGCCACCTTCCTGCTCTGCCTCTGCAATTANGGAATAGTTTTCTTTTCCCGAACCTGGTGGGGGAGGGGCGGCAGTGCCCTGCTTTGCTTTGAGGAGACGTCCTTTTGGACATCTTTCCTTGAGATTGGCCCAAACCGGGACAGAGAGGCACTCCAGTACACCCAAC
Organism: Aleadryas rufinucha; assembly: GCA_013397815.1. Lineage (NCBI taxonomy): Eukaryota > Metazoa > Chordata > Aves > Passeriformes > Aleadryas > Aleadryas rufinucha. The sequence goes on along the minus strand of VZTH01017850.1, from coordinate 78,107 downwards.
TCACCCTGCTTTGGATTTCAAGGGCCACATGGAAATTTCACTGTTTTCCTTCTCAAGTTTCTCCTTTCAAATTTGTCATCTCATTTCTAGATGCTTTTCAGACAGTCAGGACGACACCACCCCTCTGTGTGCTGGCACCAAGGCACATCAAGAGCCAATGTGAGACTACTCAGACTGAAGACCAGATATCAGACTCATGCTGTTAATTCAGAATAATGCCACTCACTCCAGTGCATCGCTCCACTTTCCTTTTGCTGTGGAATAATATTGCCTCATTTTCATCCTGAGCTAAAGTGTAACCCATAGGACTTCCCAAGTTTGAATTGTCTACAATGGAAACAAGAACTTTTCTGTTATTCACTCAAAGAAAAAAAAAATAAATAAAGGAAAAAAATGAAATGAAATGCTAAGAGACACTTTATAGATCCAGATTATTTGGTTATGTCTTCCTGGCTGCATGAATTCATCTGAGGATACAAATACATATAAAGATGCCACTTCAAATTTCTACTCAGAAGGATATTTTATTGTTTGGATGAGCCACGATGTCACATCACGTTACCGAGTAGCACAACCCCATGTTCCTAATTCACATAAGTCTGTCTCCTTGTTCAAAACCAAAAGTGGCATAAACCCATTTATAATTTAAGTAAGTTGCTGGCAGTTCCTAAAATGGCTTTCCTGGAGAATAATGAGATAGACCTGTGGGGTAAGAAACATGATAAGTGACTGTGCAGTAGAAGGCATAATGAATAGTTGCTCTGTCCCTGGCAAGTGACTGTGGTACCAGAGAACCCTGTCATGCACTGTCTTTTATGGCAAGTCATACATTAAAACTGATTTTTATTGTGAAAGCTTCTGTCACTGCAAGGAGGAAGAACAATATAGTGCCACATTTCTTTCCAGGATTGCAAATCAAGGCCAAAATCTCTCCTAATGTAAATGATGTCAATATATTCATTTCAGCTGAGTTTTACCCACATTTATAATGAGAGAAAGTCATAAACTGCTTCTCTTTTAATTCAATTGGAGTACTGATTCTTCAAAATTGTTATGTTAGATTGAATTTTAGTTACCAGTGTCACCCAGTAAAAGACAATCTGGCACAAAAAGCTGATTCTGTATATAAGTCAATGGCAGCAGACAGGAAGATATGTATTAGGGAGATGAAAAAAATGCTATTTGAATTTATAATGCCAGAGAAATATCTGTCTTCTAGTGTAATCACCACAGATGATCAGTAGAAATTACAACAATATATTACAGCCTGCACGAGTAGAAATCTAGCAACAGCTCCAAAATAAAATGTTCCGTTTTTTTTTTAATGAATTTTTCTCTTTTGCTGCTCATAACTTAAGAGGAATCAAAGACCTAATTTAGAGTTAACTTTGCTGCTAATAGCAGCAAGTGGCCAGCAGGATAGCCAAAGTGTAAACCTCTTTTACAAAGCTGTGATAACATCCTGCATAGACTAACAGTGCTGGAGGGCTGCCCATGTGCTGCAGCCTGGACCAAAAATATGCTCAAAGTGTAGTTTATATGATCTTTCCATATCTTATGTCTTTCTTTCCTGTCAAATTGCTTTCTTTCAGAAGAATATGCACACATACACGTATTTATGTGTGCAGAGATGTCTCTATACATACCTTTGGAAGGAGAGAGGAACTGACCCAGGATTCAATTCACTTAGAACTGAATTCCTTGCATTTCTTGCTGTTTTGCCCCATTCCAGGAATCATTAATGCTTCTCAGGTTAATTTTTTTCAGCCCAAATTATGCTCCTGGCTGTGTTTGTTTGTACCTTACAGTCTCCTGCTGCCCTGCCCATATGAACTGCAGGGCTGTGCCACCACGGATGCTCACCATCTTTTACTCAACACCAAGGACAGCCACATCAGTGGCACAGTTGTATTTAATTAAAACTCTTGGAAAAACAGGACCTAGAGTATGCTGTAAATATTCTGATCATCCTGAAAAGTTGTAATTGTGAAGCGGGAGGAATGCAAACAAGTGTGGGAATGGAGTTCTGCTCGCGGTGTCAGCAGGTTTGTGCATGGCAGTGTGCACACAGGTGTGTGCTTCTGTGGCACTGAACTGACTGGGCGGGGGCCAGTGCACCTCTGGAAACACTGCAAGTATCTTTGCAAGATCTGCACCAGAACTAAGGTATTTTGCCTTCCAGCTGTGCTGAGACCAGTGAGGACTGGAGCTGGTTTTTACTCGGCCAGTTCAGACTATGGCATTGCAGACACATCTGCACGCCCCCTCCACACGCTCCTATCCAAGTACACACACCCACACATGCCCTCTGCAAGGGCTAAGAATTTTAAACTGGTAGCTGGTCCTCGAGCTGAGAGCACACTGATATTGAAATAAAGTAAATCAGATCCTTGTGATCCATACTTCGATTTGGAAGCGCTTCCTCCTAGACACAAACATACTTCTGACAGAACAGTTTTCTATCAAGAGAAAACAACTTAGGCAGCATTTTCTCAAGGACAAATATTCTCATAATAGCACATTTATAGACAGAGGAAATTGGGATTATTAATTTATTCTCCCCCCAGTGAAATTCCATTGAACGCTCTGAACTCTCTGCCTTAAACAGGAGCTACTCACACCCATACACTTTCTGTGAGCCAGACTATGATTTCTAGTTTCATATCACTAATCAGATATTTCCCTCTTGCATTCATTTAATTATACTATATTAATAAACCTTGACTTTTAGACAGAAGCTCTATGAGGTGTATTCTCAACGTGATGCACATGAAAATCCCCATGGCATCATCAACAGTAGGGAGGATGTGGAGAGCTGATTATAGCCTTAGGTTTTCAGTCATTGCTCCCTTACTTTTAGATTTTTCCTCTGGTGATTTCTTGAGTGCCAACACACATACTGCAGTTCCTGTCTTTGCTGAAAACCTTCCTAGGAACACTATCAAAAAGGTTCAATTTATGCAAAATGGAATTTTAATCTGGAAAATGCAGATTTGAGACACCGTATAATGAAAGAAATCACCTCAAAGTACAGCCAAAGAGGTTACAAAAGCAGGTCACAGAAATCTGGTTTCCTGGGGAGCTTCTGTCCATTAGAAAAATGTAAGCAGCTACTGGCAGCTCCAAACTGCACACATTAAATGTGTCTACAAAGGATTTTGACAGGTCTCTACAAATCTGGGACTTTCTGTCCCTGTAGTACATTTCCAGTTTTATGGCAAGAGAGAGGTAAGAAGCAGAATGGTTTCTGTGCAACTGTTCCATACTGAATGAACACTCCTTTGGACAAATATTCATCTGTTCTGAGGACACTTGCAAATCTCTGGATAGTCTAAAAATATTGTATTTTACTTAGTACCTTTTCACCTTTTTTCTTCTCTAACAATTGGATATTATGACCCAGTATGACTACATTGCTGATATATTTGAGATTCTTCTGCAGAATTCAAGGTTAGCTCAGAAATACTGAGCTCATAAAGCAATGTGTTCTGCCCTAAGTCATTTAAATTACTTAGGATGGGAAAGGTAACATTGTGAAAATATTCAGAAGGTTAGAAAGTGAAAAACCCTTCACTGTTTTGGTCTGGGTATTACCCATTAATAAAATATACAGTAATAAATAGTCCCTTCAGTTACTCAGATCAAATAAAGTAATTCATCCATGGCATGATTTTATGAGTCTAGCTACAGGAAGTTATGTATATAAAATAAGAGCTAAGAGATTTGCATAGTCCTCAGCAACAGTCCAGTTTACAGTTTGTACAAAATGACATTACAGAATGCAATGTGCGTGCAGTACACAAACTATCTGTATTCACACATAAGCTCATCTGATGGATGCAATAAGAGATGATTTTTCTGAAAGTGATGAAAGTCGCAACTTTAGTCAAATGTTTGATTTTCAGAAAGCGCTGATAAGACACTTGCAGGAAATTGGGAGTGTTAGAGTGATCATACACAAACTGAAAATTGTGGGAAAAAATTCTGAAGAATCATAGCTAAATGAAAAGATCAAGTTGTTCTTACTCCAATGCAGAGTGCTCTTCATCTGCAGCGATACAAAGACCTTTGGACTTTTCCTCAGAGCAGGACTTCCCAGCTACTAGATCAGTGCCATATCACATTTCACTTTGTCCTTTAATTATAACTGGAAGGCAAGAAAATGTCAATGTTTGCAGCTTCTGAGAGACAGATGCAATTCAATAATTCACACTGGTGCAATTGTGCATCACGGTTGGCTGCTGCTTTATAGGCTCTTAGAGAACTTTGCTGGAAAGTCTGTAATAAAATGGTCATCACTTTAAAACAAAATTCAACCTGTTCTCCTGGAAAAAAAAAAAATATCTTCCTCTGTTAAGAAAACATGTGGAGTTTGCTTGTCTTTTATCAGGTATTCCACGTATTTGGGTTTATCTGCTTGTTTTCTACTTAAACTGCCCATTTCTAACTAAGCATGTGTTCTGTGCTTTTTAGGCACCTGTTCCTTTTTGTTTGCCCTGCAATGTTCATTAATGCCTGTGACAGATCCTTTCCTAAGACTGCTAAGCAAAGCAGAAGGCTACTCCAGAGCAGCATTGCTCTCCCTGGGCAATTCAGACAAGATCAATATTCATTAACATTGGTAATTCACCACACAAGGGGACAGTGCCTTGAAAATAAACCCCTTAAAGACAGACACAGAGAAATGTTACCCACATGGATAAGACACCACCATCTATTTTCTACACACCCTCTGGACAACCCATATTGGTGTTAATCACTGGCACTGCAGCTTTTTCCTTCTCTCCAGCTGCCCTCTGCCCCTGCCTCTTCTCATTTTGCTTTAAGTGTCCCTGAGCCTCTGCTGAATTCTTTCTTCCTCCCACAGCCTCAACTTCTGCCTGGTCCACTTCCAGCCTGGGCTCACTCCCAACATTGTTCCTTCTTCTGCTGCCAGATTCTGTTTCTGATAGAAACCTCATGGCTGCAATGACTTCTTTCATCTCTACCTTCACCAATACTGCAAAAGAGAACCAGTCTTTGGAATATCTCTAAGCTGTGACGTTCCCTATCCATGTAAACAGGTGAAACATTCAGCGAGGCTGTGATCCTGCTGCATCTTTATGCTGCAACATGCTTTGGAACAAACCAGCATAAATCTGTGAAGAACTTCTTCAGCTTTTCTTCAGCTTGAAGAATGCAGGCTGGTTTGGGTTTTTTTTTAAGTACTTAAATTTAGGGGAAAAAACCCCACCAATGTCTTAATTTATCTGTCTCTACTCCATGCTTTTCCATATTCCTTGGTTTTCTTATGCCCTATAGCACCTGACTACATGAAGACAAAACATATTAAAGGAAATTTTAAAATGTGGAAAAATGTCAGTGTAATTGGATTTTTCTATACTTTAATGTACACAAGTGTAAAGCAATCTTTACTGTATTTTTCCTTTATTCATGATATTGTGGAATATATTTATTTAGGAACACTACATTTTTTGTGAAAACAAAAATAGAGAAATAGAAGCTATTTGAATTTGAATGAAATGTTTCATTCTTAAGTATTTGAGTTTGCATTTGAGGGTATTGAGGCTTTTCATTCCTTGATTGCAATGAAATTTTAAAAACTTAGAATACATACTATAATTTTATTTTTTTTCTATGAAAAATTCTCATTAAAGACAATGTTTTTACTAAATACTATCTACATCTATATTTACCCCAGATGGAAATAGTTTGATTTAAAAATAGTGGGGTTTTTTACTGATAAATCTTTTAAAAAATATGTTCAAGTGAGTCTAACAGTCTCATCTATTTCTTTTGTGAAAAAATAACAAATGAAGGTAGATAAGACACTTATTTTTCAAAAAAATTCATGATATATTTCAAAAAAGTCATTATATATTCATCATTAAGTCTTCAAGTCTTAACTCAGTAACTCCAATGGCTTCACTGAAGCTAAGGTGAGATATGGGATTCAAAAAAAGCTCAATTCTGATATATATTTTAGTTATTTATATCTTGTTTTATGTCCCATGAGCTGGATGTTTCTCATGGGCTTGAGGAACACTTGATCTGTTAGATGGGTGTTTTTTTCTTATCTTTTACTTCTTGCTCCTGATACTAATTAAAATAATAACAAAGGTGTGGTGAGACGACAGTAACAAACCTTTAGAACAACAAAGGCATTACAAGATGTTAAGATAAGCATAAATCAGAGACCAGCTACAAAAAACAAATTGGTAGAATGTATCCAGTCTTTTTTACTAATGGCTTTCCAAGCTGAATTTAATTAAAATAATGAAGGTTTCAGCACATGGAATGAAAAGGAAGTAAGAAATATAAGATGCTAAGGCCCAAAGGCAATTAATCATTATGGCATCCTACCAACCCTCAAGATGAAGAACATGACCACAAAAGTGAACATCTTCAAGAATCAGGAACCCAGAATTGCAGTATGCCAGTTTCAGGTTGGCTTGACCTCATCTTTCTTGTTTCATTGAACAATTTTTCTTTGAAGTCACCTAAAATTTTTTTGGCCTGTTTTGTTTTTATGGAGTTTAATATCAAACTACACTTCTCTGTTCAGTGCCCTGGTTTTGGAGCACCCAAAAGATTTACAAAGATGGAAACTACAATATGTGAAAAATGCTGAAAAGTAATAATTTGGATTTGAAAATGAAAATACAGTTATCTTGAGAGAGCTGAAAAGTTATTGCTTTTTCCCCCTAAAATCCTCTTAGAGATTGGTCAGCATATTTTGTATTTCTGAATAGTATTTTTCCACTGAGTTATTCTTTAAAAGTATTGACCAACACAAAACGTATGAAAGCTATTTCTTGGTCACCTGATTCTTTCTTATATTCTGAGATCATAATTGTTCTCAGAACCTAATTGTAAGAAAAAGAAAATTTTAAATTTTCTTTTTCTTATCCTTCCACTGTCATCACCAAAAGGTTTTCAGCTCATGACAGCATCCATTTCATGATGCAGCCATTTGTTAAACTCCTTCAAGATTGATTATCACCTATTTTGCTGATGGGTTTGCTTGCCAGTTTTAATATGCTTCTTCATTCCTCCAAGGTAACTGCACGTCTTTTTGGCAGATTGCTTTAAACTGAATTGATAATGACTTTAATATGTTGATAATTTGATAATGCAGCCCTCAAAATTATATTCCAGCTGCTTGCAGTTTGCTGATTGGCCACACCACTTAGCAGGAGGAGTCAAGTGTGAAAGACTTGCAATTTTACATAGAAAAATGTCACAAACCTTATGTATTAGCATGGAGCACATCTGGAGGAACTCTGCTGAAGTTAAACCAGATTGATACAAATAGAAACTGAGAAAACTGATATCTGCATGTGCAAAAAACCGAAAAATCATAGACCATTTTCATCCACTCCAGTGGCTGTCAGATAATTTAAATTAAAACCAAAAAGAAATTCATCATAGAAATTAGTAAGCATACCTTTTCTTTGTTGTCTTCAAACACTTATTTTCTGCAAAAGAACAAGAGCATCTTTGCATGGGATGGTATTGCCAGCAGTTTCTGATCGAGGTATCATTATTTCAAAACCTAATCACTTTAGTCAAGCATCCTAATTTAAAGAGTAGTCTCAGTTTATATGAAGACCTCACTTTTAAAACAAATACTGAATACCCCCATTACCTTTCATTGATTTAGTTAATGTTGCTGCTCTACTCTCTAATGACAATTTTTAGGCTTGCTTTCATCTTTGTGTTGACCCTGGATACAGTGGGTAAACACAACTCCCTGCCCTCTGTGCCACGTGTTGTATCTGTGCCCTGAGTCACACATGTGGCTGAGCAGTGTTCACCTTGAAATGACTTATCACAATGGGATAACCTGCTTCAATAACACCACAGAGAAATAACAAGCTCACTTTTTTTTTTTTTTTTTTCAGTAGAAACAATTTAAATTTCCTTAATCTCAAAAACTTTAAGTAGACCAACAGATACTGCTTGTCACAGAGCTTTACACTAGTTTGGAAAGGGGAAAGGGGAAAGGGACAAAACCAGGCTCACCAGTGATGGGCAATGGGATGGTGTGCTAAAACTTTAGGAAGCCAGTTGATGTGATCTTTTGGGATTTCAGTAAATCTTTCAATACTGTCTCTCATAGTGTCCTTCTGGTCAAAATGTCCAGCACTCAGCTGGATGAACACATCATGGGATGGGTGAGCAACTGGCTCATGGCTCGGGCACAAAGGGTTACAGCCTGACAGAGCTCAGGAAGTGTTTGGACAATCCTCTAGGACACATGGTGTGACTCTTGGGGTGTCCTGTGCAGGGCTGGGAGCTGGACTCGATGATGCTTGTGGGTTCCTCCCAACTCAGCTTATTCTGTGGTTCTGTGATTTAGTAAACTGCAAAACAACTGTATTTTAAACAGCTGGTTCCAAATCACCTGTTAAAAATGCATTTAAAAATGCACACACAGAAGTTTCTTTGAGTTTCTACTAGACCAAAAAGTTTAGTAATGAAAAATACGAAACACAAGTTAGATTCTCAGCTGACATTAAATCAGCAGGACTTGACATCAGTGGAATACCTGGTTCCAAATACACTTTCCATCGGCAGTGAAATATGTATATAGAGAGCTTGGACTAACAATGGAGGTTTCAGATTAAACAGAGGTTTGAAGTGCTGACTCAACATACAGTTCCATTAAGTAAATGATAGTGAAATATTTTTAAAGCATAAATTGCAAGTAGCTGACACTTACATGTGTAACTATACATATTGATCAGCAGCAGAATGAGAAATACAAGTGTATTTGGAAGACCACAAGGGGTACATATTGGAAATACCTATGAAGACATGCTTTTAATTGACTGCACAGGAACTCTGGGACTGGGCAGCACACATTTGAATTCAAACCTTCCATCCTACTGAACTAAGCAGAGCTTCATCCCATTCCCTTGGGTCCTGTCCCTGGTAACTGCAGAGAAGGGATCTGTGCCTGCCCCTCTGCTTCCCCTCGTGAGGAAACTTCTTACAGCCTTCCACACCCAGATTCTGCTGCTGGAGATAGAACAGAGTGTTTCTATCTTCTCTTGGATGATATATTTACTATTTAATATTATTTCATTTGAAAATTAATGAAAATCTTTCACTACAACTTCTTATGAATTTACCATTCTCTATGATTTCAGCATTAGGATAATGAGAGCTGCAACAGCTTCTCATTTAGAGGACTGGAGGAAATGTGTCTGAGCAGTTTAAAGGCAGAACTCTTAAGTTTAAATTGCAGGAAAGGGCTGGAGTATCTGACTCAGAGCTCCCTTCTGGCTCTGTGTCCTTTCCTCACCAAGTTGGTACAAAAATCATGAATTCTTAATAATCTGATATTTTGACACTTTCTAATCTTAAATTCTAGATAGAGGAATTAAAATTTTATTCAATTCATTTATTAAAATTATATTTTACATACAAAAAAGGAAATAACATCCTGTGATATTCTTTGCACCAAGTTATTGAGGAAAATATTCACAAACACCAACATAATTAAGATTCTACTCCTTCCTGCTTCTACTTGACCATTACAAGTTCCAAACACCATATCTTAATGGGGGTGTATCATCTTTCCTGACTGTAAAACTGGAACGTTTCAAGACTGTTTTCATTTTATTGTCCTCTTTTGTTCTCATTTTCTACGTAAACCTCCCACTTCATCCTATCTGAATACTTCTGAATTCTTCTTTGGCAGCCCTTTGTATCTTTCTGACACTTCATAGTTCACATCCTTCTCAGACTGAGAGAAATATTGTCTTATTTGTTTGGTGAAAAGGAGCGTGTAGCAGGGATAGAATCTCAGTGAAGGAGAAATAGATGTATTCAAATACTGTGTCCTGCCTCACTCTTATCAAAAACTTAAGACAGACCTTGGAGACTGTGAGATGTGCATAAATGAGCTAACACAGGGCTCATACAAACTTTCTAAGAGCTCAGAAGCATCTAGAAAGCATTACTGTTTTTGTTTTCTCCTGTTCCTTGCTGAGCTGCTGTGAGCTGCCCCATATCCTCTTTTCCTGACTTCATGCTTGGCTGGCATCTGGTTGCCATATGTTTGCATTGTTGTTGCTCTACCCTTTTATTGTAGACTGCACATCCTGATGGATATCAATCTACACTACAGACACTCCTTTACACGAAAAGGACATTTAAAGTAATTGTCGGAAAAGAAATGAAACATCTAGAAAATAAAATGGCCCAAATACAATGTTATGGTAGGAAATCACAGAGAATCAAACAAAATAGCAGGTTGGTTACATTGTTACTTCTTTCTTTTTCTAATTAAAGAAAGACTTCCATTCATATTTTGATAAAATGATGAAGAACTGTCATAAAGAGTTGCTTGAACTGAGGTAGTTCACCTAAGATCATTTAGTCTTCAGTAGAATGGGAAAAGAACCATTGATAAACAAGAATTAATATTTAAGTTGTATTGATTTTCCATGTGCAAGATAATTCTAACTTAGGTGGATGTTCCCAGCAACTTTAACTAATTTACCTGTGTAACTCCTCTCAGCCTGGAGCTTCAGACATGGAGAAAGGTGAAGGCACAGCTTAAAAACTGTGTGAGGCCACACTCCTCAACCACACCAGCCTGAGCTAGAGTTTGTACTTTTACCACTGAGTATCTCATAACATCTCAATATTTGTTGATATTCCAGAATACTGATGGGGTTACAAGGCAGCATATTTCTTGTCTGAACTCCACTAGAAATCATTTAAGCAAAGAGGCTCTTCACGAGGCTTAGTGTATGATCAGCAGCAATTACTTATGCAGATGTAGAGATGCTCTAGCAGTATTTCTATACTTGGAGGATCCATTGAATTTTGGCAGGAATTTTAAATAATGGATGAGTTGAATATGAGGTCCCCAAGGGAAAAATACATCATGCAAACACGAACAAATATATCACTCACTCTTGCTTTGAAAAATTCAGTTGTCAGTACATTATTTTCACAGTCAGGTGAGCAACAGGAGAAAACCTGTCTTGTGGAGATGCTTGTTTTTATGTTAACATTACAATGTAAAAGCTCTTGGAGTCAGGAGAAAGCTGATATCCCAAATAGCTGGGGGATAAAGGGTGGGTGGGAGTGGTGACCTTGGTCACAGAGCACTGTGAGCACATCGGAGCATCACTCACTGTGGGGGCTGCTTGAACCACATTAGTCTTGTTTCTTCCTTTGTCCCCTGGCACTATGATTAACTAAGGACTATACTTTAATATTTGCAGTGTTCCAGGCACATTAATCGGTTTGCAAAGTTTGTGCAATCCCTCACTGTGACAGCTCTGCCTCGCTGATCTCTGAAGCGTCACCAGGGCAACGCACCAGATAAACTGCTCTGGAACTCTGCTCAACTTGCTGGGGAAAGAGGATGTGGAGTGGATGGAGGATACTGTGGAGCAGAGGATGCTGTGCAGCACCAATCTGTTTCAGCACCAGAGTGGTTCTCAGCTGTTATGCTCTGACAATGAGAGAGTCTGATTGTCAAGCAGGCAGGGTGAGTCAAGAGAGAATCATTTTGTGATATTCTATGCCTTCCTTCACCCGTCACATGGGCATGACAGAGAATATGGGGAACAGGCAAATACTTGAGCAAACTTCTGATTTAGGGTTGTTTGCATGCTTCTATCTGGTGTTTCATTCCAGTTACAATACTAAGAATTTTCATTTCCCTGTATATTTCTACAATGCCTACAAAGTGTATGTATGACCACAAAGAATCTATCACAATAAAGCAAATGACCAAGGAATAATGAAAAATTTGTTTGGAGATAAAGTGACATGGAGGAGGTATAATGATGCTACTCACACACCTATGATCAGACTATTAAATATTTGATTAATAAAGAGAGCTCAACAGAAGCTGGTTTCCAACAGCAGTCTTTAAAAGAAAAAGAAAAGCCACAGTTTCAGGGTAATAAAATTTCCAATAAATCCGTATTAGATTTGGTGAGTAGAATATTTGGGAAGAGAAAGAAAAAGGATGAACTGTGGAGGAAGAACAGCAGAATAAGCAGAACAGTTTTAATATTTTCCAAGCTAGTGCTAAAACGTTTTGCTATAAAATATCAATTTAATTTCAAAATCACCAGCATTAAAAAAAAAAAAAAAATCTGTGAAAGAAAGAAAGAAGGGAAAAAAATATCAGACAGTTGGAGGAAACTCACAAGGTAATGCTCTTATCTTTCGAACATTAATAAGTGATGACTGTTGCAGGGGGACTTGCCTGTTCATATATTTCTCTCACATTCATTGGCCCCTCTGGAGAAGGGCTGTGCTGTACTTTGGAATAAAGTTCAGCTCTCCCTGCTGAATTCCCGTCAGCAGAGGCTGAGCTGTAAGCATGACTCCTGCACTCCAATTACTTAATAAAGCTGGCAGCTGCTGCCCTGGGAGCATGAGCACTTGTCTTAAATATTGCATAAAAAATAGTAGCACAAATACCCAGGAGAAGAAGGGGAACCAAGCAGTGGTTCCAGCGACATCGAATGGAACCTGAGTCAACTTCTATCTGCTGGAGAGCTGGCCTAGAAGCACTGCTTGTTTAGGGAATAAGGTGCTTACGTAATAACAAAATGCAACAGAAGCCAATGCCCTGATTAAAAATTAGGATGCCCCAAAAGTGATCCTGCCTACTGAGGAGTTTGCTGAGACTGGAAAAGCAGAGCTTCCACTCGTGACTAATAATCAGTGTGGAACGGATTTCTGTGCTGGTGTAGTGGTTTTAGTTCACCTCTGTATCTTTTGTGAGATAGGAGATTTGGAGGAATGCAAAACAGGCTCAAACTTATCAAGAAAATGAAAAGTTTATTAACAGAATTAAAAGAGAAAAGAAAATAATAAGAAAATCAAAACAAAATCCCTCTTTCCACTCACACCCCCCTCCTCCTTTCTTCTTCCCTAAATCAGCACAAAGGATAACAACACATAATTCTCAAGTCAGTATTCACAATTTTAAACATCTTTCTATCGAATAAGGAGAAAAGATGGTTTCCTTTACAATCCGTGGTTTTCCAAAACCG
>VZTH01017850.1:0-64985 GCA_013397815.1 Aleadryas rufinucha | reverse complement strand
CTTCACCTTTATATATGGAAATTTCGAAAAGCGCCACTGGTCAAACGAGCTGTCCATCAGCTCAGGCTCAAACCATCACAGCTGGACATTTGACAAAACAGACACACGACAGCTGCTTTGCTCCCAAATCTTAACAACTGGTGCCTGTTCCCTGCTCTTATGGCAGGATAGATGTGGTGGTGTTCTGTTGGTTGTTTCTGTGTCCTTTTTGCCACACCAGCTGAAAAACCCCCACACTGCCACAGAGTAGTGGTAATATTTACTTTGCTAAATGGAGCTCAAGAAAGAATATATAAAAATTTCTTTTATTCTGGCGCTGGATTGAGCTGTTGAAGTCAACTCTTTGTCTATAAGGGATCACTCCAGGATTAGCTGAAAGAAATTCAGATTCTCTTTTTGCCACCACTAAAAGGATGAAGAAGCCAAGCAGAAATGTAACAGTCAGGCTTATTTCCTATTATCCCCCTGTCTGGTCCAACAAAGACTGGAATAATTTTGCCTAACACAGTCAGTGGGACATTTGAAATTGCCATTTAGAGTGATTTCAGACTGCAAGTCCATTATGCTTCTGTGAGACTCATGCTCTTAAATTACAACGGAGTTTAAAAGAAAGCAGCTTGCTACCATATCCCAATGTAAACTCAGAAGAACCATAATTGTGCTTTCAGCATCTCTGCAAGTGAAACATTTTCCTTTCTTTTATTGAATTATGCAGTTCACAGCAACAGAGTAAAAGTTTTCTCTAACCTGAACTAATGAACAATAAATCATTTAAAGCATGCAAACACAGTTCAGAGAAACGGAAAACTCAGCTGTAATTCGTTGTTTCCAAAGTAGATTTCTCTGCATGATGTTCTTCAGCTCTCTTTTCACAAAACATGCTCATTTTCAAGAATTAAAGAGAAAAAAAAAAAAAAGAGGTAATCTTGTTTCATCATATAAAGCGTAAAGCAGCAGTCAGGCTGAGGGAAAGAGTTCTAGAGAGTGGAAGAAAAAAAATCATTATTTCTATTTGAGAATATTTCATACACATCTTCTATCCCAAAAATATTTTCTCTTCTAACTTCCCCAAAGGCATTAATTAATATGGTTCCATAAAGCTTATTAAAAAAACCTAGTAATATTACAAAATGAAATTAAACCCATCAAGACAACCAGTAGGAAAATTATGACAAATTACGTTAATTTTGTTCTACCGTTCCTCTACTGCTGGACAAGAGTCACATGTTTGCAATAGGAAACTTAACATAAAATTGTGAAAAAAAAGTTAATTCCACTAAAATTTTCCCTCAGATCATAATCTATCTTCCAGCAATATTTTCCGTAATTTGCTTCACACATCTAATTATAAATATTAAAACTGTGTACCCAGGCTCCTGTGGAAAGATGAGTTGTGGTCATAGGCTCACTGGATATTCAGGTATTGTTACTTTTAGCTGTTGTAGTCTCTCCTGATTTTGAAACAAAACACTTTTTCCTATTAAAAAACCTTGAACTTCTTCATACTGGCAAACATTTGCCCCTTATCCAATCTCCTTTTCTGGAGCTGACAAACTGTCATAACCTACATTTGACAAGCGCTCATCTAAACAAGCACTTTCCAGTGTTTACCCCTGAAATCTCGGTCCTTGGTAAAGATTAAATTAACTGAATTTGATTTTAATAAGACACGGTACCATCAGAGACTTGAAGACCCTTGAAATAAAATCCAGACCCAAGTACCTGAAGCTGATAACTGTTCTGTAAATTCCTGAATGTAACGAGTAGTTTACAATAGGGATTAGTGAGAAACATTTTGCAAGAAATTACATTTGTTTTGGCTCAATGTAATTAACCAAATGAATGGTGATTATGTAAAAATAATGGTTATATAAAAATAATGGATCTCATGTAGTATTTTGATAACAGTTTGCAAAGCAGGGCAAGTTTTGGTCTTCCTAGAGAAAAATCAGGGTTTTGTTTATAAAGTTATGACCTTGGTGCCTCCATTACTAGGGAGAGCGAGAGCCTGAAGACTAATCCCAACTCTTTAGCTCTACTCTGAGCGAGGACCCTCAAACCACATCAGGCAGCCCAACACAAATCTAAGAAACTACCCTTCAAGATTTAATTGATCAATTTCCCCACATTTGTAATTATGTAAAGCACATTACCTTGCTCAAGGCTCACTGCAGTATATAAACATCTAGTTTATACACACGACGTTTCCTTCAGCACAACAGTCACTCATGGGGAAATTGTGTCTGATAAAACAGACACTCTAAAAGAGCAAACCTCCAGGGACTCATGCTTAATGGACCATGTGGAAAGAGGAGTACACCCAAACTGATGGGGGAGATTCTGCTCAGTTTATTTGTAATTTAGTTAACAAATGCAAAGACTGATTTATCTCACAGACATTTGCTTGTAGATAAGGTCAGCTCCAGAGCACATATTTTGTATTGGTAAATATAAGTTTGAGATACATTTAAAGAAAAGATTCTATTTTTAAGTTGCAGACAGTAAAAACCGAATAAAAGCTGTGAATTTTGCCATATGCAAGTATGTTCTGTCTAAAATAATTACACTAAATACAGGGAATGAGCAGTAGCCTAACAGCAGACACTGCAGTGATCAGTTTCCTTTTTCTTTTAAACAAACTTTTCCACAGTGGAATACAAGCAGCAAGAAGCTGACTTTTCTCTGAGAAGGTGTTGGTCGTAAAGATAAGAGATCTCCTGCACTAAATGACACAACACTCATCTTTAGAGCCTCGGAGGTCAGCGAGAGATAAGGCAGCCTTTAGAAACAGGCTCTGCTGCTGCTGCTTTACAAAACAATGACAACAATGCATTCATAACGAGGTGTATCCTCACCATAAATTTCCTGACTGGAAGGTTGGAGACAACAAAGAAATCGCCTTTTAGGGAGTTTCAACCACCGTGTGCCTTCCTGTTATTCATTCCACACAGAAAAGGCTTGTGACAAAATCTCCTGGTCATACAAGTACCAACACTTTGTGGTTATTTCTGTCTGTTTGCTACAATATCACAGCTAGTGTCATCTCCAAACTTGGCTCATAAAATTATTTTTCCAGAGCCTGCTCTTCCACAGAAAGCTCTGAAATCAGACCTGCTTACAGAGGAGCTGTGCTCCTTGACAGCAAGCAAGCTTTAGCAAATACAAACCATGAAGGAGGTAAAAGGTGGCAATATGGTGCAAAAATTCAAATTTTATGCTGGCAAGGATAGTGCAGAGGAGGCTGCTCTTTCAATCAGTTTTGCAGAGGCCTCTGTCTATCTTTTGCACATAAGTACAGGGACGTCAATAAATTTCAGTCTCCTTTCAATATTCAGCTTGCCCCTTGTATTCTCTGTGGCTGTTGTGCTGCTCCAATCCATTATCCCACCTTCATTCTACCTGGGTCTTCTCAGGAAGTTCAGCAGCATCAAACAGTTAACAGTGCCTGCAAGGTGCTTGTACTGCTTTATTTACTGAGATGCATTTTTCTGTTTCAGCGTTAGATCCACATCATTTAACCAACCAAAACAAATGCAGCAGACACCAGATGCTTTGTTGTGCTAGTAACTAATTATCAAAGAACACGACAGACATGTAATTTCTGAGGGTATCAGGAAAGATTTAAGGAGCAGAAAAAACAAAGAGTAAGATTAAGGACTGATGAAATTCAGAAGAAATAATTGGTTTGCTTTTTGCAGGAATGCTATAACCTGCTCCTAAAGGCAGAACATCAAATGGCAGCATTGCTGAGGAGACTGTCCAGTCCAAACCTCTGCTCAGAGCAGGGGCAGCTGCAGTAGGTTGCTCAGTTAGTCAGGACCTGGAGAGGTGCAAGTTCTAGCAGCATTGTAAAAGGAGGCCACCACCTGCTTTTCATCCAGCACTTTGAAAAGAAAGAAAATTAAGAAAGTGGCTGAAAAAGAAACCTTTCTTTTCCTATGTTTCCTTCTCTACCAGGAAAGAAAACTATTTGTCATTTGTTGCATCCTCTAAATTAAAATGAACTTTTGAAGTTTGTACTGTGTGTAGTCTGTGCGGACAGAGCTTAGAGATCTAAGAAACAGGGAAACCATGAAAGAAAAAAATCAGTGTTTGCAACAGCCATGACCTGAGCAGGGAGGTTTAGTATTTACTTTCCCTGACAATCAGCCATACATCTGTTTCTGTGACCAACATATCCCTAGTGTAACAATTCATGCTTGTTTAGCATTACATTGTGCACAGTCTGGAGACTTTTTTAAGTGTTAGGACAGTTAAGTCTTGGTCCCCATAATTCCATGAACTGCTGCTTTATTTCTGGCTATACACATTCTTGTGAGTTCTGATTATTTGCTCAGTTGCACTTGGCACTGAAGCACCAGCCTTACAGGTGAGACTGAGCTTGATGCAGGAAAAACAAGTCCCTGGTGCATCAGAAGGACAGTTCTCTCCAGGGCAGCACTGATCAGCGTTTGAATCTCCCTTCCTAAACAGGGAGAGAAGCTACGGGAAATTTCTCCAACACTAAGGCCTGCCCCAATCTTTGCTTCATACCACAATATTGGATATTAAAATTTTTCCTTTGGCTAGCACTGAATACCCTGTCTTATTCTCCTCCTGACACTGCTTCTTTATTTGATGAAATAAATGGTGGTAGAGCCACAGGACAGTGTGACATAGGAGGTATGCTTTGGAAGTGGTTATGACTTTCAGAGAGAGAGAGTATTGTGCAGTATTCAGATTCAGGCAAGCTGTATCCCATCAGTTATGCTGAGATCATGCTTGTAGACTTGCCTAAGAATCATGAAGATAAGGCGGTTTTAGTTTGGATTGCCTTCTGTTTTTAGCACAAGCTTGTACTGCAACAGTCATATGAAGTCAAAATACACAGTCCTGGTTGTCTGCTCCAATTCAACAAGGCAATTCATCTTTCCCATTGTTTTTCCTCCTGGAAACTTCTCCTTTCATTTGCTTTCCATTCTGCACAGCAGTCTTCCTGCTCTCCCTCTTAGATGTTTTCCTTCCTCATTGACAAACTTTGCACTAGCACAACTTCTAAACATTAAACACGGGCTTAAGCTCTATTCTTAGCAAGGAATTTGTATTGAAATGCACCCTTTAAACAAAATAAATAAAGCTGAATTCAGATTAGTGGAAAATTCTTGGCAGTTGGCAGCCAGTATTTAGCAGCTTTGATGTCAGATGTAGCTAAGAAGTTACCATCTCCCAAGGCTTCCAGCAGGCATGGAAGATAATGTGAATTCCTCCCAGGAGATGCTCAGAAATATCATGAGACTTATTCTTAATAATAGGCATTAGATGGGGCACTGGTTGTAAGATCATGCTCACTATGTCAGACACTTGGAGATGCAGGGATACAAAGAACCCCACACAAGCTATTAACAGGTCATTGAAACCAGCTTTGATCTTCTGCTGTTGATCTCATTCCACTCAGATTATTTCAGATGGACAAGTTTACTGCAGAACATATAATTTAACCTGAAAAATGTTCCAGGAGTCTAAAAGAAGTGTAATTCTTTTGATGATTTGGAAAGTTGCTGGCAAAAAAAAAAAAAAGGTCTTTTGACATGATATATTGTATTATCCAATCTGCAGATGAGCCCAGATGCTCTGCTGTGCTCTGAAGGTGTTGCAGCACTGTGCCACAATCCCTCTGCTAAGTGCTGTCAGTGTCAAGGATCAGTGTGTCATTCACTGCTACTGCCCAAATTTTGCAGTTGCTAAGTGAAATAGCAGAGCCAGAGAAGGTCTTTGTCTTTTCCTATCATTTAATTTTTGTACAACCTCGGTTGTAGCTCAAGCATAGGTTACAGCAAAATTCAGCTTTTCCTTCTTTGCCTCACAGCAGTACCAGCAGTGGTATTACAGTGATGCTGGTTACTTCACAAATGCATAGGAGCTAATTTCAGAGTTGATCCTTCAGGCTTAATGTCCCCGGAGTTCTCTCTGGACAAGTCATTTATCCTTTATAAGGTTTCTTGTTTATTGCCTGACAAAGAACCTGGCCTTGTTGACACTGCCGATAATTTATAGCAGCGAGAATATCTCAGCAGGAGCTTTTCTCACCTTTATTCCCCACAGTGGTGATTCACTCACTGATGGGCTGCTATATAAACACTGCACTGAAGGAAGAACAGCAGTGTTTACTTCACTTCTGCTTCTCTGCTGGTACAGCATCGTAGTCACTCCCCTCTTTACCAGTCCTTCACATTTTTACTACATTTTACAACTCCGAAAAGGTGCAGAAATGTTAAATAAATCATACTGCAATCTCTGTGAGACAGGAGTGCATTTGAGAGATGAACAGAGATTTTCAGGTAACCTTTTCCAGAGAAATTCAGATCTACTAAAAATTAAAACCATTGTTAAATTTCTAAGAAAAGTGTATCTAAAGTACAATTTTCAAAAATCCTCCAAATTCCCACTTTTTCTTCATATTCTAAATGAACAGTCTTATTTTTGATTTTTTTTTATATTCAAATACATTTTAAGTGCTGTACTCTTAAAAAAAAATAGTAGAGAAAATGGAAAAAGATAAAACATGAAAAAGGTACTTGACACTTGTATATGTATTTACTATGATTTTTCCAGGTCTGAAGGTTTTCTATAGCTCTAGAGCATTGAAATGTTTAAAAAAAAATTAGCTTTGGAAATAATTTCAAAATATCATAAATTCTTGTCACAAGGGAAACATATCTCCCTCAAAATAATACTTGTTATTTCACTCTGCAGATAGGAAACAGAGAATAATGAAATGACTTTTCAGTCAAATGACTTACACGCAAATTTGGTGACATACCCTCCAGTAAAGCTCCAGGTAAAGGACTCTTCAGGGTTTAAGACTTTAAATCTAGACTGCAGAATCTGACTGACTTGACAGACTTGTGAATTAAAATCACTTCTGAATGCAGGGATCACAGCTTTGTTTTGCCAAATAAAGGTTCAAAACTCATAGAATCACAGGATGGTTTGTGTTGGAAGGGACTTTAAAAATCACCTTGTTCCAACTCCCTTTCCATGGGCAGGGACAGCTTTCACTAGATCAGGTGTTACCTCCCTTGCTTTCAAGAAAGAAAATTGTTCCTGGGACTCTCCTCTGTTGCAGGATATTTGAGCAAGCAGGAGGAGAGAAGAGAAGGAAAACAGGGGTGCCTGTATGGCAGGGCTGCCTCACTTAGGATGCACCCAGCACAAAACCTATTACTGTAAAGCAGTGAGCACAGAGCAGCTTGGGAAATCACACAGAAAACTTCTCCTGAATATCTCCATCCACAGTGCTTTAGGAAAGTTAATCAGCTATTATGGGATGTACCAAAATAAGTCAGTTTCACAGTTATACGAAAAATGGAGACAGTGATAAATGTAGTTTAAATAAGTGTATTAAATCAACTTGCTCGATGAGAAGACTGCGCTGAATAATTTCAACGCTGAGATTTTGTCAGAGACAAAACTTGCATATCTCCATTTCTGCATGCACCTGCAATGACTAAAGCTCCTGCACTTCGTTATTTCTGACATTTAAAATCATGTGCCCTTCACTGCAGATTTGAATTATACAGTATATTAAAAATACTAAATACATAAAAGAACGTGCATATTGTGCTAATGACCACTCTCTAAATTCTCTTCAAATGAAAAAGGGTTTATATGTTCTGGTTTAACTCGGTTGTAAATTCTTTTCCTATAACTACTCACTAGAGAAATATTTCCTGTAGGCATTTATAAAGCAACAGGAATGCATGCCAGCTGAAATTGAGATGAATGATACTTATGACACTGTCTGTACACAATACATTATTTGCAATATAAAATGAATCCAATTAATGTTGCTGTGAAGGGGATAATGTTCAGCTAGAGTTTTGGAATCTCAGGAAGGGTAAGGAAAGACTGCATACATGCTTTAGAGGGGAGCAAGTGTGCCAAGATCATGCCAAGAGGTGCTGTTTACCAGACCAGACAGTTCCCTGTTGGAATAAGGGACCTATAAGGATGCAAACAGTGATTATAGGGCAAATTCTGCCCTTCAGTTCCCCTTTTGGACACACTGGTGGCACAAGACACTCCAATGGCACTGCTGATGCACCCACCAAATCACACCTGGGTGCTGGTACGTACAAATATTGAGCCTATTGATTTCAATATTAAGAGGGGAAGAGGGCAAGCATAAATTCTCAGACCAAAACTTTTTTTGGTACTTAATTTCTGGTGATTAAAACCTTAGTTAAAAATAGGTTGCTAATCTACTCCTTGTTATGAGGTTTTATACAAAATGAAATATTGAGGATTACCTAAAAGGAAGAATAGATCTCATTGATTTAAAAGCTTAGAGGGAAATACAGATTTTAAGTCTTAGACAAGATCCTCAAAAATTAATGAACTCTGGTACAATTATCAACCTCCATTTCCCCTCAAAAACTGTGTCAACTTCGTGCCACCTTACAGCTGCCTTGAGAAGATAAAGGCATTGATATATTAGAAGCACATGGGTACTTTAATGAAGCACAGCACTGAAAAGGCCATGAAGAAATAAAAAAGCCTGAATTTACAAAGAGAATTAGAAGATCAGTAAATAAGTCATGGCGATACGCACTGAATAATGAGAATAAAAGGAAACACTGAATAGCTACTCATTTAGTGAGACACATTCATCCAGTGCACTGAATGAGGCAGGAGCCCCACGGAGAAAACAGTGTGTGATCAGGTAATTAAAGACTGTATCATAATGCATGCACTCAAGGAAGCCAAATTAAACTTGCACAGAGCTATCAGTGTAACGCTTCCCAACTTTTACGCATTTGACTTTGTAACCTTTACACTCTTTTAACAGCAATTTTTAACAGAGTCATTGGAACACATTAACCATGGAAAACTTATTTTGCTCTTAGTGATCCCACGTTCGTGTAGCTTAGCTGCAGCTTTCCAAACACTGTGGAAATGTGGCTGGGTAGTGCAGACAATCAGTTATAGACGTGGGAAAAAGAAATAAGCATCTTGAAACCGTGAAAATATTCATTTAAAGGCTGACTCACATAAACCCATGTAAGTGCATGCATAAAAATAAGATATCCACTTTTCTAGCAATTCTTACCTAGCTTGATTTTCCAAGTATAATTTCTGTGATTATGATGTGTGCTCATCTACCTCTCTGTTTGCCAGTCCTTGCCCTTCCAAACAATTCTGAACCTATTTGTAAACCGTAGAGCAAACATAGAAAAAACCAAAGGTGCCAACAGTAACTAGTTTTTACAGATTTCATGAAAATTGATGACTAAGTAGAGATAAGACTCTAAATCAATGAACTGCATAAATTTCAGCCAAAATAAAGACAAGCAGAACTCGGCCATTATGCACTCTGTTTTACAGAATAAATTATGGGAATCTGCACTGGGATATGTGAACAGGAACCCAAGAATTAATAAGTTATAAAATTGTTCTTAGTAAGTGTTCTGTGTCCCTCACTGTTCTCTCACTTCTTCATGGATTCATTCAAAACCTGGAAGAATCAGATGGCCAGGCCTGGACTGAAGTAATCTTCAGCAGTCCTTTTAGTGTCTCTTTGGGCTGAGACCAGGACTACAGCCCACAAACTGCAAAGCCTGGATGCAGAGCCTTAGGTGTAGATTTCCTCTTCTCATGGCATTTCACCACTTCCAGTCTTTGCCATTTATTTTCCTACATGCTGCCGAAAACAACATTGCTCCTTCCATTTCCTGCTGCACTTATTACCTTTTTTTGTTACCTCTCCACAGACATAAGCCAGTTTTTCATATTTACAGCCTCTGAGATTATATAAACTGATTAATATCTGTAAGTTTCACCTTAGAGATCTTGCTTTCTCTCTAAAATTTAAAAGAGCTTCCCCCTGAAAAGCATATTTTAATATCATGTACAAAGGAAGTTTGCACTTTAGAAACCGCTTGGTGCTGTGCTGAGCATACAGCCAGAACTTATGATAATAAAATGTGACATGCCGAAGTGAGCATGTTTCTAGATATCACTGCACCCAGTCCCTCTCCTTTATCCCCTTCCATAAATTCCTTTCCATATTGTAACTACTGGTCACTCAGGTGGATTCTGGTCAAATTTTCCAGGATAAGACGTAAGAAATGAGCAGTACATGCCAAAAGCCAAACTTTCATCCTTGCTGTTCCAATCTTCAACAAGATATAAAACTATTTTAAGACTCCCCACAAAAAATGAAACCAACCAACTAAACAAAACCAACCAAACAAAAAAACCAAACCAAAAAACTCAAAACAAAACAAATAACTCAGAAACTCTTCAGAAACTTGATAGCCATCATTTGACATGAAATAATTTTCCAATGATGTCTCTGTCAGTCCCAGAGTAGAACTCCATTAGTTGATTTTCTGCCATGACTGTTACAATTTTTTAATTGGAAATGTTAGTCCTGAAAGAAGTTTTATAAGCACAGCTGAATTTAGCTCCAATTCTTTGCTTTGAGCAGAGAAGATTAAAATACCATTTCTATGTTCGTTTTAGAATAAGAAGCAGTTTTTAGTGGTGCAGCTGACAGGAGATATCATGACAAGATCTTGAAATAATCCTTTCCGCTTGCTAGTTGAATTTAAAGTCCCTGATGTCAGGTAAGACATTAATGAGTTTTGAATCTCATCTCAGATGTGCAAAAGGCTTTGGTTAAAAATAGTATTACATGCTGGCATAAAAAGAAATTAACATTTGGACCTGTTTTCTATGAGACAGCATGTGCACAATGCAAAAAATTTAAAATAGAAAAAAAAAGAGCTTTGATTCAGAATTGGTAAAGTTAATTATCAGTAAGCTACATGGGAACCAGAATTAAAATGAATATACAAATAGGAAAAAAGCATTATATAAAAATTTATAATTAGTGTACAAAATTAAGATATTATTTAAACAAAATATGAATAGAAACTTCCAATGAGGTAATTGAAATGAAAACCTCAGTCCTCTGCACAATAGAAATAGTGACCAAATACTATCTATCAAAAGTTGGTCTATTTTTAATTCAGCTTGTATATCATTTACAGTGAGAAAACGTTATCTATTAATGGCAAAGAAAAATAAGATAAGATTAAGATATAATCTAAGAATAATATAAGAAAAGATAAGAACAAGACATACAACTAAAAAGCATAAAATTAGCAAAAAAACCCTAAATTTAAGCTAAGATAAAAGAGAGATGAGTGATGAATAATAAATGCTGATCTCGTTATATATCAAAAAGGACAAATAACAGCAGATTCTAATTGAGTGAAATGATTAATAACAAACTCAAATCGCAGATACTCTGACTGAATATAAATAGGTCAAATTGTCTGGCAATGAGATGTTACAAATATACAAATGTGTGCCCTGGTGGTAGAGATAAACTAGAGACAAATGTTCCATTCTCAGTAACATATCACTGCTGCTTGTCACCATTAATTCCCTGTCATTGTTTGCATTCCCTTACTAGGGACATGATTAGCAGGAATAAGAGACACGAGGCTTACAGGGGGTTGAGACAGAATTATCAGGCAGTATTGTAATAAAGAAAAAGGCTCTCTTCTTTGATCTCATAACTGGGGACTCATGTTCTGGGTCTGACAGAAGTTTCCTCAGAGTTCAGGTGACGAACAATCCCCAGAGCAGCCTTGGGCACCTGCCAGGGCCACTTCATCTCCATGGTCAGCTGAGACAGTCATAACCATCTCCAGCTCACAAATCGGGGGAATAAAGACACCCACCATGAATAGTCCCACCTCTGAGGAGCTGAGAACACAATTCTCTATTTTTTTTATTACATTTCTATTGATAGTTCCCACAGTGGCACAAAGGTTAACAAATTCTTGCCACCATAAGGACAATATGCTCTGACGTCAAAAACAGTGGACTGTCCTGTTTCACAGTGAAATAGTTTGCTGTTAGGGACAAGGGAGGAATGGAAATTTCTGATGGAATAGAAATCTGTAAGAACAAACAAGTAAAATGCACAAAAATAGGTGTATCAGCTAATACTGATGGGAAAGAGACAGAGGAAAGATAAAAGCCTGAGTGTTCAACTCTCACTTTGAAGTTGGGGTAGTATTTTCCATCCACTAGTCCTAATACACTTAGAAATCATTACCTAATATAAAAGAAATCCTCATTGTGAAATGAATCTTCATAATACAGTATCACACAAAATGCTCAAGTCTATCTCATCTATTCCAGACCAACAGTGAGTTAAGGCAGAACTGTGCCAGCTCTTATACCGCATAAATAGCTCTTAAAGACCTCCAGCACTGGGCACTCCAGAACCTTCCTACACTACAGTGTTTCAGTGTTCTGATTATTGGAGTTTTCCTCATGTTTAAGAGAATTTTCAAGCTTGAATTTGGGTCTGTTGCTGCCACAGATGGGTGATTTCCTTCCTTTTTCTGATCATCTTGTAAGGCATTGGAGGATAATATCACAGGCACAGGGGTGGGGAGGAGGGTTGCAAAATCTCAGTGAAACATAAGAGGCTTAAGCTTCTGGTTGCAAATTTCTGTTGAAACTTGACAACACTCAAAGTCACAGGTCAAAATTATCCCGATGAGGAGTCAGAGTTCATCTACCTTACACTTCGAATGATCTCACATGAATTAGCACAATCGAATCAATGCAGGTTTATAATTAATGTTACCAGAATATTTTTCTAAAATAGAATAAAATCCCTCAGAACATCCTACCTTAACACTGTCTTTTTGGAGACACCTGAACTGATATTGGTAATTTAAAGATGGTGTTTGCAGCAAAGGGAACTGGTGTTTCATGTAGTAAATCTGAGCAAGAGCATTCCCTTTGGCCACCAGGTGTTATAATAAACCCCAAACCCGCAGTTCAGGCATTGCCACCCAGCCTGCCTTGTCAAAGTGACAAGGAGAAGCCACAGTGCAATTAGATGTTGTTGCAGTAGTCAGATGAAGGGCCTGAAAAATCTTAAACTAAAATTGCACAGGCGATGTGAATCTCAGGAAGTCTCTGGAGATTGCTGCAATCCACTGTTTCAAATGTCAGTGCTACTGGCAGAACCCAGCAGTTGTCCAACATCGACCTACATGGATAGGAACATTTTTGAGAGGTTTTCAGACAGGATTTTGATGGGCTTTGGAAGATTGAACAGATATTCAGGGTTTTTTTTCTTGGAGAAAAATGGAGAAGAACCCTTAAAAATTGAGAATACATTACTTTGCCTTAAATATAAGAACCCAGAGCTTCCTAACCAGTCAGGGTTTTTCAGTGAGCAAAATTTCAACATGCTTTTTTCTAAAGATATTTACCAAAATTCTCCAAAGCAGAGTGTGCTGTGTCAGGATGATACAAACAAGGTGCAGGAGATAGATTTGTTATATTACTTATTACTCAATATGAACCCAAGAACAGTGAAAGGAAGTCCCAGCTTGAGGTCTCTTATCATATGAGGGGCATGAACTTTGATGTACTTTATTTGAAATCCAACTGCTGTTGTCATCTAAAATCTATAAGTGCTAATTGCTTGTGTGATCATTTCAATGCTGTGTACAACAGTGACAATTACAATAGCCACATTTCCTTTTCTGGTAAAAAACAAAGTTCTACAAGGTCCTTAAATCACAACCCTCAAGGCAATGTCTGACCAGTCAGATCCTCTAACAAATGTGTTACAAATGGAAACTCTTCACTGTACACAGATTTGGGCAGAATTCAATCCTGCAATTTATCTTTTCCAGGTGTCCACCTGAGTACAATAGCATCCAGTCAAACCAGAACAAGAAGGTCACAGGACGAAAAATAAGATCTCCTCCTTAAAAAAGCTCGAGTATGACTGCCCTCCTTCCAGGCAGTCAATCTGCAGACTACTAAAGAATCAGCTGGCAATTTGTAAGAGCTTTCTGAATAAATGGAACCGACAGCACATGATGTCACCAAATAACAACCTTTTAGATAATAAATTAAAGGGCATTAAGAATCAAAGGACAGTAATGAGAGAAAAAAAAAAGTATCCAGCAGAAATACTCCATGCCTCTCTACACACACAGTGTGGTTCAGGGTCCTCCTGGACCTGGCTCAGAACATTTAGTGGATCTCTCTTATGTGGATTGGTCCACTTGCCTTTTGAGCAAAACTTGCAGCATTTCCAGGCTCCTGTAGCAAGGTGTGTGGCTCGTCTATGTGTAGTGTGAAGGACCACCTCCTCCTGCTGAACTTGAATTCTTAAAAATCACTGGCTTGATGCCACCAGCCATTTGCTTCCTAAAGCCAGGTGCTCTCTGACTGTGAATATGGTGTTACTACATCCAAACAGATTTGAGTTCTCTTAGCTCTGTACACAACAGTCTTTTCACATTACTTGGAAATATTTGGTCACGCACCTCAAGTTCTACAGAAGGCAACTGAGGACTGGATTTAATAAAGGACCTAATCAAAAATAGAACTTAATTAACATTTTCAGAAGCATTCTTTGTTGCAAATCTATAACAAAGCTAAGGAGAGACTGCAGATGCCCAAGTGTCCTTATCTGCTTTCAATGTTAGAAATAGTTGCAAGGAGCAACTTGGTTCAAGCCCTGTGTCACTTCAGCAGCTCATGCTTGAACCACTTACTCTCACCCCAGAATTCCTCTTTAATGCTTAACCTTCTCTGCTTTGGGGCAGAGATCCCTAAAACTCTTGTTCTTCCCCGCCCCCTCCCAAATAAAATATATTTTGAAAGGCAGAAACCACTTATGAGATTAATTCCTTTCCCTTGCTCATCCATTCCCAGTCCTTGTCATACCAGTATCTCCAAGCTGCATTTTTAATATTATATTTGGAAATAGATCTACTAATGGCTTTAGTAAATCAAAGTAGAAGGTTTTGGCTGAGAAACGTTCAGCTGCACATTTAAATAATTCATATTTCATTCAGGTCCTACAGACTTGCCCTGTCCCTTTGCTGGATGTTTTCTCAATCAGTGCCCTACCCCATCACACTGAGTTAACCTCAGCATCCAATAGCAGAGACTCTGAGAGATGAGCCTCATATTAAAGCTTTGGGAGAAACATGAACAGACACAGACTGCTTTAATACACCTTCAGTGAAAGGGAACCTGGACACTGGCACGAATGTACACTCTCAGAATCTTAATTTATACTTCATTCCTGGATAAGAAAAAAAAATCGCCTTCCTCTTAGATGTTAAATGCTTCCTGAATAAAGCACTGCTCCACTCAAGAGCTGCAATGCTGAAAGCAGCAGTCAGAGCTGAGCTACTCTGTCCCAAGAGTGCTACTGAAGTGCTCCTCCATCTCTGCACCTTTTTAAATTATTTTACCACTACAGCCAGCATTTTTGTTTGACATTTGCTACTTTGCTGGAGTCATTTAACAAAGTGAAATATCGCAGTGTGCTATTACCTTACATCCCTAAATTGTAGGTTTTAATGGATTTTATTCTGCTTCTGACCACACTAGTTTTGGGAAAACATAGAAAAGGTCAAAGAGGGTCATTAAAATTGGCCCCTTTGCAATGTAATATGTCATTCAGTCTACAGTGTTTCAAATACCAGACAGGTATTTATTGCTACTCATCAAAATCAAACTGTCACAGCCCAGAAACTGATTCTCCAGTATAGGAACCAATTAGAAACAACACATGATGGGAAGTATCTTTTTGTGCCTTTTAATTTCCTGAAGTGTTAGAAGAAACCTGAGAACTTCCAAAGAGGGAACATACCAGCATGATACTTGAAGTTTCATTACTTTTTTCATCATTCTACAGAGAACTGTTTGGCTGCAAGCACTGCCAACACAAAATTACCCAGTACTAATGTGAGGTTTGGTTCTTTTGAACAGCCTTGCAATACTGAGTAATAAAAGAATCCCAAGCAATCAGTACATTAGCTTTGAAGCACTGTAGTACGCTTATGGAATATTTTCTGTCATGCTGCCCTCAAACCATTACAAACCAAGTAAGATATTGTTCAGCTTCAGATGTGTCATTATAAACCCCCACATTTCTGAATTCTAGAGATGGAAATGAAACACTGATATTCAGAGCATTCATTTTGATGCTGACAGCTGTTAAAACCATCTCCCTCTTCTATGGTGACTACTAACACAGTGGCAAATGTATGGTACAGCACAGCGCTAGAGTAACAATGGGTATTTCTTCCACTTTGCTGCTCTCTAGCATTTATTACCACTCTGTGCAATTGTTTATTTATTGTGAAAATGAGTGTATCAACAAGTGAAGTCCCTCTTTGGACACCAGATCAAATTTACAGGACAAAAAACCCTTTTGATATCTAGTGAATCCAAATTCACTCTAAACTGAAGCTGAAGACAGTTTTTTGTGGCTGTGGGATTTTTTTGTAAAGATAAATCTTTACAATTACCATTGTAATTACCATTTTGCCTTCACCTACAGCACAGTTAACTGCAGTGGTTCCTCAGTGAGCAGGTGAGCGGCTCAGATGCCTTGGACTGTGGGAGAAGGGAAAGTCTCAACAGCAAAGGTAAGAAAATCTTGTGTGTAAATCAAAGCTTAGAGGCAGGAGGGATGAATCCAAAATGAGCCTCTAGTCACAAGCAACCCCATGCAAACAATTTCCCTTTACCAGCCCAATTTCCACAGTTTTGACCACACCCTTTCCAGGAATTCCACGCAGTTTAAACTAGCGAAGTTTGGTAATTTACTTTTAGCATTTCTATTACAGCATAAGTGCTGAAATGTATAAAGTCCTTTAACAGCATTTTGAAGATGTTGAGACTGTATTCATATGTAGAAATGAATCATAACTCGATAGTCAGAGAAAATATGCTAACAGTGATGCGAGTATATTGGATTATCTACTGGAGCTCTGGAGAACTCTGATGACAGGTCACCAGTTATTATTTGGTAGAACTCAGACAAACACCAAGGGACAAACTCAATAATGATTTATGAAGAACTGGCCTCATTTCTCTGCTTGGAAGTTATGGCACAGTTGAATTTGCTGAAATGAGTTTGTTGAGGAACAGCCAAGCTCCCTTGAAGGCAGATTTTTGACACGTACACAACTGAAGGCAGGAGTGCTGGAGACCCTCTCTACCTTTTCCAGGTCCTTTGATTTGGACATGGAAAGAAACCTGCATAAGGCACTGGTAAACAATGGAAGGCCTTGGAGGAAAGTTGAACAGTGTGGGAGGTCAATTCAGGTAAAACTCAGCATTTGAAAATATTCCATTTCATTGAACAAAGGGAAATAGATATTGCAAGGTTTCAAGAATGTTGTAATCTGTGCGATTTATGAGCACAGGCAATAAAAATAGGGCAAAAAGGCTAACTACAATGACAGTTTAATGATCCAAATGAAAATAAAATTAATTTTAACTAGTGGGAAGCTTCCACACTCAGCAGAAAACATGAACAGAGAGTAGAATCTATTGAAATCCAGCTGGATCTGGCATGGGAAGAAATCTTGGCAGCAGGAATAACCTCCAGCAAATCATATATCTCTGATAGGAAAGGATTTGGAAAGAGGACAGACCAGGATAAGGACAACACTAAATGCACATTTTTGCAGCCTTGATCAGATAACTCTCAGACTAAGAGAAAGCAGCTGGCAGGAACATAAATAAGAAATAATCAATGGTGTTGTAGGGGTAGAGCAGATGTCTGCTCAAAGGTTTATTTGCTTTGCAGCAGTGAGCAGTAGCTGGTCATATTAATGCATGGACTTCAAAACAATATAGAAGAATAACTAATCCTGGTGTGATTTTTAAAGCAGACTATTCAAATTTTAAACCTTCCATGATTAGGACCAATATCCAAATATTGAGTCCTATTTTCAGATGTGTAAGATAAGTAATATAGAATTATAGAATTGTTAAGGTTGAAAAAGACCTCCAAGAATATCAAGTCCAAATTTTGACCAATATTGTATGCAACTCATATTCACAGTATGTGATTATTCAAGCCTAAATGTTGTCCCCGTTTTAGGGAGAACTCATTAAATTTGAGCTTGAATTTGAAATCTCAGGGCTGGACACCAATACAAGATTTTGAAGTGGAACCAATTTCACCCACAGCATGGGCTAAAAGGCACCTTGCGCATCACACGTGGGAGAAGCACATTCACATTTCTGGCAGATGTTCTTATGATCAATTGAAGAAAGAGAAGTTTCCTGCCATGATTCTTAAAAATGCTGTCTGAAAAGAAAGACACTCTGTGTGTGTTTAAGGTGATTATACTTATTTTTGGAGTGTCTCTTTCAAACACTTGACAGCATCGTTGGCATTCAGGCAGAATTTAAAGTGGTGGCTCAAAAGCTTTACCTACATCCATTGTTTAACATAACATCAACTTGACAGAGAGTTTCTTTTGTAAGGGAAAGCAATTTCCTCCATGTAGCCCAAGCACAATGGACACCAGGGGGCTGGCACTGACATCTGCTGGCACTGCCCAGTGAGAAAGCAGCTACAAAATACAGCATTTAACAAAAAAACACCCTAACTTTTAAATGCTGTTTTACAAATTCTTGCTCCTCTCTTCTTTCAACTCTGGGTTTCTTTTGATGGACAAAGATGTACATTTATTTATCTATAGGAGAAACAAAATCATGTGTGCCCACGGAATAATGACCCTTTGAACCTGGCTCTGGAAAACTCTTTTAAACTAAGAGACAGTGCAAGAAACACAAAGCACTACAGCTTCTTTATCTTGTTGGTAACGGTTTGGTTTTCTAAACATTACGTGCATTTATTTTTAAAAACTTATCAAATCAGTTCTCTCTAAGCTTTTATGCTGTGCCAATGCACATGAGTATGACGTATCCAGTCTGAAATAGTCTCAGAATCGTAGAATGGTTTGTGTTGGAAAGGACCTAAAAATCATCTAAGTCCAAACCCTGTCATGGAGAAGGACACCTTACACTAGACCAGGTTGCTCTACACCCCATCCAACGTGGCCTTGAACACATCCAGGGATGGGGAAATGCGGTGAGTGTGCACAGGGATGCTGGGAAGCAGGACATCTGTACATCTACCCCGTGGGCACGGCCCGTGAGCACGAGGGTGCACCTTCAGTTATAAAAGTCTATGAGTCTATGAGTCGGCACGTTTTGGTTCCATTATCCTTGGCATTGGCGCACATCAGGACTAAATCTGCTGAAGCTCTGAGCCAGATCCAGACACAATCAATGTACACCAGGCTTTGGCATAAATATTACACAACAGCAGCGTAGATAAATGCTGAGAGAGTAGGCTAACAGCTCTTGTAAGGTTACAAGGATAATTCTTCATTCCCTCAGAAGCTCAGTTCGTTAGCACTTGGAAACCTTTAAAAGACACTACAGAACTGAGCTGATGTGTATACAATTTCTGGCCCTGTATCACCTGACAAAAATGGATATAACAATTACCTTTAGAATATATCTACAGAGAGAGCCTGGAAAGAGCAAAAAGACATTTTAAAGGTCTGAGGCACTATCAAATTGTATTTAAGTTAGATAATCAGACTTTAAAGGCAAATTTAATTGCATGTAGAGGCAAATAATTTTAAATTTAATTATAAAGCACTCAGCAACACCACCAAATGCAGGATCAGATTATTTTAAAATATCTTGTACAGTATAAAAAAGGAAACAAAAATCTCAATTTTTCATCATGGCAGAAGTGACAGAGCCATGCCTGGGGAGGAATCCCTGTCTCAGGCTGGCACTATGAACAGCAACCTGTGACTGACCTACTTGTGCCATTTCTGGTAATTAAGTAGCACACCTGTCCTTCAAATGGGACACAGTAATGAACAGTAAATCAGGAGTGGAGAGGCATGACTTTGTTAGAGGTGTCAGTCTGCAGAAAGGCTCATTATGGCACTGAATTCTTCTACCTTTTAAGGAGAGAGCAATTAGGGCAATTGCTGGGTGCTGCAGGCGCAAGAAGCGGGTACATCCATAGCATCCCTCCAGGAACTGGTTTTCCAACCTTGGTTGCATAATTCATTATATCCCAAATTACAGTAGGACAGTAATGCCAACTCCCTGTGCCAGTGAGGAAATGCAGGCACAGAAGGGGGCAGTGCTCCTTGGAATGCAATACCCTTGACAGGAATTCTGTGTCACAAAATCAAAGTGGATACTCCCATCATTATTTACATCACGTTACTCCTTCAGGAACCAGCCAAGATTCACAGTCTTTACTCGGCACAAGCACCTCTCACACTACAGACCTTGGCAATTTAAGCAGGTCAAGAGAACTGTGAGAACATTTCCACAAACAAATCATTTACTCCTTTGAAAACTCTTTTAACATCACTGAAATTTTTAATGATTTCAAGTCAGATCTGTCAGAGTCTGAATCAGACAGATATTTCAAACACTATAGAAGGATATTTTCCATTTTCAAAGCCTGTTTCAATACATGGCTTGACAAAAGACTATTTCAGCTTGAATTTTGTTTAAATTGAATTGTAGTAATGGGCTTTAAAATTTCCTAAATAGTAATATCCTATCTTTGTCTGATTAAACAGTTCAGGTCAGCTGAAATGAATCTAGGTATTCCAACTACAGAGATTTAGGGTTTTTAAAGTGGGAAATTTTTTTTTTTAAGAAATAGATTTAATTGTGTTGCAGAGAAAGCATCAGATAACAGAACTGCTTTCTCTCTCACTCTATTAAACTGTATACGTTGCTGAATAAAAAAAAAAAATTAAAATATTTGTGTTCTTGCTTGAAGGCTGCCCACAAAACTTTCATCCTTCCTGCATTTATATAGGAAAATAACTTGAACACCAGGAGCATTGCTATCAATCTATCAATTACCAAGGAACTTTGAGGCAAACCCAGGTGCTCTGGAGAGACAAATAGACAAAATCTCTGAAGTTTCTTCTTTGGTGAACAGCCTGAGCAACTCCTTTCAATTTGAGATTTTGTTCCTTTTTTCCCTTTCCTATGCTTTCTCTAACAATTTTGTAAAAATCAGAGTGTGAGCCAAAAAAACTAGATCTAGCTAATTTTAGGCACTTAGTTATACTGAATAATTGCTGAACCTCTGAGGTTATTTGAATTTCCTAAGAAAGAAAGCATTGGGAAATATTGCCTTTTAAAGAAAAGTTGAATACAGCAGAGAAGTGATCCTGCATCCTGAGTTCAGCGTGGTAAAGGCTCTGAAATCTTGACAGACAAGGTTCCCTGCATAAGGATATATAAAATGACAACACTGAGTGTAAGAGATTGGGAAGTAAACCTTAGAAATCAGACAGAATCTTCACATTCCTCCTTAATTTGTGATTAAAGAATACTTTGCTTTTCAAAAACGATAAGATGGGGAAAGTAAAAATTAAAATAAGAGAAAGCTAATGAGAAAGTGTAAAGGGAAGCAAATCGTGAAAATTTTTGGTGTGTGTGGAGCTAAGATTTAACTAAGGAATATATGAACTTCACCCTTGTTTCCATCTCCTAAATAACCTGGAATTGGCAAATCCCATTGCATATCATACCAGGAACAAGGAAGCCATTTCTCTCATGGAAGAGACAGGGTGTCTAACCACAGCTAAAGCTACTGAAAAGGAGCTCACCATCTTCTCCTAACCAATATGCTTTTTTAAAGCAGGTTAAGAACCAAGAGGCAGAGGAGATTTCCTGGTACAGTCGGGCATCTCAGTGTTCAGATTAAATGAAATTCACTTTGCTCAACGCAGTTCCTCAGTCTGGATCTGTCACTGACTGCAAGGAATGTACTATATCCCATATATCCGTTATGGGGGAGATAAAGGATTTTCATCACTGATTCTGGCAATGAGACACTGTCAGACAGGGCAGCACTGGGGCTGGTGGATATGTGACACGGTGAGACAGGCCTGGAAGCACTTCTGAAATTATTGCTATTTCAGAGCACCAGTTACCCCTCACACCACGGGGCTTATAGCAGAGATCTGAGACTGGAGGAGATCATTCCAGCATTCCAACTTCACAACCCTTTTCTGGGACCAGTTGACCTTCTGGCTCATGACTTAGTATCCATTCAGACAGGCTAAAGTACGATATCCATCTCACTGTAATCCAGCTGTGACATGTGTAATTTCTTCTTTACCACAGCACACTGTCATAGTCATCCTTATCATCAGGAAAAGTGATGTACAGCTTATTGTAGTGCTAAAAAATCCAGAGATTACTGTACAGAAATATCAGAGCATGAAAGAGATTTAAGATTGCTTTGCTTAAGCTTTACAAATGGCAAACAACAATAACAATAAAAAGAGGGGAAAAACCCTCCTCTCATGGTGTTTTCTCAAGTGACACTTGAAATATTGGAACTCTGCTATTATACTTATCTAAGACCAAATACTGATGTGTAAAAATCACTGTAGTTCTGAGGTCAAAAGGCCCCTGCAGGATGACACCAGCTGAATGGAGGTCCCACTGTAGCTAATATTACCCATTACACCAGGGATAAATATGGAATTCACTCAAGTACACGCCAATTGCTGTAGATATTTTAGCTTTGGACGAGTGCTAAGCAGCAGTACAATATCACCTAGTCCACATCTGCCATGAATACTGAAGCTGAAAACTAAAATGACAGAGAGAAAGAAGCAAAGAGAGGAATATCTGCAGCTTCTCTACAAGAGCTGTGTTTTACTACAAACACACCTCACTAGTTCCAGGAGAGAATTAAAAGAGTGAAGTCCTTTGACCAGTCTACACAGGGAGTTCAGGCAATTCAGTGTTTCCTTCTGGCTTTGGAGTCTCTGAAAAATTCAGTTAGGCAGGTCTTGGGTCAAGTCCCAGGAGCACTGTGGTGTCTTGTTAGTGCCATTTGTTATAACACTCGGGGGAAGTCCATTGTAGCTTTTTGCGGAGAAACTCCTAACAAGTCAATTTTGGAAGTATAATTTTTGGCATAACACGAATTCTTGAAGGTCAAGCTGTATGGATACAGTAAAATGTGCAGAGTTCAGATGTGTTTCTTTTTTTTTTTCCCAAACTTTTGCAGACATTTTCATGAGGAAGAAGCAGTTTCTGAAATTCATCAGAGCCTCTGGCTACAAACCTGTTGACCATCTTTAAAAAGTTTGGCGACTAGCAACTCTTTTGCTGAATTTAAGAGCAGTAAATTTGCTTCCTCTACTACTTATTCTTTCTAGTTATCCCAAAAAACAGTACAAGCAAAAAAAACCACCAACCCACAGTTTTTAGTCAACTGAATATGTGAATCTCAACTGATACTATGAACTAGTAGATGGCAAGAAAACAATGGAGGAAACAGCAGTGTTCCTTACATATAACTCTAACAAAAAATGAGATCAGAGGCTTTCTGCTCATCAGCAAAGAGCCAGCTGCAGAACAGTGTAAAACCCATCACATCCTGCTAAATCAAACCTTCACTGCAAGGGTGGAGGAAAGATTAGAGAAGCTTCTGTTATGGACTTTGTACTGTGATAATTTTTCACTCTTCAGTTTGAAGAGCACAATCCTGGCTGCTTCATTTGTGTGATCACACAACCAGGCTTAAACCCAATAATAAAAATAATCTGCTTCAATGGGATTATTTGCACAAATGAGGGTTTGCAGAACAAGAGTTTAAGTAGCACCACCCATGTGGTGTTCACTGGGAGCCTTCAGGGAAATCTTCAGAGAGAGGCTTTTTGCAAGTGCTGTGCAATTTCATTTAAGAGGATGGGTCAGACACTCAGCTGATGCAATTCAAAACAGTATCGTTGATATTAGCTATTCTCTAAGGTCCTCCCTGTAAAGATCTGACCTGTAGAACTGGCTGTATATTAGAATTATCTTTTTATGCTTCCACAACAGATGGGTTTAATAAGCTGCCATCTCTTTTCAGAATGCTCTTGCCATGAGAAAAAACAGAAATACTGTCTGCAATAATACCAAGGTCAAAATGTACTGCTAAGAAACAGAAGAGCATTTCACCAGAGAATGGAATGGATGTTAAATATTTTAAGAATCTGCTGCTTAAATAAAAAGTAACCTCCTGTGCATTAAAAATACATTTATTGATCCTATTCAGGATTCAACAGAAGTACTTCCAGCAAAAGAAGACTTAAAAGGACTTGCCTGCTGCCAAAATGGATATGTTTATAGGACTGTCTTTGGTAAATGTAGCAGAAATCATAAAACATAGTTAATAAAATGGTTTGAATCCCTCTTTTCTCTTCAATAGTTAACCCAAATTAGAATTTAAGCATTGACAATTCAAGGAGGGAATTTAAAGAATGAGATAAGAAGAAAAAAGGTGCATCACCTCAGACATCCTAGCTAATTTATGCAGACAGAACTGTTAAACAAATAAATTTAAAAGACCCCCACTGTCAGCTCTTGACAGAAATAGAAATCTTGTTCTTTACTCTCAGAGTACCCATAACTTTCTTCTCTTTCCCCTAGTGAATGTGAATCAAAAATAAAGACTGGCAAAACAACTTCTGAAAAATTTGAAATCCCAAAGAAAAAGAACCTGGGTTTATTTTTGCTAATGTGGAGCCTGGAAAAAAAATCACCCCCTAAATCATCCTCCTACCCCCAAATAAACCCCATAACATGGAGTGCTGACCTTCCTCAGCACATCACATTTGCACCATTTATTTAATGTCTTTTTATCTTTGTAGTTCTGGGTTGTAACTTCTACAAGAGACAAAGAGACAACTCGGTTTTGGGAGGAATGAAGAACTCTGCTCAAGGTACAATTAAAAAAAATAACTGCAATGATTTATTCAGTACCAGAGGTAGAATATGCACTGCAAATATGAGTCCTTCATAAACATTCTACCTGTTCCTATCAGTACCTGTCCAGGCTGACAGAGTTCAGAGAACTCTTTCAAGGTTTTTATCATCAAGGTCTCATCTGATTTTGGAGCATATTTGCCCTGAAATTACTGATAGTACATAAAGGAAACACAGCCTCATCTATGATGTGTTAAGCTCTGAAAAATATCGTTCTGAGAGATGTCACTGGAATTTCTCACACAAAGTAGAGCTTTGTAATAGGATGCTCTCTCTCCACAATGCAAGGAAAGTAGGAAGGTGCATTTCTAATGCGTATGGACAATCCAAGCTCCAGACTTTGATCACAAAAGGTGGATGGGAGGTGAGGAACTCTATTTTTATTTAATGCACATCTATGGAAGAGCCCTCTGGTGCTTTCAAGGGTCAAATCAGTACATGTCCTGTATTTATGTTCCCTGTCTCTCTTGTCTTTGTATATCTGTATGTGTCCTTCAGTTAGAAAATGGCAGAGCAAATACAACCTGGATTGGATACTGATTCCAAATGACCCATAAAAAAGAGTTGGCTTTTCTTTATGGACACCCTCAGACTGGGGGGCTCTGCAGACACAGGGGCTCACAAGACCCAGAGCTGAGACCTGATGACTGATATTTGAAGGAGAAGAGCTGAAAGAAGGTCTTGATGTGTAACTGGAAACCAGGCTGGACTCCTGCTCTTATGAAGCACCTCCTTTAATCTGCCAAGGATTCTCACTAATGGGAATAACGCTCTTTGAAGCCTAATGCATGGATTGATATGCTTGGGTCAATAACCCTGAGTAGGGGATGCTACTGATACAGGCCATCAGAACACTGTGTACATGAACCTGCAGCAATATCTGCCCTCAGCTCAGTTTGTGTTGTGGAGCACTGAAAATCCTGGGAAGAATGGACCAGCAGAGTAGCACCTGGCCCAACTGCCAGCAGTGGCTGTTATTAACTAATTAGCAACATGATTCAAATTGCTCCTTCCAATTTTTTTTCCTCGTGTGAATACTACAAATCCAAGCATTAAGAAATTTTAAATTGAAGAATTACAGTTAAATTTTCATTCTTTAATATTATGTTCCATACAATCAAAAACTACTGTGCCATATGATAACAAATTTGACTTTAAGATCCAGCACCAACTAATTTCTTCCACAGATGGAGTTTGTTGGAGCCCCTGCATGAGTCTCTCTTACATATCTCCATTGATAATCTGTATTCAATTTGGCTTTCAAAGTAGATTACTCACCACCACATCATGACAGATTTCAATGGTACTTTGTGATAACTATTAGTTTTAAAACTGATTTAGATTTCTTGTAACTTACTGCATTAATCCATTAATTAATTCCTTTAATTGATGTATGAGTGTATCAGACAAACACACAAATGCTTTTAAAAAATAAAAATAAAAAGAGACAAAACTATGACAAATATAATTTAGCTAATTAAATTCAAAAAAGAACCACACAGGGTATTTCTAACCCTCCTCATCCTTTATAGTTTCCAGCTTCTCTATGTATAAAAGTGATGTAGAAACCCCATAATAATTGCTGAAGTGACTCATTGAAATGCAGAACTGTGTGAAAGGGAAGCATGGAAAACATTTCTGACATCTAAAGGCAAGGTAAAGTTTTCTAAAGAAATAAGTTTTCAGATCAATCCCACAGCCAAAAGACTGGCATAAATTGGCATTTTTGTGTCAAGTATCTGAAACAAGTGAACCTATATTTTAGCAACTAAAGCTAAAAAAATGGAACAGTTACTTTTGCTTTCAGCAGGACAAGTGCTTTGCATAAAATGAAATATTAATAAAACAATGTGGTTATAAAAATAGGTAATTTATCACTACAATCATAAATACCAGGGCCCAGGAGTTGTATCCATATCATAGAGAGGGCAAGGTGCACTCCAGTTCACTGCTGTCCCCCAGGACATATGGATATGTCCTGCAAAGCCCTTCAGGTAAGCAAGGCCATGCTGTCTGCCTGCTAAAGTCAGCAGTCAGAAAAATAAAGTGGAAGAAACAGAAGAAAAACCTTTTATTAAATATCTTGTTTCTCAAAAGCTCTCTCAAAATGTCTCTTCCTAGGTTCTGGATATGTTTGCTTCAACACTGGTCAAGTGGATTTAACTTTCATATAAATAGGGGAATTGCTCTGTTTAAAGCCCTGGAGTCTCCTAGAAAAAAAGTGAATTGGATGAGGAAGATGCCAGAGGAAATCCAAGTTGATTTCCCATGTTGCCCAGCACAGCTCGGCTCAAAGCAGGGCTTTGTAGAAAGATAAAGATTTGGCTATTTCTAATTGATTGGCAGTTATATGAAGGTCACAAATGTGAGAACTCATCTGGAACCATTCACACATTTTGCTTGTTGTCAAAACTGGGATTAAGATCAGTTCTTAGAGGAATGAGGGAAGAGTGAGGGGTAGGCAGGGCATTAATCCACTGACAGCAAAACCTCAAGACAAAGTTTGAAATAGAGTTTTCTTTATGACTCTTGCATTATTTTCTTTCCTCTTAAACAAAAGGCAATACAATGCACTAGAGGGGTATTTGTGAAATAATATGCATGTGTGAGCAGAAATAATGGCTTCACATATTTAAACTGAAAAGAAGAAAACTGTGTTCTTGTTTCACTTGGCTGAAAGAGAGCAAGGGAGAGAGGGAGGAACATGGCACTCATTAAGGTAAAATAAAGTATTTAACATGTTCCATATTAAATGAATTGTCGTACTTAAAGTCTTCAGCTCAAGTGCAAAACATATGAATCTATTTTTAATTTGCCAGGTTTATGAATTTTACAACATAGCCTGGAAAGGCAAGAAGAAGTAAAGGGTGAGTTAAAGTTACAGAGTTTGCAGATTAAATTATTAAGACTAATTGTAGGAACACAGAAAACTGCAAATGTAAAATTAAAATATAATTGTAGAAAACCAAAAACAACTACAGGGCCTGTGGAAAATATGTGGGAAACAATTTAGGGATTCTAAACCATTAACATCATAATGTTTCCTTTTCTTCATGCTGGTTTGGATTTAGACCTAATGGCTTTTCAAATGTTTTACTTACGCATTTCCTTTAACTGGTAAATGATAGAAATGAGGTTCATTAAGCTTTCCAAGAAAAGGTCCAAGCACTTATAACTGCACATAAGACCTTCAAATGCTCCTGTGAAGTGTTACACCTTCATGCTCATGGCTCACTGCCCCATAAGCTGAAATAAAACCTCTGGGAAAGAAGGGATCCTATCCCCAGTCTCCAAAATCAAAGACCACTACTTGTGCTTCTCCTGGCCAAGGTCTTATCGCTGAGAAGAATGAGAATTTCAGTTCCTCTGTACTATTTCAGAGTTGAGATCAACATGAGGGCTGGGAGAGCAGGATGAAGGTTATAACTGTTTTTTCTTAAAAGGCATGAGCCTTTTAAGAAAAAGCCAAAAGTTTTCAGCCAAAAACATTTATCTAAAGTTTAAAATTATGAAATGCCAAATATTTTACTGATTCATATTTAGATAATACAAAGATATTGTCCATGATTTTATCTGTGAGAAAAATACTGTTTGCTTTTTTTAGCAGCAATTATTTCTTGTCCATAGATCAGTTTGAGTTTTTCTGAGCAAAGGTTCCCTGGTATGACAGAAAAGGACTAATGAAACTATTTTTAAAAGTTCATTTTCTATAGGTAATGAGAAAGGAAGAAATTTTTTTAGTTGTGTTAAAAGGATCTGTGGCAGTCTGGTTCTTGTTTTCTGTTTTACTTTGTGACAACAGCCATCATTCTCACTGAAAATTTCAGACCATTAGAGGTACTTAAATATCAGGGGAAATGAGTATTTAAATCAACCCATTATTCAACAAATAAACACTAGATCTTCAGTTTTCAGTCCCATACTCATTCTAGTGTCATATTTGATATTACTATCAGTAACTAGAATCCACATAGCTTTTATTAGTGTAAAGTAGCATAAACTTTATTGTGTCTAAACATTAATTTGACAAACACTTGTTAATGCTACTGAATTAATGTCTATGACTTTTAAATATTTCCTTTGAATAACTGTATGCTCAATAGGATTTAAAAATGCAATCTCCTCTCTATTGTGTGCAAACAGACAAAAACAGAAGAGTGAATAAACACAAGAAACCTAACTTCAAAAATAAAATTACTAAAAGTATCCATCATATTCTTACAAATTCCTGTGAAAATGATCTTCTTCAATTTAAAAGTCCTACAAAATGTATTAATATTCTGCATAATTTGTCAAGCGTTGACAACATTGATAGAAGAGATCAAATACTGCACAAACAGGGCCTCCTCCAGAAAAGCACAGTGACAGAAATGAGAAGTCTAGGAAAATTAATGCCTTTAAATTGTGTTACACTCCTTTTCTTTTGACCTCAGTAATTTAATGCATTAGAACTACAGCCACGTTGATTAGATTTTTGTGCTGGCTTCAGTGAGACTCCCAGGAGGCAAATGAAATGGAGATGTTTCTTGGCACCTCCGCAGGGGATGCCCAAAAGGGGAACCCATTAACATTGAAGACTGTGCCAAAATGCTGCTGGACTTCAAAGTGATGAAGGTTTCAGGGCAGCTTTGAAGCTTTACAAAGGTTACTGGAGGAAAAAGCTGTCTATCATAAACCAGTGTGAGGACTTATGACTATGGAGCTTGCTTTTTTATCATTCACAAGAAAAAACTCTCCCTTTTCTATATATTTCAGAGTCTGACCAGTGCTGACACCATTAAAATCACCACATTATGCAAGGGCAGTGAACTTGTGCCCACCTACCCCAGCATGAGACACCCTCCTCCTCCACAGTCTGCTCTGCCTAACACATTGCTAAGATACATCTAATTAGAGTAATAAAAACCTCCACCTGTTTCCTGTGCTTATCTGCGTGGAAAAAGAAAGACAGACATGGACTGAACTTAAGTGAATTAAAATTAACCTAATAGTCACAGAGATTTAAGGAATGGCAGGTGGTCTGGCTGCTTCCCTCTACACTTTCCAACTGGAAGTGGGCAAATGGGCTGCCAGGTTTGTGTTCTGTTTCTAACAAGTATTTTTAAACCTGTTTACTCACTCAGGGAAAGGAAAATTAAGGTCACTGCTAAGTAGAAATGGAAAGGAGTTTCAAAAGCACTCAGCACTGAAGTGAACTCTGATCCTGTTCAGTGTACCGGAGATGTTATCATTAATTTCAACAAGGCCAATGTAAAATATCTTGGAAAACCTGAGGGAAGGATCTTTTTTATGTTTAAAAGTATTGACTAGGTGTTTTCCCTTTTTCCCTACCACACTGCCCCTCATACATTCCTTCCTCAACAAGTTTTTTAAAAAAACCAAAAATTACAAAGAAAACTGAAATATATCTTGAGGGCATCAAGAGCAAGAAAAACATTTTCCTATCAGCAGTGTTATTTTTATAAGGTTTAACTTAAGAGTGGCAAAATATTGTGGATTACTGGCTGCAAGGTCAGCAGGGACAGCCCATGGAGACCCGATGTTCAAATTAAGAACCTTTTTATTTTGACTGAGGCATATGCTGGTATCTAATCTCTATCAGCAGCTTTATCAAAAACTGAACATCAAGCAGCAGAAGACTCCATTTACTAATTGCTTTTCAACAAATAATGCCTCTGGGAGGGCATAAACAGCAGTTCTACCATCAACACTCTTTGGATTTTGGTAGAATATTCTCCTATATTTGGATAAAGTGACCTGTGCTGGGTGTTCCTGTGTCTGTAGCCGTGGGTGACCCACGCTGGGACAGGTACACCCTGAGGGACTGCCCTGCCTGCACAGGGCTTCCTGAAAGGTCCATCCTGCTGAGACCATGGGGATAATTAGCCATAAAACATTTTTACTTTTTACCAGCCATCTTCAGGTATATGTAGAAAAAGTAGAGCAGCGCCCTGCTCTCCAAATGATGCCACGCTGTTTGTACTTGTCACATGGAAAAACACTGGTGCCATCCAAGTGTTCGAGTCTGAATCTAAATCAAGGCAAAGAAGTTTATTTAAAACACCCACTTTGAAGTTCCCCTTTCTCTTTCAGGAATCTATGAAGTACTGAGGAGGATTTGTATCGTACCTTTGCTGCATGTGGACAACAGTGGCAGTAATTCATACTTTCCTCTGAAGGCTAAAGGTTTTTGTGCTAGGCCTGCAGTCTCACTGAAGTAGGGGAGAAAAAAAGCCTCTGCATGCCAGAAGGTAGAACAGAAATATTTGACTCACTGAGATCAAATTTTGGAACAGCAATACATTAGTTGTGATAAAAAAACTGGCTCAGATCAGAGTAGTCCCTGTCCCAGAAAAGTAACTATACATTGGGTTCAGCAGTTTTATGAAAAAGAAGGGTATCCCATTTAGTTAACTACTATATTTTAGCAAGTGCATGTAATTTTAAATTAGTTTTACTCTTGAAATAAGTAGGTTTTAATATTTTGCCCCAGTTAAAGAAATAAGCTGCAATCTGAACGTTTGTCTTCATATCATTTCCCTTTCTTTCACTATTTTGCTCTGAATGATGGTCTTTCTTGAGGTTTTCAGAAGCTTATAAGTTAAAGAGGACATAAAGAACCAAGCTATTGTTTACTCAAAAACAAGAAAAAGGAAAATCCTAAAAGGAAGCTCAAGTTTTGATATCTTCTTCATCTTTCATGGAAGATAGAGAGGCACTTTGCCTGAAGAGCACACT
This sequence comes from Aleadryas rufinucha, assembly GCA_013397815.1. Classification (NCBI taxonomy): domain Eukaryota; kingdom Metazoa; phylum Chordata; class Aves; order Passeriformes; genus Aleadryas; species Aleadryas rufinucha. The sequence goes on along the minus strand of VZTH01017850.1, from coordinate 33,560 downwards.
CCCCTAAGTTGCCTGTGCATATTACAAGTTACAGCTGAGGTATATCCTAGGTACAGAGGCAGGATGAAACAGACCTTATCAATTAAAAGAAAAGGTGAAAAGCAAAATTATTTCTCGAATTCAAAAATTTACTTCATGAAAATCATTAGTATGGAAATTCTGTGAAATGGTAAAAAAATACAAAACATTGACTTCTGTCACACTTGCCTCACCTTTTGGGAAATTTAAACTCACATTAGTAAAAAAAAAGTCAAAATAGTCAAATATATTTTTCTTAAAATTCCTAGAAATCTCCATTTTCTAAGATCTATTTCAGTGTCTTGGCACTGAGGCTACATCTAAAACCACAGGTGGTATAAAACAGGTTATTTAATAGTGACGGTAATGAAGGAGACTTGCGTGAAATTCTGAATTAACTTATCTGGACTCTCTCTCTAACTTACACTTAAACCTGAGTGTAAGCAAACTCTGTTTGAGATCACACTTAGCAGAAGCCACACTTTATGTTCCATACACTTGAAGGAAGAAAACGTTTTCATCTTTTCTCCAAAGTCTCAGCTCCACTTGTTGTCTGCAATCCCCTTCTTCTCCACGTTGTCTTTAGCTTTCCATTTTTGCAGGTATCATTTTCTTTCTCCTACTTTTATCCTTACAAACCAGACCCAGTAAACTAAAAGAAAGAATATTTCAGATAAAGGCATAAAAAAATCATGGAATGGGATGCTTCAGACAGTCCCCTTTTCCCTGTGATTTCTTTCTCCTCCTTACACCATAGTCTTCAGAGTTTATTAAGTTGTAATCTTTCTACCTACATTAACAGGAATTTTCACTTCTTAACAATGCAAACTAAGTAATGAAACTTAGGGAGATAGTGTTTAGTGCTGTGATAACATACAGGAGCAAGGAAAGCTGTATATAAGCATGTTAGGAGGATTTTTATTAGAAGTTTTGGAGGAAAGAAATCTATATCTGTTCTGTACTTAGCCCAGCTAATATTTTCGGAGTGCTTTTGCACTCTGGAGAATAAAACACAACTAAGGAAGGCAATCTTATCCACTGCAGCATCCAGGGAATAGAAAACATATGGATAATGCATCTGTATCAATATGATACTGATTTAGAAGAAGGTACTAACTTTAGGAAGTGTTTATATTCATGCCTTCCTTAAAAACACTGGCTTTGGAGATATCTGCTTTTTTAATCCACATTTTATAAATATAGCTAAAACATAGGACATAATGAGGCTTTCAGGATAAATACAAGCAACTAGAAAAAGGTAGACAAAAGTAACCTGAAAGTCTTAACAGATAAACAAAACCTGGTCACTATTCAGGGGGCGGGGTCTGTATTCATGCGGATAAGAAAAGAAATACTTGGAGTTTGACACATGACAGTAATCTAGGTAATAAGGCAAGCAGTAAGGAACAGGCAAAAGTCATTTTAAACCTGAGAATGAGACAGAGCAGCCAGTCCTGCTGAAAATTGAAAAATGCATTCCTAAGTAGCTTTTTTGGTGATGATTTTCTAAGTGACTAAAACATGTAATGAGGTTGCGCAAAACATTCGTTCCTAAGATCATTGACCAACCAGAAGTTTCTGGAATCCCAGTAAGGCACCAGCAGCAAGTAATGTGGTTGCTATTTTCATTGGTGTGAAGAAATATTAGAAACTTGGAACTAATTAACCTAGTAACAAAAGTCCTTGCTCATTTGCATGGAAAACAAGAGGTTTATTAATGTTTATGTGAAATAGTTTACTAAATTTAATTATTTTAAAGCAAAAAAAACCCCAAATCCAGTTGCTGTAGTCATCAAAATCAAAAGAACATTTTTCTGTGAATTCCATTAGGTTTAGTAATTTTACATATAAATTACATCTGTAAGAAACAAATATTGTTACTTCAGTACTAAAAACAAGCTATACACAAGAGCATTCAAAGCCAGTCAGAACTTTACATGCTCCCCTTGATATTATGTTTTGTTTGACTGTTATATGGTGACTTGGTTGAAATTATTGCATGGTTGACTATATATTGACTGGTCAGACAGTACAAATCTGAGTATCAAGAAGCCTTATTAAAATTTTGAATTAAATTTGCATTCAAGTTTTATTTATATTATATTCTGCTGCCTAGTGCTCCACACAAGTGTTACCTCAGAAGATGAAACACTTGAGTTGCCATGTGTGTTCTGCCTGTGACATCATTGATAAGGTTTGCTAAACATCCAGCACCACACCCTTTGTGTTATTATTTATCAAAAGGTGTGGTTCAATCAATTCAAACATAGTTTCACTTTAAGATATTATTCTCAGCTGGGATAAACAGAGAGAAATGATGGCATATGATATTGGTTTATTAATGCTGGCATATCTCCACATGCTCCCACACCTTGCTTCCTACAACTTTCAATCTTCATCATGAGAGGAAAGAAAAGGGCAGAATTCAATCTACTCCGTATAAAATTAGACAAATTGCCATTTTTAATCTCCCACCATTCCAACGCAGTCAGTGTAATATTGACCTAAGAACTCTTGACATAAGACCACTCTTCTCCAGCTCATGAGCTTCTCATTCCCTGGCACAGATCTGAAAAGAACCTAGCTGTAATTTCCTCTATGCACTTACACATTTTCCTTGGCAGAGATTTCTGCAGCAAAGCACCAGGTCAAATTTGGATCTTCCCTCAAATTCCATCATCCTATTCTTGTCACAACAGATAAGAATAACCCTTTGGCCTACGCAGTGCTAGTTGCTCTGCTAACAATAAAATGCTTTTTTAGCGTATTTTTCTGAGTCTTTTTCTGCACCTATGGTGCTGTGAGTCAGTAGAATTTAAAGGTTTTGAATACCAGAGTTTTTTGTGAGAAAGGGTAAATAACAGTGTCTGCCAGCTGGAGCCAAGTGTCATGTAAATATTCTTTGCATAAAGTACAAAGTAGAGTTCAGATTTATGTTCAGAATTACAGCAAAATCTCCTTGGCTGGCCTGAGTAGAAAGTGAAATTGATTACAATTCACTTAAAAATAATTATATTGAGTAAAACTGTGATATTAACAGAGGCAGAGAGGATAAACAAAGAGTAGGACATTGGCATTTGACCATTTGCTGTATTGAGGCATTATCATTTTGGATTTTCTTAACCTCCCTATATCAGCAGATTAACCCCAGCAACTCTCTTTAGCAACATCCCCATGCCTTTCAGTTCAAAAATTGATTTTCTAGCTAAACTACAGCATGATTTAAGGTAGCATTTTTTTTTCTGGAACACAGCATCTAGCATAGGGTTTGTGTGTGCTATCCCATATTGATCAATCATGACTGGGTAAATACTTCAGTGCATGAGAGTATTACCCTGGGAAGCAAATGCTCAGCTCCAGCAGGTTGGGTAGGAAAATGAACACCCTCCTGCTCCTGTTCTCTGTTGAGTTTTGGGCCTCTCATGACAATAAAGACATTGAGGTGCTGGACTGTGTCCAGAAAAGGGAACAGAGCTGGGGAAGGGTCTGATGGGGGTAGCTGAGGGAGCTGGGGGTGTTTAGCCTGGAGAAAAGGAGGCTCAGGGGAGACCTCTGCTCTAAAACTCCCTGAAAGGAGGTTGTAGCCAGGTGCAGGGTCATGCTTTTCTCTCCAGTAACAAGCAGTGGGACAGGAGGAAATGGCCTCAAGCTACACCAGAGGAGGTTTAGATTGCGTATTAGAAAAACCTTCTCTCTGAAAGGGTTCTCAAGCCCTGGAAGAGGCTGCTCAGGGAAGCAGCTGAGTCGCCATCCCTGGAGGTATTTCAAAGCTGTGTAGGTGTGGCACCTGGGGGCATAGTCTAGTGATGGACTTGGCAGTGCTGAGTTAATGGCTGGACTTTCCCAGCCTAAACGATTCCACGATTCTGTTCTTTTTCCTCTTTCTCAAGACAGCAAACAGCTTAGACTCTGCCTCACATGTTCCCTGGCCTGGCAGTGCTTCCTGTCAGCTGATGGGAGAGAAGCATTTACAGAATCAAACCAGAACAGTTTTAGATGTAGAGATCAAGCATATCAACCTTAAATTCAATAATGCTTTCTCACATGAATTTCAGATATTTCTGCTTTTTCTTCCTGCATTCTTGATAATTTAAGCTCACGATCACTTCCCAAACATTCCAATAAGCACTGATAATTTTAGAACGTTTTTGAAGTTCACAGCTCTGTTCCTTGCTAACACTTATTTTATATTCTCAGATCTCATGCCAGTTCTTCTATAAAGACATAAAACCAGCAAACTCACTTTTTTTCTCATCACCAGTTAACACCTTTTCACTTTCTGGAAGCTAATTTTAAATGTTTATTTTATTAAATCTTAGAGCCTTTCTCAGGGTTATTAAGGAATCAGAAAGCTGATGTCTAAATACAATGCTGAATGTGATATTGCTTTGCCCCATTTTATTCTGATCCACCTTTCTAAATGTTAATTCTAAAACTCATGACATTTCCCCCTGAAGTGGGGATAAGTCTGATATGTCTTTCTTCATTTCTGTTAACACTGATTCATTTAAGCACTGAGTACTCCAACCTTTGCTGTGTTTGACTGTAGCTTGATAGAAAAAATGATCTAGTTCATGATGGACAAAAGTCCCTAAATTTTTTGCCACTTCAGAAAAATAAAATTAGGAAACTACCATGCAAAGCTAATGAATTACACTGCTAACTCTGAACTTTGATTTTTAAATATTAAAAACTACAACAAATAACATAAACCTTTCTCCACATTTTTATGTAATTGTAGAGATAGTAACTGTAAGGATCTGAACAGTTGAAGATCAGAGAATCCCTAATCACAGCTACATTAAATTTCTGACTGTGGTCACAATGTATCTTGAGTAAACATCTGCAGGAGTATCCATCTGCAAAGGTATAAGGAAAGCAAAAGGTCTTTGGAAATTCATCATCCATCCTTTTTGATGGAAATTGTCAGGCTGTTTTTTGATGGAAAGTGTCAGGCACAGAAAATATCAAAATCTAGCAAACACATCAAAGAACACAGGGTAAAAAAATTACTGCAGCCATACTCTTTGATGCTGAAAAAGCCTTTGATACACCTATGATAGAGTACAGGGCAGAACTTAGCTAAAGGCTTTATAACTGGGAATAAAGTCCTTTAATAATTTCTCAACTTTATCTCTGTAATAAATAAACACTTCAGCCCAGAAATACCTGTGTTATTTGTTGGGAATACTTTTATTTGAGAAACAAACCCACCAAAGTGTTTGTGCATTAGACTGGCTTTTAAGAGAGAAGTTTTGGGTAACTATGGCACAAAACCTCCTGACTATTAGATATAATGGACTGTTTCCACATAAATATCCACTGTTTAGCAAGAGCTCCTGTCCTTGGAGATATGCAGACTCCCACAGAATAACAGATGTACCATGCAATATTCTCCTAATGTCATCTAGAAAGTAATTTGTGCGGAGATTATTTCTGCTGTAAAGTTGACTGCTGAAGGTGTGCGCTGCACTCCTGAGAGTGCATAACTTTCCTTATTATTTACCGAAACTTGTGGACCTCAGTGATGAAACTTTAATTAAATAACGTCCTAAATGGATTCCTCTGTTTGACCTTGCGCTGTTTCACAGACTCGGTTTGCCCGAGGGAGTCCACCACTGGTTCATTCAATCTGAATCTCATATAGTTCTATTCCACTATAATGCCTCTTTAAGGAGTGCTGGTATTGGCACAATAGCATCTGTTTTCTTTCCACTGTATTGCAGATTTATTGGCACAGATATGCAACTTCCTATGGAAAAGACAGAAATTGGATTTAATCCTCACAAAGACCTCGCTGTGGTTCTTTCCTGTTTTTCCCCAGACCAAGCTGGTCTTCAAGATGAATCTAATCTTAGGTTATCCTCATGATGAAAGAATGGACTATAAAATTTGGTGCTGTGAAAATCACTCAGCAGTGAGTAAAGGACCCCCTGTAAAATGATTTTAGAAGTACATTTGAAGTACAGAATCAAACAGAACTGTTTGATCAGGAGTACTAATGCACAGACCATTAGAAGAACAAGGTGTGCTATGGTATGTATAGATCCAGCAGGGAGCTAACTGCAAATATTCAGGGAAAAAAAACTCAGACAGAGTAAATAAGAAAACCATGATCTGTGTTAGCCAAATTAATTTTAATTGCTAACTGAAAAATACATTTCAAGTAATTTATGATGCTGTGTTATTTTTTGCACTAATTAAGCTTTCAAAATAAAAATAGATCCATAGACTACTTTTCCAAGCATTTTTATCCAGATTTTAAAAGAACTTTATGTGCTTACTACCCTGTCAGAAAAGAATCTATTAAGTAATTAGTATTTCAAAATCTATTGGGTTTACCCTCACAAGTATAATTAATTATTTAGGGGTTTTTACAGCAAAAGAAAGCTCAAAACAATTTTTCTATTCTGCAAAGCATTTATACACTATTTTTTTGGGTTAGAATCTGCCTCCATGAAGAAAAAAATGTGAAGAGTAACCATATTAGGCCAAAATAGGACGACTATTGTCCTTGCAAACATCACAATTCATATTACTAGTATTCAAAAAAAAAATTTTTCAAGGCTTGAAATTACATTTTGAAATAGAACAGAAAAAAAATCTCATTCTTTGGCAGCTGTATTTGAACGGAGCTCATTAAAACATCTCTTGACAGGTTGTATTAAGTGCTACAATTATGCCTAATTTTGGTTTAGTACAATACGTTAATTTTAAACAGTTTAAGAGACTGTATCTCTTCTGGACATTTTCTCCCTGCTTTGAAAGTGCACTTCACTCCAGCAGTAATCATAATTTCATATTGGAGCTAACTGCATTTCTTTAGCTCTCATATTGCAAAGAACAATTTAATAGACACATTGGCCTTACTCTGCTGAAGCCCGCAAGTTTTTTTAAGTAGAGTATTTAATATCACCATGAGGACAGACAGGAGAGACCTGGAATGCATCAAAACATCCAGAGAAAGATACTCTCTGTCCTCGGAAAGCAGCAACAAAATTCATACAGCATACATGGCAGGAAAAACTAAGAGCCAGAGTGAAACATACAGAGTGTTCTACATCCCCTTTTCTTGGAAAAGGATTCTTTTCCCCTGGAGAGAAGTTGTAGACATGGAAGCAATCCTTGTGCTCTTTTCTGGGGACTTTTTTCTCCTATGTGTAAAGATCTTCAACAGGTTCCTAACAGATTGGAAGAGAGATTAGGACAAATATTAACCTCTGAACTGAAGTGGGAAAAAACCCCCATCTGATGATACAGATGGAGTCACGTGCACTTTGGGTTAATGCAGAAAGCAGTGCTTCAGCCTACATTTTCATTTAAAGGGAAAAGAGTAATGATTTTAATTTTCTCTTTTGAAAGGTGCTATAAAACATAAATAATATAAAACAATGTCTGCCTGGGTTGAAAATTGAGAGATGAGAGTTCCAGCTGAAAAATAACCTATAATACCCAATTCTGAGTTCTTAAGATGAAGTTATTTAGGTTTCATGTAGCTGTGGGTGAAACCAGGAGTGGTGAACCTTCCCTTCAGTACAAATTACACATCACAGTCTGTAGGCAACCAAGAAGTATGAGACACAAACCAGTCCAGAGGGCAGATGTTGACAGGGAAAAGATAAGAATAGGCCACTGGAAGTCCACTGGACTCCTAGTCTTTTGGGAGAATTTTTTTTTTTTAAACATAGAAAGTGTAAGATAACAATGTGGGTGAATCCTAGACCAAGAATCCTAGGCAAGAGATGGAAATCAAGCATGAGAGCAGCCCTGAAACTTGCAGGGAAAGCTCAAAATCAGGCAGAATGATCACCCCATGTCAGTTAGAAGACAGAGGGCTCAGTACTCAGCATCTGAGACTTTAGTTTCAAAGCAAAAAGCATCTCCCCAACGCCCTGCTGCTTTTTAGTCCGGCTATTTTCCAACTCAAGAAAGAACAGATAAAAGTCAGTTAAAACCACTCTTTTCCTGAGATTATGGAAGAAAATCCTGAAAATCCTAAAAATCCAAAATCCGAAGGGATTTCTGTTGATTGAAAATGCACAAACCATAGACAGAGATGACTTTTTCTGGATGCCTGAGTCACCTCAGTGCTGGAATCGCAGAGGCTTTGTCTCCCCTGAGAGGTGGGAGGTCAAATCTTTTAATTAAGGGATTTGTAAGTCTTTAAATGTCAGATATACTGAAAACAATCAGCAAATAAAAGATGATAACAATACCAGTAATAATAATAATAATACTCCATGAATTTTGAATAGACACTCTTGTACATCAATAAATAATCACATTACACATTCCATCTGAATATTTCTGAATTAATAAAAGACATTAACTTGACTGTCAAGCACTAAAATAAGGACATTTGTTTGCTGACAGATTTCTTCGCCATGAGTAAATATCCTTGTGTCAGATTCCCACATAAGTATTGACAACGAGATTTCCACTAATAGAGAGTTGCAACAGATGGGCCAAGATTCTTCTATGAAATTTTAATAAATCACATTATTAAATAAAATTATTCCTTCTTCTGCCCTGGATTTTTTTTCCAAAATTTTAATATAAAATACTGTGTTATAGATTTGATCTCTTAAATGAGGCATAGCAGCCAGAATGTGAAATTTTGGGAGCAGTAGAAATGGAAAATGACTCTCAGAAAGCATCCAAAAGTGCCATTTCCACTTGACTTCCACCTTGTTGACTGAGGAGTTCCCACTGAGCAGTGACAATGGAGCTCGGTGCTGAAGTGCAGTAACTTCTAATGACTGTTCAGTGTCTTTAATTATTTTCTGTCGTGCTTTCATTACATGTTGGCCATAAGCAAAGAAGCCAGTGCCGTACTGAGTTTTAAAAACTATTTTGTCGAAAAGATAATTAAGTTTCTTTCCTTTCTCAAAGCTACAGTACCGATTGTTTTCCAGCTAATTGCACTAGATTTCTAAAGTTGTCCTGGTATTCATATATTTGTTACCCAGAAGTCTCAGCTGAGTTGCCAGTTTAACACGAGTTATAAGCCCAGTGATGGTAGACAAGATATTTCTGAATAAAGAATTAATTTTAAGAAGCACCTGGTGTAGGGAGCAGCAGTAGAAGCAATTCAGTAGGAGCAACACATCCCCAGTGAGGTGAGCACTGGGCTGCAGAGATCCCTCCCACTTCTACTCATTGACACACCGGAGTTTAAACAGCCACAATTTGAACTGAAACAGTATTTTTGCATTGCATTTTTGCCCTAAAAATGAAAGATTTCTAGTCTTCATAACACATTTTCATAACAGATTTTGCAGTAGGACTGAGGACCAATTCTCAGTTTAAATTACTATTAAATTGCCACTTAAAACTGGGACACTTTTTATTTCCACTTTTGTACATCAAAAACTTTTTAAATTTTGCAGTCCATGAAAATGTGTGACCTTCTTCACGAGTAGCCTCAAGAGATCAAAATCAACATCATAATATTACAATAGCTTAGAATTAGAATTTTCCCTCTTACAACACTGGGTTCCCCCAAGTGCACTCACAGTTTCAGATCTGCATTTCCTCACAGCAGATCACATTGAGGAGATCTCTTTACCTAGAGATTCCTCCAGGAATCTGCATATGCTGACAGGGCCCTTTTGTGCCTGGTACCAGAATAAAACCCTCCTCTCTGGTACAGAGGAGGCACAGGGAGAAGTTCAGATAGTGGCTCATATGAGTCTGAGGTCCTCAGGAATGTGTGAACATCTAAATACCCTTGAAAAAAATCAGCCTGCGAAATCAGGCTGGTGTACTGGTATCAGTAGGATTGTAGAGATTTACAGACATTGAAAACCTGAGCCAGGAAAAGAAAGGAACAGCCAGACAAATCTCTTAGGTCCCAACCATCAATACATTGGATACTGATAAGACCAAAAAGTATTTTCAGTTTATCACCGGAGAATGCTACATCTGAAGAATTAAATAATCCTAAAATACTGAATTTGTTTACATCTGACCTAAAGGAAGAGTTCTAAACTCTATGTAGTGTGTGAGATGCAGTCATATTTGAAATATGATGCACTTCAGACCATATTGTCTCAATTTTCTGATGATACAAAGGTGGTTGTTGATGAGGTATCTGGCAAATACTGCACATCAGTGCTACTGTCACACTTAACTAGCAGATGTTTAAAATGAAAGGCTGACACTTTTTATGTGATGATTTAATCTTTTTAGTTGCCAACTGCAGCTTAATTTAATTTTAATTAAGAGTAATAACCACCCATAATTGCTATTATATTAAGGCTCTACTTTTACCTAGAGCCTGAAGCAAAAATTAACAAAGATTGTGCCTGTAGATTCTAACCTAAAATCTTTCTGATTCGAAATATTCTTCTAAATATATTAATTTTGAAGTACTTCCAAACAATATAGATACATATATAAATATGAATGAAAAAATATAGATATGAATGGAAAGGGAAAATCACAAATTGGTGGAAACTGTACAAACAGGAAGTGAGTATGTGGTCCAAGAGGTGATGAGGAAATGTAAATCCCATTTCATCTGTATTGTTAAGGACAGTAGAGAGCAGTCAGTGCTCAGGGTGCAGCCACATGATCCTCATGTCTCTTGAAGCTTTTCCAAAAGAAGTTCAGGTGTTGCCCCTTTAGCACTGTGCAGTTTCAGCCGTGGTGTGTCAACCTTACACCTCTCTCACAGAGCAAGGGCTCACACAATGACTGCTTTGTCCCAGAGGTCTGTGCCCAGCACTCCCCACTCCACCTGTGGCTCCAGCAAGTTCTCAACAAGCACACAGCCTGGCCAGAGGAGGCTGTAAGCAAGAAATACGTAATATTTTACATAGGGGCAGTTTCTGCATGTGTGTTTGCTTACCTCTGTGCTATTTACCCTTACAAAGCAAGACCTTTGGCAGAGAGAGGAGCCACTAAAGAATGAACTACACAAAAAATCTCTCTCTTCTAACCAAGAATCATGTAATTAGCTTAGAGGAGGCCAAGTGTGGGTCAGCAAGATTGATCCACATTCACTGGACACAGCACAGTAGTCTCAGGGCCACATCCAGGAACTAAGCCAGAAAAATGGATGGGGAAAATAGATTAAAAGCAGAAGGTTCCTTGCAAGATTTCTTGCTGCTCTTCTCTCCTGATCTTGGGCAGTTATATGACCATGCTTGTTCTGAGAGCTGGCCTGGCTCCAGTGACCACTGCTGCTAACAGCAGACCTGATGTTTCATGTAATGCAAAAACGAGCCTGGGATTTAAAACTTCCTTGTGTCCAAGAGCAAGCACACCACAAATCAAATCACAAAACTACTGTAAGCAAATACATCTCAGCTTATTTCAAGATCAGCCAGCAGGGGCCAAGGAAGCACGGACTACTCACGGGTAATTTTCCCCTTGATGGGCCTTCTATGGTTCATTAGGGAATATCAGAACATCATCTCCTCATCAGAGAAATCTAATGGGTAGGAAACCAGGTGGCAACAGGAAGAAGTCAAATCTTCCTCCATCAGATGCTGGCCAAGATTGATGCCAGCCAGCCTGCCCTCGTGAGGTGACAAACTGACATTTCCTGATTGTGCAGTTGCTGTAGTTGAGGTTGTGGCACCTGCCTGACCCCACTACTGTAGGCTTATTAAAATCTTGAAGTTAATATCAAGCTGGCAGATTGGCTGTCTCACAGAAAATGACTGTCATCAGTTTTAAAATTTCTAGCTACAATAGTAAATGAGCATCTCAGGTCATTTCCACACCTTCAGATATCTGTATTCTTGTGGCAGTTTTATTCAGTTATTTTTCAGCTGCCTTGTGCATTCAGTTTACATATTGTATTACACATGCTACATAAAGAAGTACATATCATTCTCTCAATAGAAATAACTGACCTGAACCTTAAGAGACTGTGCAACATTTTGGGCTAACATGGACAGAGAGGTTGGAAGAGAGCCAGGCAAGGTGGATGTCCAGGAAAAATGAAATGAAGAAAACAAAAAAAAGACTATTAACTTCTAAGAGATTTTCTTTTTAAAACTAGGCTTTCCTCTTTTTCATTTTTTTTTCTTTATACTTTGAAAGAGAGGCAGAGGTTATAAAGAAATCTGATGGGTAGGAAATAAAAACTGTTACAAGGACCGAGGAAAGTTGACTGTGGAGACACAGAAGAGACCATACCTAGAGATTTCCCTTGGTCTCACTCCCAGCTCCACATATTTTCAGTGCAATATGGCTGTGCTAGCAGGTCAAATAATCCAAAGCACTGAGGTTAAATGTCTTTAAACATCACTGGCAGCCCATTCTCTCTGAAAAAGGCCTGTTTGAGTAATTTAGAACCATATTAGAACATACAAGTTTCGATGGAGCTTGTATCCAGAAATGATTTCTTGGCTCCATCATACAACTTCTGGCCAAAATTAAAAAGAGATTTCTTTTACAAAGCTGTATGCCGGAGCAAGACCTGGGATCACCAATAGTCACATTTTTGGCCTGAAGGAAGCAGAGCTGAGCTCCAGACAGAAAGCAAATTGTAGAAAATCTTTCCATATCAAAGACGCCTCAAAAGGAAATGTAGTTCTGTAGGTGATTCAGGATTGTCAGTTATTTAATGAGTGGAGGCAGAGGCTAAAACTGAGCATTTTCCTTCTGGTATAAAGCCACAACTGATACCATCCTGACCCAAATGTCCAGGCAGAACAACCATGAGTACTGACTGCACTGTGGTGCTTTATGATGAGAAATATTTATTTGCTATGAGATAATTCAGAGTATAGCAGCAATATTTGATGTTCTGATAAAGCAGGAACACAGTTTGAAGACACAAGTTTCAGGCTGTGTGAATTCAGTGGAATTCCAATATACCACTGGTTAGTTACAAGCATCTGAGGGTGCAAACTGAAGGAGCCATGGCAGCAACACAAGGGATGGCTGCTGGAACCACCCACCGACACTCAGCTGCTGTGAGCACAGGAGGGAGACTGACAGAGTCCTGAGGCAAGGCTCAAGATTTTTCAGATCAGTGAAAAAAGATATCAAAGAGATAAAATTATTGATAATAGGTGACTTCAATGGAAGACACACTCCTTTTCTCAGTGAAAAAGATCCATGTTAAAACATCACTAAGGAGAAATATTTCTGGTACTGTTGAGCCCATAAGAGTAACTGTGAATAATAGGCCCCTTTCCTCTAGAAAAATGGAATAAGGTACAGAAGCTATTCCTCACTATGTTATAAATTTAAGATGTTAATGGCCCACTCTTCATTACACTCTTAATGGGTAACACTTATTTGCTCTTTTCTGATTCAAATGACATCAGAGAAAATGAGTTTAAAAAAATTATTTCTCTCTTTCTAAATGCAAAGCATAATTTCGATATCAGTGTGTATTTAGCCCTTAATTACAGACCTCGGTAAAAAATCTTGAATATTTGTAATTCATGCCTGCAGATAGAAAGCAGAATCACATTTATCACAAATCAGTGCACCAGTAGCACACAAAAAGTTACATTCAACGTTTTATCTTTTCACAAACACAATAGGTGTTAGTGCCTTCACCAGAAGATGACTTCAAAAAGCTGTTCAAGTTCTCAGTTTAGAGTTCGTGTTCATTCCTTCTACAAGAATGTGCAGTGTTACTGCAATAGATCACCAGGGCTGCTTTTCTCTGATGTATTGTTGCAATATATCATCGGAACGGTGTCTGGCAGGAACATGAATTTCAGACACGGGCCTACTTTATATGTTTTATTTGAGGACGCTTAAGGAAAATCAATGTGGAGTTCAAGAGCTGGAACTGGAGCTTAAGGAATTCAGCAGACCCTTAAAATGCTAGAGGAGTCGCAAAGTTTAAGAAACTATGAACTATGAAGGATGAGAGGGACTACCCCCTACCCCCTTTACTTGGTGAGTGGAATGCCTAAAAATTTGGCTGGATAAATTATTCTAACTTCTAGCCCGTCTCTAGGATCACTCTGAGGGCTGAAATATTCCCCTGTTGGTCAGAGTTTTGCTATTTCCCCCTCAGAGCAATTATAAATAAAGTACTACATTTTCAGAGGCAAAACAAATTAGGTGGTTTCTTCATACTTCAGGAGGACACACTCATATACAATGTATGGAAGCCTTTAAACCTGCCTAATTAACAAAGAAATTATAAGTAAAGCATGTTTTATTTTACAGCAACAGATAACAACTATTGGCCCCCTCTGGGTCACACTACAGAAGTCTCTGGTGTGGAAGAATTTGAAATCGGCTGGTCACAGACTTGGCATCAGCTCCATGCTCAACTCCAGACCTAAACGTGTAATGATGATGACCCAAAGTATATATAAATGCAGAAATGTGGGGAAAATAGGGCCATCAGAGTGACAGTACATTTTACCTCACACAGTTTGTTACCAGACTACGTTTTTTTGGAAAGTAATGTCATATGAGCCTTTTCATTAACAAATAAACCTGACAGCCCCATGCTCCTGAAATGTATTATGTCAGTCATGATGGGTTTCACAGAGAAGGGTGACCACAATTTTGGGATGTGAATATTCCTGCTATCCAGCCAGTTTGACTTGGTGTTTGCCACTCCATCTGTGCAGGGAACAAAGCTGAGCACATTTTAGCAGTCACAGTATTCAGAAGCTAAAGTAAATCCTTCTGTTTTTTGATTCTGTCTGCATGGATTTTCAAGGGATTCATAAAGTTTAAGGCCAGGAGAACCATTAGATCATCACATTCAATCTCCAGTATACTACAGGCTATTACATCCAGTTACCCCTCTATTAAGCTCAATAAAGCATAACCATCTTTCTCCTAAAGGACCAGTCTTCATTTGAGGTACCAAGAGATAGACAATCTACTGTTTTCCCTGCTGTTTCTTTATACACCAAAGTCTAATCATCATCACACTTAAAACTATTTGCACAAGTTGTCATTTGAATTCCTCTAGATCAGCTTCCAGGCAGTACTCTCCTCTGCTTGTCTGAGTGAGATTAAAGGCTCTTTTTCTATCCACTGTCTTCTCCACATGAAAATACTTGCTCTGCAATCAAATCATCTTCTCTTCCTGAGATGCTAAACAGATTTGAATTCTTTAAGTCTTTCACAGCAGTGTATTTTTTTAGTTCCCAAATTCTCTTCTATGGTTCTTTCTATACCAATCTAAGTGGTTCAGCAGTTTATAAAATATATTGATACTAAAAATATATAAAGTGCTGCTTCATCTGTCTGAGCAATGCTGGATAATCAGGTAAAATTTTTTTTTTAAATCCATATACTGTACTCCTCCTAATATCCCCAAAGATAATTAATTTCTTTTATTAGTGTGTACATATTTATTTATTTTGCAGGGAGACATGTCATACAACGACCTCATGGTGAGTTGCATCCTGATTCTGAGCTCTGAAATTACTCATTCAAATAACATCTAAGCATTTCTGCTTTACTTTAGAGTAAACCAGATAAAAGAAACCTTCTGCAGAGCATTTTAAAATTCAGATTTCCACATTTTAAAAACAGAAGACAAGACTCTGACAAAAACTGTAGCAAGAGAGAGCCTGGATCTTCACGCTTTGTCTGGTACCGTACAGCACATTTCCATAGGGCTGCGGATGGCAGCCAAATTTGATGCAGGTTTGCTCAAAACTCAGCTCAAACTGATGGACTCTTCTTTATTTCAAAGTTTTCAGGTTTTCTCTCCCAGCACACTGAACGTGGAGAAGGCAAAACTGTCTGACAGCAAAGAGCTGCCCACCAGGGAGGTTGCTGTGGAGAGCTCCAGGACCCCATCTATTGCCATGATACAGTTCCTGCCTGATTTCTTACTTTACTTGATGTTTTATCACCTTCAGCAGCAGTTCTCCACTCACTCTGAAGTGTGTGTGTGTGTATATACATATATATATGTGTAAAAAATCTCAGATCTCTGAATATGTGAACCTGTGACTTTTGGAAAGCTCTCCTGTCTGAAGGCGAAGAAGAGGCTCTGACCTTGCAGCCCTTTCATGCCCCTGTGCTTCTTCTGCCACGAACCCTCTGAAAAGGCAGGTGATAAGGATAATCAGAGGAAAATAGCTGCTCTGTTACTGGCACAGCCCAGGCTGTTCAGGTGCAGCAGTTATCACTGGGTCTTTTCTCAGCCAGCTGTTGGTTCATGCTCTGTGCAGCAGCTCCTGACACATTCCCAGCAAGCTGCATTTCACCTGCTGAATTGCCCTATTGTCACATAACGCGATGGTGCAAGCAGAGCTGCTGATTGTGGCGAGAGCTGTGAGTCTGTGCAAGGGTCCTGTCCTTCTCACTGAAGTGTAGATGGAAAAGGATGGCTCACACTTCACACATTACAGCCTTCAAACACGTAAATTTCCTTTGTGGGGAAACAGTAACAAGATTATCAACCAGTATCATTAAATCAGCATTTAAACCCTGTGTTTAAAAACTGATCTCTCTTTAATTCTCTACATGCTGCCTTCCATTACAGAAAAATCAGATTATTGTGAAGAAGGTGCCCACATCTCCCCACCCTCTTGGGCTGGGCAGGGCAGTGATGCAGCAGCAGCAGGGCACCAGCAGGGAGTTGCCATTTCACAGAAAGAGATGGCTGGAACTATCCTGCTTCTGCATCAGGGGCCAAAGAGGTTGAATCTCTGAAAAGCATCAGCAGCAGTTTAGAGTTTTCATTTCTCTGCCACTGAAATCCTGACAACATGTCATGACAGAAAAAATAAATCTGGATCTAAGTCACTTGGCTCCAGGATTTATAGAAAATGAATGCAAATTATTAGGACTGCGATGCTCTGTAATGCTTAAAACCTTCCTCATTCGTGCTAGCCTGGTATAAAAAACCAACCCCAAATACACACACTACCTCTGTATGAAATTCCATTTCTACTTTGTTGCTTCCCTGGCCTACCAAAATCATATTAGGATACTGCATTTACAAAATTCAGCAGCTGGCCCAGTACTCAGTAGACTGTCACCAACGCAACAGTGCAGTGCTGCTAAAAGCCACCATTCCACACATGTTCTTGGTTTTACCCTTCTGACTATTATTGAATGCACCAACTCAATTACATGAATTCATCATATCACAGTGAACAGAGAAGGCTTCTATGCTGTGTTCTCAGGAAAATCAACTGGTGCTATTAGACTCTCAGTAAGCCCAGAGAGGAAAAAAATGACTGAAGCCAGATACAGCCTCCAGGGAGACAGGTGTGTTCTTCCTGATCCCCAAAAAGGTGCCCCATCCCTGCATACAATCCTTGGAAAATGAAGTAAAACATGTCCCAAAATAAAGCCCTGACAGAGATAATGAGAAACTCGAATTTCATATGTAAGGACAGCAAAATCAATCCACTGGAGCAGGATGGGTGGTACCTGCAGAGAGAGACTGGGACAATGATGACTGAAAGGTGGGAAGGTGGCAGCTTGCCTATGTGACCGCATAGTTGTCATCAGGAGCCAGAGAGAGAGGAGGGGGAAAAAAGACTGAATATTCACTCAGCAGCATCCAGTCACTATCTCATACAGTACTTCTAATGTTTTTTAAAACAATTGCAATACTAAATGGCCAGTTAACATTGGTAAGCAATGTTTGGGACCAAGACTTCAAAGTGCCTGTGATTTCCTGATGTTCTTCACTCACCATAACATTGAAATATTTTCCTCCTACACCCTGGGAATGGGATAAGAGGTGGTGGAAGGGAATAGAAGTTCTGTTTTTTCCAAAGCTTGTTGAAATAATACAGAAAAATAAAATCAACTTGGGTAATTTAAATTATTTATCAGAGAAGAATCTGGTTCTTTCTAATAAAAACCACCAGAAAAATAGAAAAGGAGAAAAATAGAGAAGTACTACTCCCATCACAAACCCAAACCTTACGAACTATTATTTAAAGAAGAGGATCTATATCCAGTAGAGAACTTAAAAACAGACACATGAGCCCATATTGAGGTCCTTACATTTACAACCCTTCAGGAGAGCTGGAAGCCTAAAGAGGGGGAAAAACCAAAATAGAGCCCTGGAAGCTGATCCCGAGTCTGATAACTGGGGATCCTGAATTTATTAACTGGAAATGTTAAGGATGAGACAGCTTTCTAACACAACTTCTTTCCCTTCCTGAGACTTCACACTGTTCTACAAGCCAGGGCAGCATGCTGGGAGGAAAACTTGCTCTGTGCAGTCTCTGTTTCTGATTTCTCTTTAGCTGCTCTTGCTGCCAAGCGAAGAATGGGAGCACTCAGCCAAACAGATCCCCAGTGTAACCCCTGTTACACACTCACCAATGAGAGAGCTCTTTCCTGTGTAACTAATATTCTGTGTTTACTTAAAAATGCATAAAACACATGGTTAATTTCGTTAATTACCCCCTATTGTCAGCAGAATTACTTGAGGCAAGCACCAATATTACTGACGTTTCTCTTCCCTCCTTTCCTTCACATAGTGGAGAACATTTCCTCAAAACTCTTCCTAGAAAAATGCTTAGTGTTGTTCCTGGATATGTTAGGATAGTAATCTCGAGTCAGATTTAAAAAAAATCTTCTTCTTCAGGTGTTAATTTGTAAGTGGGAAATAATTTATATCACAGAATGAATAAAGGTATTTAAAAGACAGGAATTATTATAACTGTTCCTTGTCTTCCAGACATCATTGCACTCTTCCATAGCGGGGAAAGGAGAAGAAAAACTAAATCAAGAAGGAAAAAGGGGAGAGATGCAGTGATGAAGAATGTACACTTTTCTTCCTGTCAGTAGTTTGTCACAGAATTACATCGTGATACCTGTTATGATTACAGGAACAGTAACCTTGTGTGATCTCATGCAGGGAAACAAGCAAACACAAATTACAAAAAATGGTACCCAAACCTTTACCAAAAATATGCTAAGCTACTAGGTAGATAAAACACATAATACACAGAGTTTTTTCCTAAATATCACGTCAGTACAACAAAAGTATTCAGGCACATCAAAATGCCTGTTTTTCCATTTCTTAAATTACAAGACTGTAGGCTATTTCACCTTGTACGAAATATAACATTCAGATAAACAAACACAAACTTAAAGGTTCCTTTTTTCCCCCCTTCCTCCTTCTCTCTGTTTCTCCAGAATTCCTTAACTACTAAAATAATACATTATTTTAAACAGATCCCCATGAATATTAATTCAATCCCTCCTGACTGGAATAGGTTAAAAGTGTATTTGAGTAATCCCAGGTTCTGGTAAACCAACCATGCACTTATTTTATGTGAAAACCAAGAGATGGGACCTCCAATAAAATCTTTTGGATATGTTTCTGTAACCCATTACAGCTGTAAGTAAAAGAAATAGGTAGAACCACTGCTAGATATAGAATGTAAATTTGGCACAATTTTATATATTATCTTATTCTAAATAACAAGTAGAAGGCATTTCTAGATGTGGTACATATTCAAATCTCATTCAGGTGCTTCATTCTGCACAGCTTGGGTGGGTCTCCATATGGCAAATACATTCCCCAGATGTCTGGGGGAGTGTGGTGTGGATTCCCTTGGTGGCAAAGCACCAAGGAATCAATGTCCTTCAGCAGGCTGAATCCTTGGGCTCAGATTATAAAAGGCATTCATGTAACACAGTTCTTCAATTCAAAAATTGTGTTTAAATATTCTTACCCAATTTTAAAACATGCTGAGTGCCTACAAGTCTCAGTGGAAACTTTAGCTATTAAGAATTCATCTAGAGTAACAATCAAACAAGAGCAGACCTGACTATTCAGCTCTGCAACACAGCTTTAGAGAGATAATTTTTTTAAAAGAGTGTTTTTAAAAAGCAGTTTTAGTATTTTAGCTGTAATGTCTCTCATTTCAAACAGAATACATTAATTTGATCCAGCCTGTAGAAATTCTCAGAGCTGTAAAACTGATGAATGGATGTGTGTTTGTGTGAGTGATGATTCCTACCTGATCGCACACTAAAGACACACAGAACTTCCTGAATGACCTCCACAGTGAAAAGCAAGGTTTTTTCAGCCTTTTAGAGAGTAGAAATTATAGCAAATTTGAATCATGGATGCCTTAATAAATACCCTTTGCCCTAATAATTATATCATAAACTGGATTCTGTGTTAGTGACATCTACAGGGCTTTATTTTGGGGGAGGGTAAGGGTGCATGTGATATATTCAAACTGAACAGCAAAACTTGCAACCATATTTTTCGTGACTGATTTACATTTCTCTGTCATTAAGATCCCAGAAGCACTTGGCTCTTTGTTGGTGGCAAGACCTTTGGCTCTGAAATTTCAGTGGGATATCAGTCTGAAGGCTCTCTGTCCATAAATCAATTTTAATTGCCATATTACAGTCCAGAAAATTCTGCTTTCATATTGTAACTGTGCATGATGAAGAACTTGAACAGCAAGAACTTCAACTGAGTCTAGGTCTGCTATGTCTAAGATTTATTTCCTACTCTGCTTTTTGCTGCACCCCATACATGTGAACCTGGCATTACTGGGAGAGCTTTGCTTTCCTCTTTCATTATTAGAGTCTATCCCATTTATCTCTAACTCTTTACCTTATCTTGATCTACAGGTTTACATAGCCACAAATGTTTACCTAACCACAAAAGTGAAGATGATGTTCTTTGCCCTTTCCCTGTCAGAGCTGCTCCAGCCCAAGCACTGGATGGACCAGGAGGCACTTGAGGGAAGTTATTTGGGAATAAAAGGGGGCTAAAAGGGGGTTCATACTCAGTATACACAAAGATTGTCTGTTCTTATCACTGCCAGGGAACGTTAGTGCGCCAATGAGCTTAAAGCTGATGAGGGAAATATTTTCTTTATCACTGTTCAGACACCGTCCAGCTTCTGCATCTCCTCCTTGGCCACAGCATAAATACTTTGTTTTTCTTCTATCAATAGGATTCGTAGTTCTTTCTTTACCTTTGCTACTGCTCTGCGCAGATAAGCATTGCTATTTTTGCAGTTACATGGGTCTATTTGTTAAGATTTAATTTAGTTAGGCTTTTTTTATTTTTCTTTCTTTACTGAACTGTAAAACTCATCAGATTTAGGTTTTACTTTATCCTTTGATATTTTTTGAAGCTTTTCAAAGTCATACGTGAACTGGAAAAAAGCTAAAGGATTAAACACCTCCCAAACAGGAGATTACCTAGGCTCTGACTTTGCTTGGTGGGCATGCAACAGTAACAGAGTAAAGAGAGTAGATTTTGTATTTTAACAGTTCTAGAAGAAAATAGGTGGTTGCTAATAATGCTTTAATAAAAGGCTGTTATTTTAGATAGTCACATGATTCTGGGCATATCTCTCACTTTTCCATCCCAAGTCTCCCAGTCACATGCTCAGCTACAACACAACACTTGGAATATAATTCTAAAATGTCCAAGACAAGGCTGCTCTTCTGCACACATTGTGTGTAAATGACATTGTAGGTTTATCTGCACTTCAAAGCACACCCATGCCTAGGGAGAAATTATGATTCCTACTCACTGGAAATGCAGGGATATCATGCCAGGGATATCATCCTTTCAGCACACAGGTCTGCTGCTCCTGCAGAAGCAGGAACCACCACTACAGCCTTAAACCCTGCCACTAAGGAAAGGAGAATATTAAATACACTCTGCACATTTTTCTGCAAGTACATGGGTTTTTTTTCATATAAAGTGTGTTTCTGTAGACATAGCAGTGAGTCTGTGTGTGTTTCTATATGATATGTTCATCAATACAATATTACACACCCAAATCTATATAAGCATGGACGCACAGACACACAGTCTGTGTTACAGCACACTTTAGGAAGTAACACACTGTAAGCACCAGAAAACTGCCCTTCTACACACACCAATACCAAGCTGTAGTAAAGAGCAGGGAATACACTCCAGGATAACTCAATCAAAAATCCTGCCTGGGAAAAACTGAAAGCATTTTCTCGTGGCTGAGGGAGGAGTCTATTGGCTGAATGATCTCATCCCTTGCCATGTTGGAAGAACAATGTTAAAAAGCATTGTGCTGATGATCCAGGCTGGTTTCACCAACATTTCTTCTGCTGATCTTTGATTTTACCACCCAGCAGAAGATAGGGACCATAACAGCTTCAGGTTTTATGTGAGCTTCACACTTCTATTTGTATTTTTGTGAGAACATTCATTTCTGGAGACCCAGCTTAGGTTTCTTGCTCAGTCAAATATTTTTCTGTCTAACCAGTTTTGTTATCATATCATGGCTCTTTGCCTTAGGTATAATCAATCATTCTTGCCTGCAGTTTCATTTCAGATTTGCCAATAACACATGACAGGCATTTTGCTTTTAGACATTGTCTATTTTTTTTAATGGAGATTAATTTTTAAAATAAGATGCCATTTTAGTGTCAAGATAATTAAATTTTTGTAAGAGATACTATCTTTCCTTTTGCTGCATCAGCTCTCCTGAACTCATACCTTTAGCAGTCTGCCACTAAGCTACTCAAATAAAATCAATAGGTTCTGAAGTCCAGCAGGGAGAACTTTTTCCATTAAGAAAATAACTTTATTAACTCTGAGAACCATAAATTGCTGAAACACATTTTTTAAAATTGCCTCATCTGCATAAGAATCAACAGCAGTGTTTGTAAAGTGGCTTTATCGTCAAAGACATATTTGATAAATCTCTGCTGCATATTTTGAAGTATCAAAGGGTTTCTTTTTGTTTGCTTCTGCCAGCTTTGTTTAGTAGAGCCAAACTTGGAGGAGCCAACTTAATGAAGTCCAGTAATATGTGACTTCCCCTGTGCAACTTAAGTTTAATTCAAGGTGTTGAGGCTTTGTGATGTCTTTCAGGTACCTGCTGGTGTCAGCTGATACTGGCAAAAGAGGGGGAAAACGAGGATGGCTATCTTGTAATTTAACCCTTTTTCACATTTAGCTGGATAATGTAATTTTTGTGTTGCACCAGACTTTTTAAGGAGAAGTACGAAGCCTACTCTGTTTCTAACTGTTCCTTGGCTCAAGTACAAAACTACAAGAGTCCAAGAATTATAAAGGAATTTGTTTGATTTTATACCTCTGGCACAGACAAGGAATCAAATCCCCTCACTGGTAGGAAAACAATTTTACCATGATAAAACCAAGGTATGCTCACTGGGCTGACTTTTGTCACGGTGCTGTTTCTATTTTTAGTGGCCCTCATTCCAGAAGGACCTGGAGCAAAGTACTTTCCACAGCTGCTATTTGTCGCTGCTGTGCTGCTCACCGGCTCCCACTTGGACAGACTGCTATTGATTTCAGCAAACTTTGGTTTTGACAGCTAGAATTAGGCAATTTTCCTACTATGAGAAAGAGGAAAAAGAAGAATTGGTTCCCTGTTGCTCTCGTGGGGTTGCCTTTGCTGCCTTAGGTAGCAACCGAGCAGCTGCAAGCATCCAGTGCAACATCTAATATCAGGAGCTGGAAGGCTCCTACCAGCTTCCACCTGCCTTGGGCCAGACTCCCAGTGCTCCAAACTCAGCATATTTTATTCCAATGACATCAAGACGCACCTAGTTTCGGTTTAGGGAAGAAGCTTTACACCCCCAATTTGTCTTTACCCATACTTGTACCCCATGGTAAGTAGGAGAGAGATGTTTTTGGGATGGTAATGAGCAATCACAGCCTCTGGCTCCAATGCTTGGGCACTGCTGCTGCTTTCAGAGCAAGGGCAGGTGATTCATCTTTCTTCCCCTGGAAAGACTCTCTGAATTTTACCTGTTCTCTCAAGCTCATCTAATGGTCAACCTGGTTCTAATCTGTTATTTTTAGAGTGCAAGGTCTGATTCAAGTTTGCTTTTTGAACAAGGAGAATAAAGATCCTTATCAAAGCAGACCATGATGTTATAGTCAAAAGAAGTCAGATAAAAATTTCATCTAAAATTTCAGGTTTTCTTTGCAATAAAGAGGGTTTTTTGGTTTTTTTTTTTCAGTTTACAGTGAAGTTTCTTCTTCTTCTTTTCCATTTTCATCGCAATTTTTTTCTTTGCTTCCAGTTTTTGTGGGACTAGAGGATTAGCTTGAATAGTTTATATGCTGATCTAACTTAAAAAAGCATTACAGATGAGGATATAACTGAACTTGTACAAGAGAAAAAAACCCCAAAACCTAAGTCCAATGAAGTCCTGCTGTATTTGCTACTTTAAATGAGGGGGAAAAAAACCAAAATATTATTTGAAAAGGCTGCAAGAGTGTTAATTGAATGTCCATCTGAACTGAAGCTCTAAAACTTGAGAGGCAAGTTCAGGATAGCACTTGTCAGTGGTACAACATGAATTTCCAGAGAGTTCTGAACTCCACAGAATACACTGGATGATGTGGTTAAAATATGGAAAAAATACCAATATTTCTGTTTTATGAATACTTTAATAATTCTTCTGTTCTGCTTTTTGAAAGAGCAAGTTCTCCGAGCAAAGATGATGGCATAACTGCTCTGAGAGATGTCTTATGAGAAAATTAGGAAAACAGAGAGCTGTGAAATGGCAGAGAGAGAGAAACTAAAAAGATTGAGCCTGAGATGCACAAGTTCATGACTAAAGGTTGACTAAAGGACTAGCTATGACTAAAGGATTTTAAACTGATCTCAAATACAAAGAAGCCCAGCACCTGCAGTATGTCCCTTATTCTTCATGATCTTGGATTCTCACAAGAATAATGTGACTGTCAAATGATGCACAGACAGGTGTTCCAACAGTGAGAACATCCAGACAGACAGTGTGTCTCTTCAGTGGGAAAAGGCAGCACAACCATTGGAAAACAGCTGTATGGAGCTGACAGGCCAAGAGCTCACAGCCTTATGTTCCTGTGTGCTTGGCTTCTGTCAGGCCTTGCCCTGGTCAGTGTGTGATTTAGTGACCTTGCCTTTATTAGCATCTATGCAAATCAAAATTATAACATACACTTCATGGGTGGTTAGTAGGGTCAGCCTTTGCATCCAGCTGAATTCCCTCTGTCCACCCCTGCTCTTAGCCTTCAGGAACAGAGTCATTACTATAAATGTACCTTTAAATATAAATGCATTTATACTTCTGTGATTAATATTAATTATACAACATTGTCCTGGTTTCAGCTGGGATGGAGTTAATTCCCTTCCTAGCAGCCTAGTAGTGAAACCGCTGCAAACATCTGAGTTATCTTTTATAGATGAGAAGTGAAGTCTATTCAAAATTTAACAAGACTGTGAAATTAAAGTGATGCAAAGAAATGCATCTTCTATTCGTCATTTAGCACAAAAACATGTTTTAGTGAGCATTTTGAAAATGTGTGGTGAAAGATAAAAAACCTACAGATTATTCTGGAAGTTAGTAAAAATTTTGAAAGGGTATAATTTACAGCCAAACTGTATTACAAAGCTATACATTGTTCATATGTTTTTTTCCTCACAGGTATTCAGCCAGAATTGCCATAGAATTAATTTAATTAAATAAGAAGTAGAGATGATCAAGAAAGAAGAAATTCCTCATTGTTGCCTTAAGAGAACAAACAGAAGGGATGAAAGGTTTTCTAGAAAACTGCTACCCTGTTTTAATTGTTAGTATAATGAGATTTTAATCATTAACTATAGCATATTACAGAGAGAAATAAAGAAAGGTTTCATGGCTTAAACATGGTTGTGGTTTCATGGAATAAGAAGAGGAGCTGTGCTGTGCCAATCTCTTAAGCACTTTTACACGACTATCTGAGATTGCAAAGGATTTTTCTTTCCCAGTCTTGCACTCAGTAGTTATTTCTAGGGATAATTTCCATTTCCAACTCTATTTTTTCCTATTATTATTCAGAAGGTATCCATAGATCATATGAACTTTTGATTATCCATTTTCAAATTTGCAGAGAGATGCAAAGAAAATTCTTCATGGTGAAACAGAGAAAAGACCTCTTGATGGCAAGCCTAGGGATGTATTTCAGACAACATCTCCTACGTGGTGCAGCAGCAAGAACTATGTTAAATTTTCTTCTAAAACCAGTTTTGCAAATATTACAGGCAGTAATTTTCAGATTAAATATTTGGACAGAGACTGCCTGGAAACACATAATACTGAGAAGAGTTTTACAAAGAGATCACTAATATAAAATCCAAAGCCAAAATGAAGTGAGAAAGCAGTTGCATTTCAGCACAAGGCAACACCATCTAAAAAACTTGGAGACCCCTCACTGACACTGACAGTTCTCTGGGAAGGGAATGCTATGAGTAAGTCAAGCAATACATTTTTTTTTATAAAAAATATGGGTTTAGGGCAATCAGCAGTGCCCTCACTGTCAAATTTGTCAGCATTGCTTGACAACACCTATCATGACTTGCTACTGATTCATCTCAGACCTGACAAAAGAAGAAAGAATTGCACTGACTCTTCCTTTGGGGAGATCATGACCCAGAGAGTTCCAGGCATTATTTAGGATGTGCAGGATGTGCAGGATTCACAGGATGTATAGGATTTCTCTTGAGATCCAGCCTTTTTTTCCACGGCACTCTGCACGTGAGGAGCAGCTGCTCACAGATATCTGTGTGCAGGGCTGGGTTAGTCCTGCAGAACCAGAAGCAATTCCGTGTATTCTTGAGCACCATCTACTGGTGCCTCTTCTTTTAATAAGCCAAATTCCTACTGAGCACCCGGTACCAGGCTCAGCAGTTGCCAATTTGGCTTTTCTGAGACACCTCATTAAGACACTGAAAATAATTCCCATTAATTGCCTTAACCTTGGGCCAAACCCTCTGTTCCAGCCATCAGGGAAAACGAAATTATCTTTGCAAGATCTTTCTTTTTAATCCTCTTTGAAAAGCTCCTCATATTTCAGAAATCTGTCACTTTCTCTGCAAATTCTTAAACATTGTGATTTTTCAATGCCTTTTCTTTGGTGTTGTTGTAATGGATGCAAATTTGTTTAGAATACACTTGTCATTTGTACACATCTATTATTTGCTAAGTGTATGTCTGATTCAAAGCTCTTTGCAGGATCTCTCCTAATTTTTATGAGTTCTGGACCCCAGCACCTCATTACCTCAATTCTTGAGGGAACATGCCATCTAGTAAACAAAAAAAAATAAAAAAATGCGTCACAAGGCACATATTCACAACATACCATTAAGAATCCTGAAGCTTTTGCTCTGTCAGCCAACTGAGAATGGATTCTAGAAAAATGACTCATTTTTAGACATTGTAGCTAAAATTTGGGCCAGGGACAAACCCAACTTCTTATTCAATAAGACAATTTCTTCAGCTATAAAATATCTTGGATGCACCAGAGAAAAATTTCAGTGAGCACTGAAGGATTTGCTGAAATTTCTACTCCTTTCTGTTTATGTTAGAGGGTTACTGTGTTTAAGACACAGGCAATTAGCCACCGTGCTAAACTCGTTTGGGAGCATCCAAGGTCAAGATCCTGCTAATGGGAACTGACATCTTCCTGCCCCTAGAGAGTGCAAGAGCAGGCAGCACAAAGTATCACTTATTTAAAACACCTGTTGTAATATTGCACAAATTAACCCCTAAAGTCAGTAGATGTGCAAATTCTTTGTGCTCATGCTTAAAGATTAAGTTTAGACAGAGCTACCCGAATGCTAAAACTAAATATTATTCTTTATAAAACCATTACTATCAAATACTAAAATTGTGAGACATATTAAAACATATTAAATCCAAAAGCAATACTAAATGTGCATTTGAATAGTAGCCTTTTTATTTGGTTTGTTTCTCTCTTAGGACATCATCTATAGAAACAATGAAAATAAAATACAGGGTAGTATACTGGTGTTTTTTAAAACTGTATTCCTTCAGAGATGTAAAATCTGAAAATGTGCATACTGGTCAGTAAATTAAAGACTCCTGTCTTTATTATTATCTGCTGGCAGATGTGAAATAATCCACTGTTTTAAAAGATGCTTTGGTTTTCTGGGGTTTCTTTGAAGTAGCCCTGCTAGAAAATTGGAGATATCTATGCTATCTCTGTGCATGTAAAATAGATATTTACAGAATGATATTGTTTGCAGAAGCAAGGAAGCCTTACACCAGAGAATATAAGGCTATTCAAGCATAATAAAGACAGGATATGTAAAACATATACACTTTTTTTTTTTTAAATTCTGCTAGGTAATTTTGTTAGCCCATCCAGCTATAGCACAGCATTTTCTCTGCACAGCCTGGGCTCACAGGTGCACCTCCCCAGGTGCATAGAGGTACCAATATGCCAAAATCCACCTCTCTGGCAGGGAAATCTGACTTGGGGGGGGATCACAAAAACCAGCAGCCACACAGACAGATGGAGTGGACAGTTTAGGCAACCTGAAGCGCTGAAGGTTTTGGAGGTGATGAAGAGAACAGCTTTAAACCCTCCACACCAAGTTTTGCACCTGTGTGGGTAAAACTTTGTGCCAGAAAACCCAAACCACCATCTCTAGGCTAATGCCTCTTCTCTTCCTTTCTGCAGCCCTTGAGATAATCTCTTACAGACCTTGAACCTCACACTTAATTTTCCTGAGGCTAATTGACATAATTTTCCATCTCATCACCCGGACTCTGAGTCCCCCCCTCTGCTGCAGACAGCCACAATTAGCTCAGGTGTCCTGACTTTTTCTGTGTCTGCAATTCTCCCCTCCTGGGACTAAAGATAATGATGACTAATGACCAGACAGCCTTAAAAAAAACAAGGAACATTCATCCAACACCAAAGCATTTAACAGAAAGCAGAATTTAGTACCTTGGATGTGCTTTTAGCCTTCCAAGATGCCCAGCTGGTTGCTGTAGCAGCTTACAGCCTCTCTCAGGCTGGCTGCGATGCTGGCAGCTGGCCACCAGCCACTCGCAGTTTGTTATCTCTTCAGTCAGAAGAGTTTGACTCTTCCATCTTCCTCAGTGACAGGTATGGACTCCTGGAGCTGAGTCATTTCCCTGGTGTCGTTCCTGAGCCTGCCAAAGCACACTGATGTGGAATTTCCTGCAGAGCCCCACCAGGGGAGAGCTTCGCACCTGAATAACCCCCTCTGGTTGTTCCTCTCCCTCTTTGCCCTCACCACACGGAGTGAGTGTGCTGCCAAGGAAGGGCAGACAGGATAAATCCTTTCACAAAAATTCCACATCTGTCCCAAGACGTTTCCCATGGGATAAAATTACTATTTTTTTTTCCAATCAGTTCTACATTTGATGAAAG
Organism: Aleadryas rufinucha; assembly: GCA_013397815.1. NCBI lineage: Eukaryota > Metazoa > Chordata > Aves > Passeriformes > Aleadryas > Aleadryas rufinucha. Next base: position 4,447 of record VZTH01017850.1, on the reverse strand, counting down.
TCTGGTACAATGTTTTACATGCTCAAATGTATTCAAGGGGCATTCTCACACATCAGCAACTTCAGGGTTCCTCTCAATTATTCTTGCTATCAAATCTAACCCCAATTCCCTGTCTGTTGCTATCTGTAATAAAATTAAAACCATATTGACATATTTCAGCCAAACAAAACCATCAAAGCTACAGCAAACTGAGAGATTTAATGGACTGAAAAATAACTACAGTAAGTATTTTGTAGCAATATATTGAAACACTAAATTTTAATTAAAGATTAAGATTAGATTAGTGACAAAATTAGTGGTCATTCTAGATACCTATGTTTCTGGTGACCAACTTGACAACATTCTTTGGAAAATACTGAACTCTCAGTTTCTGGAACAAAGTTACTTTAAAGGTGCTGAGGTATCAGACTGCTTCTCCAACTCCTCCTCAAATCACCACTTTTGCAACTAAACATGTTTGGGTAGAAGTAAAGGAAAACTCAAATATCCTACTTTTTAAAAGATGACATTGTTACAGTGACAAGTTGTAACCAATCCCAAGACAAAGCTCTACTCTAAGTCTAAACTGGTAATTCAGGAGATATTTTACTATGAAGGGCTTCAGCTCTACTGGGTTTCATCCTCTCAAATATTGTGCAGAAAGGAACAGAGAGGAGCATACAACCCATGACATGCTGTGTCCACAGCTCTAGATTAAAAATATAAAATAAATTAAAATGTGACTATAAATTTTATGGGAAAAAGTCTTTTAAACTTACATGAAATACCCAGCAGGTGTCTGCACAGTGTAGTATGAAGAAGCTATGATTGAAAAATATTTCAGAAGATATTTCATAAATACTGATTTGCCTTAGCTCCTTGTCCATTACAGAAGGAAGACACTTCAAGGATATTGTCATATCCTGAATTCTTAAATGCCAATGAAAGAAGAAGAGCTCTGTCCTCTTGTAATCCAAACAGCAGTGCTACATCAGTCTCACTGAACTCAAGTTTTCTCTCCTAAGGACAGTAATTTTATTGTCAAAACTCTCTCAGAAAGCTTTTCTTGAGAAGTTAGCCTTGATCTTTCTTCCATATCCTTGGGTCAAGCCCTACTTAAGCTTGATTGTCATCATCAGGGAAGTTTTTGTCACAAAGGAGGGAGAGTTGCTCCTCCAGATCCTCACAAGACATAATGTACTGTAATTACTCAGCTTCTGAATCTATTTGTGATGACCAGAATATATATTCCATAATGCACTTTGTCATTACTATCCAGAGATGGGTTAACTTCAATTTCTAGAATAGTTTTTCAGAATGGTTGTAAACAATGTGGAACATCAATGTTCTAGGAAAATTTTCTGTACACAAAGTACAAAGACTGCATATGATTTATTGGAAAACCATTTGGGGAAAGTAAAGCTTCTTTTTGCAAATGTGTGTTCAATATAATCTTCCCAAAACAGTCCACAGAAAGGATACCTAAGTAATCACATGCTAGGACTATCACATCATTAATCTCAGTCTTATTTTGTATATGACTTCTGGAGAAGAATAATTTTTGTTGCTCTACCAGAGGAATGAGTGAATAGATCACAGGAAAAACTAAATGACAAAAGTCTGCCCTTAATCTTCCCACAGTTTCTAGGCTACAACTGTTACAGATGACCATGATAACCTATAGCAGCTAGTCAGTTTTTGAGAAAATGATGTATTAGCTAGTGCATTTTCAACTCTGACCTTTCTATTAAGAGTTATCAAAATTTTTTACAGTCATTAATTATATAGTGTGCCATTTTGTGAAATGAGTTCTATTCCTGCTTTTTTCCTGTCAGAGGTAAGGGACTGATCCCACCAGAGTTCATCCAGTGGCACTTCTGAGCATGCCTAGCAGGGGGGCTGGATGAAGAGTAGGATATCTGCCAGAGGTTTCAAACCATCACCTGCTGGAGAGCCCACGTGTGCCCCTGTGATGTCTTTCAGGAGCATTTGGAGTTCTTCCATGAAACAGAAAACAGAGCTGGAAAACAGGAGACATTCTGCTCTGATCCTGCTCAGTGCTGTTTGCAGTCAGCCATCTGTGCCTCACCCCCACACTTCCTTTGTAGATTATGGGTTACTTGAAATAGCTGCTGCTACTTTAAAGTATTTTAGAGTAGCATAAAACAAGCAAAGGATGCATTTAGAGCTGTTTCCAGAACTCCTATATGGGCACATGCACCTCCTGCCTTGACTGCAGTTGACAAGAAAAAGCACATTATCATATCAGTACCTCACAGTTTTCTTCAATGCCCTGAGTTTTCTTATTGTTTTTGTTCATGCCCTACAGATGGGTTCTGTGCCACTGAAAACGCAAATGGTCCAAATCAAAAAGAAAACTTGGGACAGTGGAAGGAATTGATGCAACTTTTCAGGATATTCACACTAAAAACTCAAACCTTTCAGTCTGGTTTTCCTCCTTGAACAAGACTCAATACAGAGGTAACTCACACTCCAGCAGAGGCAAAAAATTTGGCCCAGCTCAAGGAGCAGAGATAACACAGCTTGTGCCTGAGCAGAGTTTTGAGATGCACAGCTGGGGAAGAGCTCCTCATCTTATTTCCAGGAATGTTGCTTCTCTGCACAGTTCACTCAAAATTAGATTTTTTTACCAGTGAAACTGTAGAACTCAGTTCAGTAAAGTATCACTTTTATTATCAGTTTAGCAGAGTAGCAAGGGACTGAGGGTTTTTTTTTTAATTGATTTATAAAAACATATTTTTAATCATCTTTGGAAGCTAATTACATTATTTCCAATTATGTAACAGTACTGCTCATTATAGAGCATAAAATATCAAGAGGGAAAATGTTTATTCCAGAAAACCTGCCAATTTTACCAAGCTTCAACTTTAAAGTTTTATTCTCACTTCGTGCAAGTTAATTTTTCTTGTCTTTGCTGGGCAGTATCCTTTGTCCTCTTTTTCAGTGCAAAACCTTGTTCAGATCTCCTGGATACATATCCTGGTACTTGAGCTACTCACATGCACACGTCTTTATGCTTAAAAATATATGGATGTGAGAGGATGAGTGTGAGGCTATATTTGTCTTTAAATTAAATCATATTCCTCTTCTATAACATCTTGCATTGAAGTTTTCTACAGTGCCACAACATTATACCCTACACAATCTAACTTGCGAAAGGAAATATATTTGGTGTTTATTGCTGTCACATGAGAAACACCCAGCTAAGGAAGCAGAAATTGCTCTGAACTTTCGCTGCAAACATTTCTGAAAGCTGTGAGTGAAGGAACTAAAAGAAAAAAACTGGTGATTTGTAAAAATTCTTATACAGAGTAGAAAGCAACATGATCCCCTGAATTTGTCTGGAAATGCAGTTCATTCATCTTGAGGTGAACATTAGTGAGAATAAAGGCTACAGATACTTGGAAGAGCCAGCCGATATTTGCTCACCAGTGACAGAAAGAGTATTATCCAGTAGGTCTTCAACATTTCCTCTATATTTTGGAAAAGCTAAAGAGGAAAGACAATTTCATAAATAATATTCCTCCAGGTCTTTTTCACAAATCTCATCTGTAAAGTTTCCAAGAGCCTTTTGGACAAATATATTGCAGGAAGTGATGTAAATATGAGAGGTGTATAATTCAAAACATCCCATTTTAGGGGATCTGTCACCAAAAGGCACTATAAGTAAAATTAGGGTTTACTTATGCCGTTATAAAACTAATTTAACATAATATAAACATTATACTTGATAATATATACTTGATAACAAATAGTTATGCACAGGCACTTCTAGGGGATGTACTTTGATTACACTGTACTTTATCTCAACAAATAACCATATTAATTTTTTTTTCTTACTACCCATGAGTCTCCAAGTGCTTTTCAAGAGCCATGAGTGTACCTGCTCCTTTTTCACTGAAGAGAGGCACAATTGTTATTATTCTGAGTTATTACAGCTGCAATGAAAATAAGCCAGATACTTTAACTCCCACTCTTCCTCTCCAAACACTGCTCACTGCAGTGCTCATAGGCAACACTTTTTATGATCTGAATGACAAAACAAAGTTTAGGAAAGCAAACTGCTGTCAGAAGACCCACAAAGACACAAACTTGTGCCTGATGGGACCTTGAATACTGTGAGCTTCAATTACTTATGGAGGTGGAAAGCTTGATTACCAAGACCAATTTTGCCACTGTTATTCTCCTGAAATCTGTGACTGTGTCCTGGTCTTGGCTGAGGTAGAGTTAGTGTTCTCCATGTTAGCTGGGATGGGGCTGGGTTTGGGATTTGTGCTGGAGACAGAGTTGATAACACAGTGATATCTCCTTGCTGCTGAGCGGAGCTTACACAGAGCCAAGGCCTTTCCTGCCTCTCACCCCACCCCACCAGTGAGGAGGCCAGGTGGGCACAAGGCAGGACAGCTGATCCCATGGGATATCGCATCCCATCGCATCCCGTCCCATC
>VZTH01017849.1:33299-58465 GCA_013397815.1 Aleadryas rufinucha | reverse complement strand
TGCAGTAAGTTGCTCCTCTCCAGAGGTGCCAGAATACTCTTCTTGCAAATATTCTGTCACTTTACCAGGGTCCTGTAGTTGTCCAGGGGTGAACTTCCAAACCAAAGAGCCAAGAATTTCCCCAAAACTTGGTCCATTTTCTGCCACATTCCATACCCCTCGTGACTATCCACCCTTGGGGCAGATCTCTGCACAACTTGCCTAGAAATCTCTTTCTTGACTCTAATGGGTCACCTCTACTACTCATTCATCATTTTCTTTTCTATTTTCTGCCACATTACTTTCCAAAAAGAGGCACTGGAAGTCGAGGGAACAAGGCCCTGGTAAATCAAAACTAGGAAATAATTTCTTGTCATTTCAAACTGAAACACCTCCTTTTAGTTTTAGTTGAAATGCAAAATTTCATGCCAGCAACAAAAATTTGATGGAAAGCACCATTCCACTTTGACATAGCTGAGCCCCTCAAATCTTAATTCCATAAAGAATCTTCACTGGTCAGTGCCTTCTGCTTGAGAAATGTTTGTTTATCTTAGTGCAGCAAAAGACAAGGCAGGGTGGAATAATCCAGCAGTCATTCAGAGCTGCAGACAGGAACAAGATCCTCCACTAAGCTTAGAGGTAAAAAAATACTAGAACAAAGCAGCATTTAGACAGGTGTATGTTCATGCTTCCACTCCCACACTCTCTTCTCAGGCCTTTTAGTCTGCACCATGTTACTCAGCACGTGTGACTGCCCGAACACCTCGCTTCTGCGTGCCCCGGAGCATAGGGCTGCCTCGCTGGCTTGCACATGTCACATGTGCTACAAATGCTGCTGCTGGAGCATTATGTGTGCCACAATAGACCCCAGCTTCCTCTCTGGCAGCCATAGATGAATACAGTGACAGCCTGTTTCCATCTTGGAAAACTCATTTCTATCATCTGCGTAAGTAGAGAACACAGTAAGGCAGGAGAGAAGGCTGGAGGAAGGGAGAAATGAGAAGAAACACATACATTCAGTTAGATATTACTTTCCCAAACAGTATTTGAACTTTCTAGATTCATTATGAGCAAAAAATACAGGTCTCAGACTGCTGGTGGAACTAGCTGCATTTGTGCTGAAAAGCACTGTCGGAGACAGGAAACAGAGGAGAATGACCATTACAGAATGACCATAACAGAATTCATCCTGTTATTCTCACAAACTTTGAGAACTGTTGCTCAATACTGCCTGTGATGTACTAGTTTGCCTTCCTGTCATCACACAGTAATTCTCAACTCAAATTTATCAGCATATGGGTAAACATGGATGGAGTGGTCTGTCTTTATCCCCTGACTCTATGGAAAACATCAGCATGCTTGTTTGTAGGGAAACAGCCATGAAGTCAATAAAAGGTACCCCTTCTCACTTGAAATTATTTTCTATTTTTCTTACAACTAATTAGGCAAGTTCAAGTTCTGCAAGAATAATTATTAGCTGATTTTGCTTACCTGTCTAGAAGTCAAAATCACTAGGCTGCTCTGGTAATGGCATGCAGAAGGCTAAGTGAAAGCCACAGCTACCCTTGCACCTCAGGATTTGTTGGTGCATGGTGCAAGGTGGTGGCAATTGTGTGCCCAGCTACCACTGTAGTCAGTAACTGTGGAGGGTTGGGGCACCCACCCTTCACCTCAGAACATCCAGGTGTATATTCAGCACTGTGGGGCATCTGGGTGATGAGGACTGGGCACCTGTTTGGGGTCAGTATCGGTTGTTATGGCAAAAGCCTTTTTGTAGCTCTGGTTTTACAGAGAACAAGGCAAACTGAGCATAGCTCAGTATCTTGTGACATAAAAACCAGCTTTAAGTGGTTTCCTGTCTGCATTGAAGAAACAGGCCTTGCAGAATCAGTGGAGCCAATGTGCCTGGAGTGCCCTCCTGGCTCAGAAGCCCCACATGGAGCAATGCCATGCTGACCAAACATACAGTGCGAGAATCACATGGTGTGGGACCAGCTCAGACACTCAACTCTTCCCAAGTCAGCATTCATCCTGTGCTGCCCCTTTCTACCAAATGGTGTATCATTTGTACAAATCATTTGCACAGATTTAGATGGCCATACACAGCTCTAAGCAAACACTGACAGGGTGACTGTTTGCACTGCCAGAGAAGCACTGAAGTGTGTTTGCAGCAGAGGCAGGTACAACGTGTCAGTGCTGTCCCTGAACTAGCAGGATCTCCTGCCAGCTCACAAGTGCTCCCAGGATCTGCTTTTTCCCCCCAACAGTTAACACAAGTCAGGGCTGATGTTCAGCTTTTCCTAGAAGGAACCTCCCTCAGCTTGAGTACAGTCCTGTTTGCAGCTTAAGTTGTTTGACTTGCAATATAAGAGGAACATAAGTGAATTTAAGTCAAGTTTAGTGAGTTCCATCTTCATGAGTTCATGGCTTTATATATCTGCAGATACATAAACAAAATCAAGTTATAGGAATGTGTCTTGCATACAGTTGGTTTTGGGTCACTAAGGACTACATTCCCCAAAAGACTAAGTGCTTAAAGAAAGCAAATTTTTGTTCTGAACACTGAAAACAAGGATAAGTAAATCATCTTCCTCTAGCTGCCACTGCTGATTGACCCATATTATAGATTGATCCATATCACAGTAAAGAAATTCAACTTGAAAAAGATGGCTTTCAGGGAAATCTGAATTTGCAAGCAAAACAAAACAACACAACAAACATGCAAGGTTCTCAGAAATATAACTAAAATCAGCCCAGGGTTTATTAGCATGGTTTGATGAGTTAAAAACAAGCCACAGAAACCTGGGTTTTGTCCATGCAATTCACTGATCATAAACCAGTCAGACGTTTCGACCAGCTCTCTTTCCAACTCTTCTTTCATTAAACTCAACACTAGTTTCACTCAACACACCACAGGCAAAGGGCAAAAGCAGGGGATATTTTTCTTTATAGAAATCTGCTTTTAACACTATTCGAAAGAACAGCAGTAGTGAGTGTATCACACAATACTCCAACTAGGATTGTCTTGCTCTGTCTGTGTTCAGCTTTTCATTATGGGCCTGGGCACATTTCTGCAGCTCCTGCCAGGGCAGTGCAGAGCCTTAGAACACTATCAGGGTGCTGTGCAGCTCCACAGAGCCAGGAGACTGTTAAAAAAAAAATTAACTGCTTCTCTTTATGTCAAAATGAAATACTTGGAGCCTCAATACTAGGATTAAGTGAATTTAAGGCAAGCTAAGGCAGAAGGTGAACCATAGCACAAGAGAAAATGCCAGACACATATCATCTGCAGCAGGACCTAAGTCTCTTCAGGAGCCAAAGCAGCACAGCATCGCCAGCATCAGTAAAAACAAGGCCCAGCCATGGCCATCCTAAGCACTGCTGAGGTGCTGCCTATGCTACACTGACCTACTGTAAAACCACTAGTGGGACCCATAATAACTATTAACATGCAGGAAGGACAGGACACATCCTCTTAGCCCAGAGCACTTGGGGGAGAACAGAAAACTGCCTGCAAGGCCTCTCAGCACATTCTTCTCTCTGAACCTAAACCGTGTATTTAAAAGCTTTCCCATCCTTCTCCTCCTCCAGAAAAGTTTTATTAGGAACAAATAAATGTGAGAGGGGATGAAGATGCTTGAAGTGTGAACAGTGTCACAGCCCTCAGACCCAAGAGACAGAAGAGCTGCCAACAGTAGAAATATCCAGAAGATAAAGTAACCTTAGATAACACGCTCCTCCAGTCATTACAGCCAGCTGTGTGAGGACAGCTGCAGGACAGGCTGTCATCCCTGCGCTAGATCCCTGCAGCCGGTTCCATTCCCAGCCTCCATGCCTGGTGGGATAGGAGCACCTCTGTCCCAGTGCTGAGGCAGGCAGTAACACACCTCCTGCACTACAGGATGCAGTCCCTGTGGCTGCAGGCACACTGCCCTGTGCGAGCAGGGGAGGTGATGGCCACTGCTACTGACCCGAGCCTACACGGCAGGTAGGAAAACCTTCTTTCAGTTAAACCATAAATTACATCAGGAATTATCGCAGTCTGCTAATTTAGATTGCAAAGTCTTTGGATTGGCAAATTGGACAACGAGGCAAGACTCCCATCCACTCTAAAAAAACAACAGACTGCCAACAAAAACCACCTCCCACCAAAACTGCCAGAGTTACATTATTAGCTCCAGAAACTCAGATCGACCGCCTTGCTCCATTCTGGTCCTCTGGGCCAGCCTGTGACTCAGCTTCCATTTGTGATACAGATCTAAACCATCCCTGTTGAGAAGCATGGGGATATAACACCATAACAAACCTCATCATATTCGCATTTATTGTGCTAACGGGAATTAAATGAGCATCTCAGGCACTTTGCTCTTATTTCATTGCTCTTGTTCCTCCAGCATTTTTTTTTTAAGCAACATATCAGAAACAAAGCAGAGCAATAGCAAAAACCTCTAAATCCCTAAATGTCATCAAAAATTATAAAAATAATTTCCATTAAACTACATCTGATGCATTGTACAGTGCTGCCTTGTACTGATTTCCTTCTCAGGGATAATGGTAAAAGTGCACATCACTTCTTAAAGTCCTTTAATCTGTTTCTCTTGGTTTGATGCCCATCCCACCAGCATCTTTAACAATATTGTTTACAGTTTTATCTTTGTTAATGACAGGAAAGCAGTTTTTCAAATCTCCACAGAGGGTCAGTGAGTGTTTACATCAAAATGGCAAGAGCTCTTTGCTTTGGGAGAGAATGTTATAATCAGACCTCTGAAGGGGAAGTTGGAGCAGTAAATGAAAAAGAAGTTTAGTTTGTGTGCAATGGAAAAGAGTATTCATTTATTATCTAAAAATTAACTAATTGCTCCAGACACACCTTTTCCTCTTCTCTCTTTGCTATCCCTGTCTGCCAGCACTCTTGGAAGCCCCTCTATTGTGAGTCAACTTAGTCACACATGAGATGCAAAAGCAATTCTTTCCATTTGAACAAGCCCATCATTTATTTAAGCAGAAGGTAACCGTGCTTTAAAAACTTTCTCTGTATAGCAGAGATATCCCCTGATCACTGTCAGAGTTGAACTAATTTTCAGCAAAAGAGAGAGGTGGAGTACACCAAATTTTCCTTAACCACAAAATTCTCTTCTACAAGCCAAAATCTGAACTGAGAAACATGTTACAGATGTGGTTGTGGGACCTAAGGTTTACAGCTGAAAATAAAGCATGATTTAATGTACAACAAAGGCTTGTGAGCACATCATACCACCTGGATCCTGAAGGATTATCCTATCAGAACAATACAAACACTGAGAAAAAGATTAAGTCCCATTTCCTTTTCCTTTCCAAATCAGGCATTACAGTATCACTCCTTTAATGCCCTCTACTGCAGAATATTGACTTTTAAATCCTACACTAAAATACAATTGAGTTTTCATAAAATGTAATGCTGCTGTACATCCAAATTCATACATTTGGGGTTCATAGTAGCTATTATTGTGATCAGCCAAAAACCAGTGGTTATTTTGTGGACAGCAATGAAAACCACAGACTGCAGAGCATATGCTTTTTATTTCAAATATGGGAGCAACCCATGCTCAATGCACTGGGGTTAAGAGGTTCTTACAATATTGCTCCAAGATACAAAAGAAGGAGGAAGAAAACAGAAAATCAGTTGTGGACTAGAATGAACTTGTTTCCCTACAGGAACCATAAACACAATTTTCCCAGCATGGACATAACAGTTCTAACACAAATTTCTAAAAGATATTTCCAGTGCTCAGTATAGAAAGTTCGATGCACAAGAAATGTTTGCAGCTTCAGTGCAGGCAGTAATTGAGAACATGTGTGGCAGGGGAATTAAAGGAATTAAAGGGGGAGGAGGAGATTCAGCAAGCCATACTCCATCGGAATGGAGCAGCATGAGAAGCACATTTCAGGCCTCATCATTTTCAGAGCTTCCATTTGCAAGCTGGTCCAACACCCCACATCCATCTGAGGAGGAATGCTGTGAGGCTGCACATCAACCCCAAATTTAATGCACATTAACGATTTAAGAGCCTGAATAAAAAATTAAAAAACAGCATTTCATCAACTTTCCCTTAAGTTCAGAGAGAAGCTCTAGCTTCTTGTATGACAAAGGACATCTTTACAGCAAAAGCAACCTTTAACTGTTCTCATTCTCCTAGGCTCTGCTTTTGGGTCTTCTCAAGATGGACACTACCCAGCCCAGTGATGTTTAGTATTTCTGCATATTCTAGCTCATATTATGTACAAAATAGTGTTGTAGATGTGCCTGTAGCCAGCTTCCATAAACCTGTAGTTAACCAAATCTATAACACCCAGAGGCACCAAAAGGAAGCTTCACTTGCTTCCTTTGCTAATGAAGTAAAAGGAAGCTCCTCTCATGCCAATTCTTTCTGTCTTTTTGGATAAAGCTCCCTACATACATAAGCAAAGCAGAAAATGCATTTCAAGAATTTTAAGGTTTTTAAAGTCAGTCAATACTGACTGTGAAGTTTCAGCCCTGAAAATGCCAGATGGTATTATTTTTAACAATGCTCTTCCAAAACACTCTTTCTAAATTGGTCTCTTCACACTGCAAAGGAAAAGCCCATGGTAAACGCAGAAGCATCAAACTTCTTCCCAGGCTTACCAGACCCAAGCAAAACAAGAGATTATTCAGCAAATCAGCATTCCATGGCTCAGATGGAAACCTGCAGTTTCGGAATATTGTTCCTAAAATCCAGCTGCCAAATCTACACCCAAAACAAAAGCCAGAGCTCCTGCGTAAGTATTTACGTCATAAATGATAATGCAGAGTGGGTCACTGTTTGGGTCAAAACCAGTGTCATGGCCAGCACCACCCCACAGATGTTTCTTGTTGCTCCCCCACTCTGAAGGAACACCCCAGTCAGTCTGCAGGGCTGAGCTTTGCTGGGTCTGGCTCAGATCCCTGCGGGACCACCGGTGTGAGTGATGTCACATGAACTCAAAAGCAGCTCACATCAGGGCCTCAAACCAATGCTCCAGAAGTCTCCAGAAGTTAATGGAGCTGCCCATTCCCTCACCATATTCTGACATTTGGGGTATGTTTGCTGGCTGATGTAAGTGGCTGCACTGTACCTGCAGTGCCTTCATATTTGGCTTTTGATCCTTTCAGAGTTTCAGCACAAGAGCTCTCGTGCTCTCTGTACAGCACCCAGCACGATGAAGTGTACACATTTCTAGAGAGCAAGTCACACAGAAGTGTGCTTTAGGAATATGCTTTGTAAGGCTGTTCAGTTTGCTGGGTGACAAGAAAACAGCTGTTTAGAACCAAGGATTCATAAACTCAATCTCCACCAAACAGCCTGGTGACTGAATAACAAGATGGCAGGTGAAATACAAAGTCAATAAATGGAAATTAATGCATACAGGAGGAAAATCATTTAAGTTCTGAATGAAGAATGACAGGCTCTAAATGAGCTATTACCAGTCAGGAAGAAGATTCTAGAGTCTTCATGGCTGTTCTCCAAAAGGGTCAAGGCTTTCAAAGATGCTGAGAGAACAGGAATAAAATCAGGCAGGGAGGTGAGACCAACTCATTACTCCAAAGCAAAAAATTCAGCACATCCCCAGCTGCCAAGTACTTCATGACCAAACATCCCAAGCTACCAAACGGGCTGGAATTCAGTTGGAAGAAACACAGAGAAGGTGCCACTGGTGATCCAAGGTATGGAAAACTAAGCAGATGGAACTGTCCAACTGTGGGATTATGGGAGAAGTTATTATGGCCAAGGTGATTAAAGAATAATTCACTGTTTCACAATGTGAGAAAGTGGGGCATACAATTAACTGATCTGATAACATGAAGTCTTCCATTTAAAAACCAGCATGACTGTGGACCTGCATGAGAGGGATGGCCAGATAATAACACAAAAGCCAGTATGCACAAGGAAGAGATGGGTTCAAGGAAGAACTGGAATATCTTAAAGATCCTTTCCAACTCAAACCATTCTAAGATTCTAAGATGAGTTCACCAGTGAACATGGTACCTCTGACAGTATCTTCCCTTTAGGACATCTCTTGCACTTCTGGCTCTGAGAGGATGCTCCAGAGTACATACACTGGCCTCGTTTTACATCCCTGAGCAGCCCAATCAGTGCTATGGGAGACAAGGTGCTGGGAAAGACTGCTCTTGGATTTGACCAACCTTGTGTTCCAAAGGACAGCACAGCTCATAGCACAGGCAAGACAGGAAGATACAGCACAAAATAAAAACCTGCAGGTCTCAAGCCATTTTTCCCCCCCTTAGATGTTTTATTACTTTAGGGAGTAGTTGTGCAATCTGGCAACCTCTGACACCTACTACCCTTCAGGTAACTGGCCTCAGGGTCAAACAGCCCCAAACACGTGCAGTCACAGAGCAAAGCCACCTCCACTGTCATTTCACCCCCTTGGTCCTTCCAGGCATGGACCCTAGAGGGACTCTTCATACTGAGCTGCCACTTTGGGAAGTATGTGTCAGCCCCTTCCCAGGGAGGGGAAGAGAGAATTACTAGCACTAATCTGAGCTGGTTGTCAGGGGCAGCAAAGAGTGCAGGACAGCCTGGGAAAGACAGCTCTCTTCTTTCAATAGAGACAACTTCTGTTTTGCTGAGTCCAAGGCTTTACTGTCAAGCTTATGCTTGCAGATCCAGTCTGCAGGCTTTGTTCTGGCAGAAATTAATTGGTTAAGTCACCATTTTTTCCTGCTGACATATATTAGTAAATAAACAACATGGGGCTTTTGAACAAGGTGTGAGGGGGTGAAAGCTGCTCAAAGAAAGAAAACAATCATAAATGACCCTCTGATCTTCAAAGCTCTTAGGAATCAAGAGGGGGAGCAACAGACAAGGTATTAGGAAATTGAGTGGTTATTGCACAAGGTTTCCTTCACTAAGTGCCAAGATTCAAATCTCACTGGAAGGTCAGAAGTTCAAAAAGCCTTCTCCACTGGGCTATGACAGTGTGCCCAGTTGCCCAGCTGAGAGTCTCCTTTGTTATTCCAGTGCATTATCATAGACAAGACCTCAGACTCCAGTACTGTCCATCTTAGTCCCAATCTCAAGTGTTTGCTATTATTCTTGATGCAGAATATCTCAATACACAATCCTGGTCTGTTTGGCCCCACCCTGATGCACCTTCTCCCACTGCTCAAGCTCTGCTGAGTAGCCCTTCCTTCCTCATCATCTTCCCTGTGGGGATGGGAAGTTGCACAGATGATGGAGGCTGCTAAGGAGGTGAGCTGACACACAGTTCAGATGCAATGTCCTTGGGGCACGCACTATCTGTAAACCTCAGCAGGATCCTGTTCCATAATTAAACACATCTGATCTTGTGACAGTAAGAGAGATATCAAATTGGAACGTAACAATACAAGGATTAAAATTCAGGTGTGGTACAAGTCACAGTAGTATGGCAGTGATGAATGTCACACCAGGGGGGTTTTGGAAGGATGAAGTAACTTATTTTCATGTATCTATACAATTAAAATTTCCTCAAGTAGTAACACAAAAACATAATTAAGTGCTTCTGTGTTAAACCACATCCTATTTTTCCCTCTAAGTTGTTTCTAAAACCACTTACACAGAGCTTCATAAAGGCATGCTGAAGACATCAACCAAGCTTCCTAATAAAGAATGACTGATTTCTTTGGCTATCAAGAATACATTTATACCTCAAAGAAGTGAATAAATTAAAGAGAGGGAAGTTACCATTCATTTGTTTGCCAGCAAGTTCTTTGCCTTTTTGCTCCACTGATAGAAGAAGCAATTCCATTAATTGCAGAATGATCCTCTGACGTACAAAGCAGTCAAATCCTATCACATCAAATTGCCCAAAGAGCATTTTGCACCATAAACTGCAATTGCACCCATGGATTTAGGTGCTGTTCCCTATGAGTGTGGGGTCAGGAGTCTGGTCCATGATGGAGCAGTGACAAGAGTGATAGGAATGTCTATGCACTGCTGTCTCCTGCTCATCTGGCACAATGACGTGAATGTTTTTGGAACGTGAATTTTTAATTTCTGTCTTCCCTATAACTATATTCCCTGTTGAACCTCAATAGAGGGTTCAGATGCCCAGGAGGCATTTGGAGGAATTGTCAGTGTACTCTTAGCAGCTGAAGCATGATCCAGGGTCACACACCAAGGTGTTCCTCCAGTGATGTGGCAGCCACTGAGAGTGGCAAACTGGCTCTGAGCCAGGGAGCTGCTTGCAGGCAGGTGGGCCAAAGCATGAGTCACTGAAGCTGCCTGGAATGGAAGAGGAGCAGTGACCTACTGAAGAAACCAAGGTATTTTTAAGATGAGAAGACTACTTGTTTTTTTTTGCTGTTCAATTGCTCAGCAACAAGTGAAGCAGGGAAGAGAGGAACACTCTCTTGGAAAGACAGGGCAAGGAAGATTTGAGAAAGAAGTGCTAACAGATCCCCTATTTTGGGCCTAGTTTTAAAGTGAAAGGCAGTTTTAATGCAAACATGCTATGCTGCTTGTTCCTTCCATGTAAGTTTTTGACCTATTGCTTAATTTCTGTTAAATGTCAGAGTTGCAGATTCCAAAGGTACTAAATTCAAACAAGGTTCACTAAAATGGGTGCTAGATAAAAGAGGAAAGCCTGTCTGCTATAGCTATGGGGAAAAGGCCATAATGCGAGCACAAACCTTATTAGATAGCAANGAAGAATGACTTCCCTGCTCCTGCTGGCCACACTATTCCTGATCCAGGCCACGATGCCTTTGGTCTTCTTGGCCACCTGGGCACACTGCTGGCTCATGTTCAGTCAGCTGTCCACCAGTACCCCAGGTCCCTTTCTGTCTGGCACTCTGTCCCCAGCCTGTAGCACTGCAGGGGGTTGTTGTGGCCAAAGTGCAGGACTTGGCACCTGGACTTGTTAAACTTCATGTTGTTGCACCTGGCCCATCTATCCAGCCTGTCAAGAATCCACAAGAGGCATGTCCCAACCAGAGGAAACCTCAGAGCTCACACCATGCTAGACTATGGAGAGTCTCACTGCAAGAGAAAGCAAGAGGAAACCAGCTTTACTAGTTTGGCTGTTCATTTTCAACAGAGAAGTACAGCCTGGGCAGGCTTTGCGAGCCAGAATCCTGCCTGGTTTAGAAATCCCACATAAATCTGTGGTGTTTCTTTATATTAACTGCCTGAAGAGGCTGGAAAACCCAATAGTGAGTGTCACCAGCCAAGGGAAGAGCACATGGATGGCCATACTTGTGGGAGAGAGCTGTTCCAGAGCATGAGTGGGGGACCACCCTAGATGGGAATCAGACCTGACCCAAACACAGCAGCCCATGCATCAGGAGCCCAGATGTCCACGTGAGAAAGAGACTGGCATGACTGAAGGGTGTCTCTTGCAAAGGTCATGGCTTGGCCAACCCTCCTGCCCTGCCAGGTCACAGCAGGCCTTGCTTTGCTCCCAGAGCTCTTCATTTATTCTGGAAAAAGCTTTCCTCTGCTAAGAAGCTGGGGCACTCAAAGCCAGCTCTGTGATTTTGGAGGAAAGCAAGCAAGCCTGAGTATGAGTTTTTGAAAACTAAGGACTGCCAAACTTTCATTAAAGCAGCCCTAAAGTTTTCAGTTACTTCAATATCTGCCTGTATAAATAGAACATTTTTCTCAAAGTCAACAGTGGTCTGTTTTTATCTTCACCATCCTTTGATGTCTTTGCCCAGAGGGCTGGAAATGCTGCTTAGCAGCATCATCACAAAAGCGTAGCAGGACCTTGTGCATCAATAGCTGATGACTCAGGAATATGATGTAATTCAGCCTTCACTTTTGGCTGTTTCTGTTAACCTGGATTTTCACCACACTACAAAACCTGTACAGAATGCTCAGTATCTTCTCCTTGGAAATGGCCATCTGTTAGCCCTGACACAGGTGAACTAATTTCAGGTTTCAGCACTGTCTTAGCTGTAAGGCACCAAGCAAACAAGACTTGAGGAGAACCTCCCAAAAATCAGACTGGGGGATGGTACATCTTAGTCACTGATGTAAGGGGAAAATCAACGTAGAGCTGCTGCTTCTGCCTCACTGATGGCAGGACTTTTCTACCATTACTTGCCAGCCAGACAACTTCTACACTAAAATTCAGCAGCCAGACTTTCAAAGGTAGGCAGGGTTGATTACTGTGAGGTTTCCAAAGCACCCTCTGCTTCAAGAGAAGTGGAAAAGGAGTCAGGCACTTCAGTACCTCTGAAAACCCACGTGAGTAACCAAAATGAACTGAGCTCCTTTGCACCTGAGTCGAAGTCTCACCCTGTAAGCATGGAGAACTTCTGTTTTCTATCCAAGGTGCTACTGTACCACGGAATCCCTTCCCCAGTAAGATGACAAGGGACTTCACTGGAGCTGTTATAATTTCTAGACCCAATGAATCACTGAGCAGAGGCAGTAGGAGAGGGAAACTTCTTCTAAGCAATCCTTGCTTTCATGAAAGTTAAATATGTTTGATAAACTCTGAGTAAACCACAGGTCATACATGTTGAGTTTATCTCATTAAGGCACAGCTCCAGCTCTTTTCCAAGCTGGTAGGAGGCAGAAGACACAACAAGTGAGATCAAAATGAGCTCGTGGTGCCAAACGCTTTCATGTTACACATGGACCAGTGTCATCCTGCACTAATTTGTGCTACGGTTTCTTATTCATTTCTCTGCATCGGTTTCTGATATATTCAAGATGGACTAAATGGACATGCTAAATATAAGTATGAAGCTGACTAACAGTTTTATTTTTTAATTTATTTAAAGACATGACTGAATCTAGCACTGTTAGTTTTCCCTCAGCTCATGTTCATGTTCATGCTCATGTTCATCACGAGCAATTCCACTCCATAGCAGGTAAGACAGGCAAGGAAAATTTCACTCATCTTCCTAAGAAAAGAATTTACTTCTGTCTTAGATAAACACCATTTACAACCTGCTATGTCAATTCTGCACCACTACACAGATCAGTAAAACTAATGCAAGATTTAGAATTTTCCTGCTTTTACTAGTCTTGCAACCTTTGTATCCAATCAGCCATTTAGTAAAACCCGGATTCCCAAGAAAGGGCACTCTCTGCACCACTTATGGGCAGTATTGCAAAGTCAAGCCTTTAGGAACTACATGTGCAATTGATCATGAGGAATCAGCCAAATCAGTATCACTGGTTTATCCTGTTACTCTGCTGGCTTTGGAGAGGACAGAACTTATACAGCTTACGGCATACAAGGACTCTTTTCTAAGGTATTTGTACAGAAAAACCCCACAATAAAAGAAGACATCAGAGACAAGGAACCTCAAAGGAAGAAGAGAAAACATTTTTGCTTAGTAAGAGACATGCTTCAACCCTTGAATCACACAGGTGCTACAAGACCAATCTGCTTTGTCAACAGAAGCCAGCATTCTCTTTTACTACCTGATGCAACAACATAGATTTATTTCAGCTTTCATTTAGAGTGGCTTTATCTTTTAAGCTGTGTACCTCAGAGACATACACAGTCTCACAGCAGTTTCACCAATGCTAGTCCTCCAAACATGGGTTTTGAGGGCCAAAAGGAGACATTGTCCTGACTGATCTTTGTCCTACATACCCACAGATTTTGACATCAATTCCAAAACTTACATATAGAGCAGAGCCTCAGGTGTGAGAAAGCAACTGCACATACAGGTGCTGAGCTCTCTGGAACAAAGTCCTGTGGCTTTAGTGAGGAAAAAAAAGTCAAAAAGGGTATTCTTCCATTTTAAGATGCTTTAGTGTGTGAGAGAGCTCTTGTTCTCAAGAGGTAAACGTGAAGGGCAGCCTTGTTCCCTTGGGAAAAGGTCAGCTCCTCTACTCCAAGAAAACAGCCCCACAAAATAAGAATGCAGTGCTCGTTCCTGCATTCCTCCCCGGATTTATGTCTATGACTGGAAAGGCTTTTTTTTCCCAAGCACAGGAACAGGCAAATGCTACATTCAATTTCTGCCTAGATAAAAACAACATGTCCGAGAAAGCTGGAGTGAAAACTGAAACAGCCACAGGAGCAGAAGTGTGTATGTAGGTGCTCATGGTTGTTCAAACTGCCAGCATCAGCCTGGATCTTAACCTGCAAGTAACAGAAGAAATCTAATGGAAGTGGCAGCACTGGGACTTGGGACTCCTAGATGCAGCTTATGGCTTCAACATGCACTCAATGCAGTATCTTGGGCTGTCTGCTGTCTTCCATCCATTTTTTCCAGTGAAAAATCCAAGTACAAAACCACCACATCAACATCTCAGGTACCTCTGAGCTTACCAGCTGTGGGGAAGCACTGTAAATTCACAGGCAAGTCTTTCACCCAGCATCAGTAAATCAGCCAATTTCTTTTATTTTTCAGATGATAATTGATGATATCACCAATAGAAATGGCAAAGCACTAAAAGCATGGAGAAAAGCCAGAAAATATAAAATACATGCAATTTGGGGTAACACTTTATTGATTCTGCTGCTACTGCTACAACTCTGGTAGTAGTTTATGACAACCTATCTATTCAATACTTTAATTTAGCTCTCATGAAGTTTGCAATCATCCTTAAAGTTCAATAAAATGAAGTGCACTGAAGGCAAGGCATGGGGAAAGTGATAAGGAGAGAAGTGTTCAACAGTGGGCATATGAGAGCTCATGTACGTGCTGTAAGTATTCACATACCTGTCCCTCAAGATGCAACCTGTTTATGTTCATCTGTCATTTAACTGGAAGCTGTAGAATACTTCATTTCAAACACGAGCAGTTGCCAATGCATATTAACGAATACTAGCACTTACAGCATGCTACCATACTGTCAAAAAGGGCAGCTGTGCAACTTGCTGATTTCCATGTTTCTGAAGCACAGAGGTAGGTGGGTTTGTGCACATATTGCTCAGATGTCCAAGGAGAAAGAACAAACAACCCATTATGTCCATCTGAGAAAGAAAAAAACCAATCTGCTGTGGCAAAGACAAATCAGTTTTTAGTGATGCTGTGGGGACATTGTTGATCACAAATGCTGGATTCTGGCTTCAATTTGTGGGGTGGGAAGATTAAACATGCTCTGCCATTTAATAAACTTTACACTAAGCTCTGCTTTTCTCTGCCTCACTCTTTTATCAAAAGAATGAAGCCATTTATCAGATATTTCCAGGCATGCTTCAGATATTATTACCAACTTAAATAATATCAGTTGCTTCAGCTGCTAGAAAAAGAAATAAAAGGTGAGACATAGGTCAGAAGCCCACAGTTTGGACCAAATACTGTCACCAACTTAACTCCTGTTACAAACACAAAGGCAAGATTACACATAAAGGGTCATATTTTAGGCATCAGACAATTTCAACACACAGAGAAGAAGCAAGAGAAGCATAGCCTCGGTGTATTATTAAACAAGAACCAAGTACAAAGAAATCCAGTTAATCACAGAGACTGTTGGCTTCTTGTTGTCCCTCATGTGTTCAGACAGCTTCCACCCCGTCCCAACAACTTAGAAATTGCTGGCACAGAAGTGAGGTAGCAGCAGTGAAAGCAACGCTCCCCACTATGCTTCCACCAAATGGCAGCAGTTTGCTGTTGTGCCATGCTATCAGATTTGTACAGTTTTCTGATTATCAAATGACTGCCTTGATGCTGATGTATCTAAAAACAGATGAAGTTTTTATGTAATCACATGCCATTTAAAAAAAGAAAAAAAGCCCTTTTAAAATGAAGCAGCTCAGCTAGACTTCACAGGTGGGGAGAAGGGTCCTGAAGCATTACTCCACAGCTCAAAACCAGGATGCCAATTGCTGTGTGTATGTGGAGAAAATTCTTGTTTATCTTCAACCAGAACCAAGTCTGGTTTAACAGCCCTAGTTCTTATCTCACACCAAAAAAGAAAAATTGACTGAAAGAGCAAGGAGGGGAGAGAGCAAATGCTAATGTGTCCCCACAGAACAACTAACCCATTCCTGTGCTTGACCACCCATCAGCATTTCCATGTCCACAGCACTGCTTTTATCATTTACCAAATAATTCCTTGAGGCAGTATTCAATTAGCAGTGAAGATTCTGGAAAAGTGCTTGAAGGTATTTCTTTCTTTGAAATGACCTGAAGGTCTCTGAAGAGGATAACTCTCTTGATGGAAGGAACAGATCTACATGAGCTGAAGTATTTCCCTAGGTAAGAAAAGATTGATGTGCAGGCCAACTCACAGCTGTATGTGCTGAAAAAAAGCCTGCACAGAGAATTATGCACTTGTGTGCAAAAAGCAGAGGAATGGGCAAAAAAACAAACAAGAAGGGGAGCAGAGAAAATGGCAGTAGATGCAATAAGCGTTTACAAGTATATTCAATTATGGCTTTAACTATTGCATTTTTTAATAGAAATTATAATGCTCTATTGTACCTCATTGTAGTGCCAGACTTAGCCTCCACACTGAGAATCATTGTCTTGTGCTCCCAGTACATCCAATTGTCCACCTCTCAGCTTTCAAAAGAAGAGGAAAATAAGGCATATATTGTGGCATTTCTGAGGATACTGCTGCTTTAGAACAAAGACTATTATATTACCAAGTGCTCACCTATACACTTTCTCCCTCAGATACACCAGGAGCAGGCAGTGATCTCTAAAACTCCAGGCTAGCCCCATCTTGCTCATATTTGACACTGTGCTGGCACACATGACAGTCCCAGCAGGGCACCATCAAGGCAGTCTCTAGGTAAAAAGCCATATTACTTTTCACAGTGAGAAAGGTTCACTGCCCTGCAAGATCAGAACTGCCCACTCCTGGTTAACAACATGTTTTCTGCAGATCTGTGCTCTGGGTGAATTCAACAGGCAAAGTCCTGTCTGACACAAGGGACCCAAAGTTGGGAGTCTCTCCCTGTTCTCTACTGCAAACTCAATCAGAACAGTTCTTGCAGAATAACACAAAGTTAAGAAAGGATACATTCCTAGTAACTTTATTGTGCACATGGAGAACAAGAATTTTGTCACCAACAGATAAGAAGAGGATTAGGCCATTGTGGAGGTGGGGTGTTGTAGTTTAGGAATGGTATTCCCAATTTAGTGTTCCCACTGGAACACTCCAAACCATGCACTGCTTGCTCACACCTCCCGCCCAACCCTGCAGGGGGCTGGAGAGGAGAATTGGAGGCACAAAAGGTAAAGATCAGGGGCTAAGATAAGAAAAATTTGCTGAAAACAGTAGTGAAATAAGGAAATGAACAGTAACAGCAATAATATTAATACCAGAGTACAAGGGAGGCGAACGGGTCACCAGCAATACCTGACTGCTGCCAGACCCCCAGGGGACCCCTTCCACCTCCCCTGCAATGGTGAGGTGGTATTACAGTAACCTCCACGTGCTGACCATGCCCCCTCCTGGCTACTGCAAAAATTAACCCTGTCCTGGCCACACCTGGGACATGGGGCTAAATCAGAAGCAAAAGCTTGTGATTCACTGGGCTGGAACAATCCCATCAAATAAGATCAATGCAATACCAAGCTACCAGCCAGCCACACTCAACTCCCAAGCATCAGATCACCATGAGTGATTTAACACTACTGCGAGTTTACACCGGCTGATTTGCTGCTCTAAGAATAGCTATGAAGAAAGAGTTAATTTCCCATAACATTTATGGCTATCATGAACTTCTCCCTCTCTCCATCCTGCTTAATTTCTTGCTATTTATTTATATTCCTTTGCCATGGAAATTCAGGCCAGTATTTTCAACTTCGCTGCCTAGAGGCAGTCATCTACATCTGCTTGCAAGTCCTTCAGCAGCTTCCAAAGTGCTGAGCTACTGGTAATTCCTGTTGCAAGCAGCTGGAGCTGCAATGGCTCAGCACCTCTGTAGAAACAACCTACTCAGTGTTTCAGTGCTAACTCAGTGGTAATTTGAACATTCACACGTTAGAATTTTACTCCTGATTTCAAACATTCCAGTAGATAAAGCCACACAGCACAAAGCCACCGCAACCCAGCCACGGGTGGCCAGGGATCCCCCTGGTTATCAACGTTCCCAAATAACCCCTGCACAGAATGGAACAGAGGAGCAGCTTCACTGTGTCCATGTCCCTGACCTCCCAGGGCTCATCACAAGCATGATTTAACTGTAGCATTAGTTTAAGCGGTGCAACAAATCTCCCTGTAACTCACACGGAGATGTTACTTTACAGAGGAAAAGGCTGCTCAACAAGCCCTCCCCTCCACCCCCAACCACCTCCAAGTATCTAATTCCGTTTTTCCTGCATCTCGGATGTGGAAATCAAGCCTAAGTTACTAAGTAAGCAGAAAACTTCACGGTATTGCACACCCCCCTCCAAATCTCCCCCTGTGCTCTGCTCAGACCCAGAAGACAGTTCTGCTAGTGTGCTTAAAGCAGTAGCCTCAAACAAAACACATTCCTAAAATCCACCTTACTCTAATTGCAGCTACAGCAGACACACAACAGTTGGATCTTTTGAGGTGACAAGAATCTGGGGAGTCTGTAGCATCCCCAAGCCTGAAATACAATGTGTTTATATGGTCATCAGAACTGAAACACCTTATTCTCTGAACTGCCCTTGATGCACTTACCCTTACAAGACTCAAGGAAGATACTTCCCCTGCCATGTTTTACAGATCAAAATTGAGAATTCTGCCTGCAGTATTATTCTAGGTTTTCTTGTGTGATCTTAGGCCAATCTCTGCTCTGTGAGCTCCCTTTCACATCTGCCTCAGAAAAAAAGTTTGAGAAGGACTGGCATTACGACACTGCCAAAAAGCATAGAGGCTCTGGTGCAAACTGAACAGGCTGAGCCTTGTCAAGGATGGGTTCAACGAAGTGGAGCACAATCACTAGAAAACAATCAGAAGATGCTGAAGTTTAATTAAAAGAAAAGGCAGAGAGACCACACTGCAGAGAAGCATGTATGTCCTGCTGGGCTCAGCCCATGCTAACAGCCCATGAGCCTGTTTTTTTCAAGTGAGGAATTGCAGAGATGCCAGGCAATGAGGAAAGCAGCGAGGACCAGCTCAGTCAAACCAGAGAATAATTCTTATTATCATTCAAAAGTCCAACTTACGCAAAAAACCCCTACATGGTAACACAGTAACCCTTCCCCCAAGACTGCAACTCAGACTGTGGAGCAGAACCGAAACCGATGACAGTGTTCATCCTTCTGCCCTCCCCACCTGCAAGGGGCCAGAGTGAAAACTGAGTACCTGAAGCCCATTAGTGAAAGAATTAAAGCAAGAGCCCAAATGTCTGTAACCAGGTCCTTCCCCACATGCTCACCTTTCACAGCTAAAGTCACTGGTCTAAGGAACAAGACTTCCAAAAGCATGAAAATCCAGGTTAGGCACTATCAAGCACAGAAGAAAGAGTGGCTGCGTTTCCATGGGGATAGCGGTGAGCGCACACCGAGCAGCGGCAGAGAAGGCAGCACGCACAAGGAGCACACCAACGTCCTGCACAGCACCACAGCCACCACACCTAAAATCCGGGACAGCCACACAGTGACAGGCAGCACATCTCCATTCAGGCTGGAATGTCAAGACAGTATTTTCCACAGAGCAGGAGCTGGTGGAGAAGGTTCCTGCTGGTTCATGTCTTCAGATCAGACAAGCAGTGCTTTAACTCCTCCCCGGATTTGCTGGGTATAGAAATCCCAGCGGAGGAGGCCTGCCACATCTAAGAAGCAGAAGTCCCCTGACTCCTCCCTCTCAGTTTTGGAGTGCCAGAAAGCATCATTTGGCCTCTCAACTTACATGTTGGGAAGAAAGGTAAATCACAGGGGCTGACAGGGGGACATGGTGCAGGGTCTTGTGGCACACAGAGAAGAACCCAGGGCTGTGCAGGAAAGGGGGATGTAGCAGGGGACCAAGCATGCATTGTAGAGGACTCTCTGCAGTGCAAAGCACTGTTTCTTGGCTAAGCCCTCCACACTACGCTGGGGGCAGACCTCAGATCAACCTGACACCTACAGAACCAGCAGGCAAGCCTCCCATTTGGGAACTGTGCACTACAGAGCTGAAAAGTCTTAAAGCAAGAAAAAGCAAGCAAGTTTCTTGCTGACCATAAAGCCTGACAGGGCTGCAGGGCAGCAGCCATCTCCCAGCAACAGTCAGCGTGACAGGAGCATCCCCAGAGCAGTCATTAAAACCTTCTGGACTGTATTAGACCTCAGGTGTCTGTTTATGCTCAAAAGGAGAATAAAGGACTACAGTAAAATTAATAAAAATATAAAACTTTTCTACCAACTGAAATACTTAGAGGCCACTTCTGCACATGTTTATGTCAATACTTGGGCATGCTGAGCAGCATGGGGTGGGGATCAGGGGCTGGCTCCTTACACAGCTGCACAGTTGTGCTAATTCCTTTATGAAAGTGAACGAGCCGTTTACAGGCAACCCAAATGCACACAGACACAGAAAAAGCATGAAGCTATAGAGGGCTTGATGAAATTAAACTCCCCAATGAATTTCAATTATATTCCATCAACAACTTAATAAATGCCAAGCTTAAACTACTGGAAAAAACAAAGTCATTTGACTGGTCATTGAAGTACATTTCTATGGCTTATGTAATTATAACCCCATGGCAAAGCTGCACCTTTTGAAATACTGTTTAAAAAAAGGAAAGAAATTAAAACCCGACCAATTACTGCATGCCAGCCCAAAGATTTCAGTACAAAGCTCTATGCTGGCAAATAGCCTGCAATCACCAGAGCAGGGAATAATTTGTGTCTGCTGCTGCCAGGGAAAAATGGAGCTCCAAATGCTGACACCCCCACCCCCTTCCCCAACAACAATGCAGCATCATGCACCAGGCCTTTCACCAGCCTGTTTCCCATCACTTCCTGACACTCAGCAATTCAGGACATGCACTGTATGTGAATGGATTTTACAAATAGATCTTCACATCTCCCTGAAGCAAACAAGTGTAAAATGTCCTTAACTTCATCACTTTCATCTTCATACATGGAAACAGGCATAAAACCTACTTCCAGTGACCAGATCAGTCAGGTTTAACAGTATGCTAGATGCCACATCTGAGCTCAACTCAGACATCCCACCCCTTCACTCCTGTATCTGCTACAGAGTACAGTGCTCCTACCATGATGCTGCACTCCCACCACTGGAAATGGAAATGGGAAGCAGCTATCAAGTAAATTCAAGAGCTCCCAAATTGGGACAGCGACCCATGGAAACAGAGTCATGAGACTTAATTTTTTATTTAAAAAACAAAGCAGGCTTTACTGCAGAATCAGAAGAGTGATAAATTGTTAAACAAATTCTGAAATTTATACCCTAAGGTCCAAAAGACCATTTCATCACTCAGTCCAGGTCTCTTTTAGCACCAGTATCACACTGCAGCTGGGTCTCAGGAGATGGAGGATGAAGGACTCTCGGCAAGGAAAGTTCCCAAGACCATTTTCTGACGCTCTCCCAAGACTGGGCACCTTGCAGGCTCCTGTCAAACCAGCACATCCAGAATTCCTTGGAAACAGATGTGGGAAAACTACGAAACACATATTGGCATACAACAGGCAATTTAAGACCAGGAGTCAGGACAATACCACCTACCCAGAACTGCCCAAGCATTCATTTGGGGGAGGCTTTTCACTACAGCAGATCCCAATCCTCAGGAAAGCCCTCCTCACAAATTCTCGGTCATTTGCCACGTAGTTCCTGCCACAGAAACCAGGTAAATAGTTTTTTGTTTATTTGTTTTGGTTTTGGTGCACTTTCAGGGTGCTGTCTAGTGGGTAAGTCCAAACAACCTTTTGGTCAACTGAAGGCAAGCTCTACCCCAGCCAGCAACAGGCCTTTGCTGAAACACAGCCAAGGCACCAGGCGGGTGTCAGCTGCAGGGCCAGCGCTTACCACTCTCCTTCTCAGACTACAGCTGCTCAGCAGTATCAGCATAATTAGAAAGAAGGGGAAAACACACAAATCTAAACGACCAGGAACGTCAGCAGCACTGCAAGAACCCGGCGCTGAAGGCAGCTGCCTTCTTGGCTTGGCTTACTGCTGATGCTCCAGGGCTGGAGGATCACAACCTGGCAAATTGGGAGAAGTGTCCCAACACTGAATGGCCAAAGTGTACAACCTGAATGGCCAAATATGGATAAACATGTATACAAAGCCATGACTCTACCACTAGCAACCTTCTTACCTAGACAGACTCAGCAGGAAAGGGTGAAGATAGAAGCACATTTATCCGCTTTGCGGATAGGAAAAGGAGTCAGAGAAACTAAGCCCAAAAATACCACTACTTGGCTTCAAGAAGGTTTTTGCTGCCTAAAGAAGGGCTGTTGCTCTTGAAACCTGTGAAGCAGCTGTGGCAGTACTGAAACTAAACTGCAGAAACCAAGCCTCAGTTCAAAGACTAACCCAAGCTCTCCCCTTCACGCAACCTACTTGCGAGTCCTTGCTTATAGCCCAAAGACAAAGCCCAGCTGTTGCCACTACCATTTCTTCATTCAGTCCAGACAAGTTCCTTGTGCCAAGGCAGCTGCTCCCTCCAGGAAGGCTACACAGACACCTCCAATCTCTCAGAGGTTTGTTTCCACTAAGTACATCTACTATTGTGGAAGTAAAAATTGAAAAAAAAAAAAAGAGAAAAAGCAGGAGTCCAAATTCCCATACTAGGCAATGCTAGAAGTGTCTCACTTTTTGCTGGTGGACAGATCTTAGAGAGCAGCAGCAGAGGCTGGCACCACCCCCCAGGCTGCTGCTGGGAGCAGAGGGGATGCTGCACTCCAGACTATGCCAGGCACTCTGCCTCCTGTGCTGGGAGAAATCATGGGCATGACAGAGCCACAGGCATCTCAGTGCTGCCTTTCCACCTCCAAATCAGTATTTAAAGTTAAAATGGGAGAAAATGGCTACTTTTTGGTACAAAATTATTTAGTTATGACAATGGCCCAGCTGAGCCACAGAGGCAACACAACGAGAGCAATTTTTCCTACCTGTGTAGTGAATGAACCACGTAATTCTTATTCCCTCCCCCAATATGTTGTTACACATGTAAGCAATATTGCTACATACAGTATTTGTTTTTATCTGGGCACTTCTAAAAGCTGTACTCTAATACACTCTGATAGGAACACCATAAACACTCTGTGTCTGGATGCACACAGCCCGTTTTCCCCTGGCACAGTCTGCAGGCCCTGCGGTGCAGCAGATCAGAAGGCTGCCCACTGCTTGGAAGGATTGTGTATTAAGCATAACTGCTATAGACTGCTTGGTCTGGGAGACAGAGAACATAATACCATAGCAAGGGAAGGGATCATTTCTTAAAATTATCTAGATGCCAGTCAGTCTGTATACCAAAAGAGACTTCCAGCCGTCATCTGCGATGCATCTGTCTGCTTACACTTCACACCGCTCCACTGTCCCTGGTAATAAATACAACAGCACAGTAACTCAAGTTTTCTTGCAATATGATCTATAAAAAAGCAGCTGGCTTCCTTTCCCTCTCCCAACATTGCTCTGGGTTTCCTGATGCTCTTGGAAACCTTACGCAGTTTTTATCAAGCAAGTTGGCACTAAACAGCTATAAACACCAATTCTAACCCTACCTCTCAAAATATTAATGTCAACATCTCTCACCTATCCTTCACTCCGCACTGCAGAACAAATGACGAACATAAGCTTTCTTTAGCTTCTTCAGAGTTTTTGGTAGCTACTAACCATAAAGTTAAGACATCACCTAGTTGTATACTCTGCTTAAATGTCTTTGGCTCACACGGAGGGAGAGGGATCATATTCAGTAGTCCCTGAACACAGCTTTATCAAACAAGGGCAGACTTCCCACTTGCAAGCAAAACAGGAGCAGGCCAACATGGAAAATTCTTGATCACAAACAGATCCTTGTCGGTGATTGAAACACGGACCCAGCCCGGCAGGGAATCTGAATCGTTTATTCAAAGGAGCAAGCTGGTTTTATACACTTTTCTAAGGCACAGTATCTCCTTACATGGTAGTTCTCACTATGTGACCGATCCCGTGTTGCCACATCAGCAGCAGCTTTCTGAATGTCCTTCTGTGGGGTCAGCTTCCAGCAGGCTCCTCTGGGGTGACCCCTCCTCGCCCCAGGGTCCGGCAGAGACAAGGCCCTCTGTGCTGCCAGGTGCTCCTCTGAGCTGCCACGTGCTCCTGCAGGCACATCCCACAGCCTGTAACCCAGTTCTATCTTTTCTTCCCCCATAGATCCTTATGCCCTTCTTCTCCTTCCCTGAAATGGTGCTTGTAAACCAGACAATTGAAGGCATCCCTTTTGGAAACCTCATCCTACATTTCAGCAGTTCTCTCTCAGTCTAATGAGATGCATGGGATGCAAAAACAGTGGTCACATCTCAGCCCTACACCTTACTGCCAGTCAGCCTGGGAGACAGATTAAAAGCCAATAGGAAGCAGGACAGAAGAAAAGGAAAACCCTGCAACAAAGCAAGAGATGAGGGGTAGGATTAACCTAAAGCCAACTCTAATTTTTGGAAGTAATGAAGAAAGAGTAGATTTCAGTACCAAAGTTGCCTGGCTATGGCTCAGCTCTGACCCAGGCCTTCATGCTCTCTGCAAATCTTAATGCTTACTTTGAAGGGGAAGGAAATCCCCTTACAGCTGCAAGATTAAGTGAACATGTCTCATTTTCCCACATTTTGTCACACTTTTGTCTATTGCTGTGTAGCCTCCTTTTCCCAGCACCTTCAAATCTCCTTGGATTAAGCCTCTCCTCAGGGCAGTTTGTCCTGGTTTTGGCCAGGATAGGGTCAATTTTTTCAGTAGCCAGGAGAGGGCATGGCCAGAACTTGGGTTATGGAGGAAGGGTCTTGTGGCAGAGGAATCGGTTGGTTATTGTCTGTTGTCAGGGGTTTTCTCCATGAATCACTTGCTTCTGTTGTACCCTCTGTGCATTGGTGTGGCAGGGCCTGGTGTTAGGCAGCAGGGGGGCCACAACGATGGCTCCTGTGAGGAAGCTGCTGGAAGCTTCCCACCATATCCGGCAGAGCTGATGGCTCTGAAGATGGACGTGCTGCTGGCCAGAACTGGGCCAATGAGAGAGGTTGGTAATGCCTCTGTGATGACATATTTAAGAAGAAAATCAAAACAAAGTCACAAGATTTTGGATTCCAGCCAGAGAAGAGGAGGAGGTGAGAACATGTGAGGGAAACAACATGGTGACACCAAGGTCAGTGGAGAAGGAGGGGCAGGAGGTGC
>VZTH01017849.1:0-33009 GCA_013397815.1 Aleadryas rufinucha | reverse complement strand
TCTCCCAGAGCAGCAGAAGGAAATCTCAGTGATGAACTGACCAAACCCCCAGGCCCTGTCTCCCTGCACTGTCAGTGAGAAGGAGGGAGGGGGCTGGGGGGGAGGAAGTGTTCAAGGGGCTTATTTTACTTCTCATTATCCTCCTCTGATTCTGTTAGTAATAAATTCACTTCGCAACTTAAGTTGAGCCTGTTTTGCCCTTGAAGTGTTTCTGCCGGTCCTTATCTTACTCATGACGCCTTTGTTAACTTTTTTTCCCTTTTCTCTGCCCAGCTGTGGCAGGGGAGGGTGAGCGAGCAGCTCTCATGGGCACCTGGGTGCTGGGCCAGTATCAAACCACAACACCCTCTGGCACTAGTATTGTTGCTGTTACTGTTCATTTTCTTAATCTCATTGCTGTTTCCAGTAAATTCTTATCTCAACCTGTGATCTTTACCTTTCATGCCTCCAATTCTCCTCTCCATTCAGTCGCAGGGGGTGAGCCAGCCAGTGGCAGCATGGTTTGAAGAGTCTCAGTGGGAGCACTAAACTGGGAAATACCATTCCTAAACCGTGACAGTTTTACTCCATCTTCTACACTAACATCAAGCCTAGAGGAAGAGCCAAGGATGCTCCTTTCAAGTCTCCTAAAAGCTGCACCGTGCTAAGAAAACCTAGGTTTCCTCACCACACTCTGGGTCACATGTATTCAGGTAAGGAAAAGGGCCAAGCACTGTTCTCTGGTCTGACCTCCCTACAATGGAACACACCCCCTGAAGGGAGCTCAGTCACTGTATGGCCCATGCCCACCTTCTGGGCCATGCCAGACTGCACAGGCCTGGCAGGAAGAATCAAGTACAGGTTGTTCTGCAGTAGCTTTGACCTCCCTTAAGTTCATCCATTGCCTTGTTTTAAAAACTACAGAACTTCTAGTGTCGTTTTGGTGAAGAAATAGTTTATTATTTATGGCATGTTTTTCCAGGGAAATGTATATTTAGGCTTCAGTATAACCTTAAAAGTAGGCTGAGAGTACATCAGGGAGCAAGAATGAGTTGAGCTAATGACTTGCTGTATTAGGTCTGGCTGAGTGGAGTTCATTTTCCCACAGCAGCCCTCACAGTGCTGTGCTTTCTTTGCACTGGGAGGTGGACAGGTCTTGATGACACACCAGTGTTTTGGCTGCTGCTGAGCAGCACTGTCACAGCATCAGCACTGTCTCCTCAACAGTCCCCCCAAAAAGGGGCTGCAGCTGGGCAAGATCCTGGAGGCAACACAACCAGGTCAGCTGACTCAAATTAACCAAAGGGATATTCCAGACCATACAACATTAGCTCAGATACAAGAGCTAAGTAAAGGAGGAGGACGGGGGGGCATTCATTATTTAAGACATTTGTCTTTCCAAGCTACCACCATGTGTGCTGAAGCCCTGCTTCACCAGAAGTGGCCAGAAAACGCTTGCTGATGCAAAGTAGGGAATAAAACTGATTTTACTCTTTGCTTGTGCACATGCAAACTTTTGCTTTAGTAAACTGCCTTATCTCAACCTATGAGCTGTTTTCCACCTTATTTTCTCTCCGTCCAGCTGCGAAGGCCAGCAATAGAGTGGCTAGATGGGTACTGAGTGTCAGCCAAGATCTACCCACCACACTTGCTCCGATTCAGCCTTTGCTTTTTGCACTCTTTACTGTGGGAATAAGCCATTCCTACAGCACAAGTGAGGATCAGAGCATTTAACCTGTACACATCATCTCCTCCCTGCAGTTCACGCACAAGTATTCTGGGATTTGCACATGGCTGTAATAAAAGGTAAGTCATCAATAACCTCTCCCTCCCTGATCCTCAAGGAATATTTACCCAACTGTCAGATAAATGAGGCAAGACAGCATTGTCTTGTTCCTAGAACCAGCCCCTCTCTCAAGTGTTAGACACATTTGCTAAAAAAACAATTAGAGCATGTTAAAACACATCACTTAATTAAAAATAATCCTCACAGTATCACAAAGGTAAAATTAATTCAATGTTTTGGTTAAACCCTGAAAATAGAATTGAAGTTTGTGAGGTCAGTCTGTGCATACCAAATAGTGCTTTATTTTAAAAGCATACTAATGGAGATTTAAATTGGCTTTTTGATTACACAATTTGTCCTGTAGATAACTATGAAAAATTCACCTCGACACAGCTAAAGGTCAGTGTAGAAAGCTTATTTTCATTGTTAAAAACTGGTAAGATGTATCATCAATATTTTGAATTTCAATGAAAAAGACAAAAGCAGAAAAATTCAAATTTCTTCCATCCTCCAGGGCCTGTCTCTTCTCCAGCTTTACAAATAATACCTTTAGTAAACACCTGGCTCCTTATATGAGCATGACAGAACAAATCCACTGCCTTTTACAAAATGTGGCTGAACTATTGATATGATCCAGAGCTCCCCCAAACTCTCACTTGCAAGCTCTCCCCGCAACACAAGGATGGTGGGCCATATTCTCCCTCCAGCCAGCAGGAATAGCCTTCAGTATCCCATTGAAGCCTGACTGCAGATTGTCAGTGAGCTCTGTGGTTCTCCAACAGCTAGCTCATAAAGATCTGTCAGGCACATCAACTGCTACGTATGAGAAGGTGAACAGAAAAGAGAAAAACCCCAACAAAACAAAAGAAAGAACAGAAGAAAAATATGGAAGGAAATTTGCAGTAAGCCTTCTTCATTTAAAATTAAGTCTGGTAGAATAAGCCATCACCATGACTTTTTTTAACTTAACTGCTTTTTTCTTTTGGTCTTCTTCATGAGGCTTTCAAAGAGAAAGCAACATATAGCTTAACTTTTCCAGGACTAGGCTTTAGTTCCAACTCTCTTAGGAAGACACATAGGTTATTCACAGGAACAGAACAGAAAAAACCAAACCAAATTACTCATTTCTTGGCATTCAGATAATAGAAATGCTCTGGGGAGATAAAAACAAAACTTCATTTTTTCACCAATGTGCCCCTGTGTAAGAAGGTAAAGTCCACTGCTCTGGACCGCTTTTATTCATTTCATTTTTACTGTTACAGTTTGATGCTAAAATACATTTTTCTTGAAGAAATACGCATTTGGATCACTAAAGCCAACATCATTTTTAGCAGTGAATTCAACAAAAGCAAGATCTAGGCCATGGTGCTGAGCACATCTATGTCCAGTTATTTTGAGAACATAAATTAACACCGAAGCATCCATCTGGCATAGCAGATTGTTTGGTGTATTTCATCCCCTGCTAATTAATTGATTAGCTCTACTAGGTAACAAAAGAGTTTCCCACCAGGTTCTCCAGTTTCAGAGGACAGGGAGGACAGGCTGCCTGACTGCAGACTTGACCAGTAAGGGCTCACACTGATCTCAGTCCTTTGAAAATCCCATCAATGAAACTGGATTCATTGCAGTAGGCAGCAAATTCCTTGGTGAGAAATACTTTGGAGAGTTGGTTTAATTTATGGATTAAAAACTGTCTTTTGGTGAAAGGTTTGGAGGTATCAAAAATGTTCTGATTTGACAACGTGGAGAAAAAGAAAAGAACCAACAAATTCTACCCATCCCCAAAACCAAGCCCACAAAGCAGCACAGGCATCACAGTAAAGGCTGAACACAGATTCCCAGACCCTGCAGTCTGGGTCCCTTGGACCAGATCACCTGGCAGCAGACACCTGAGCCACTCGAGGCAGTGATGGCAACCAGGCACCTTTCCCCAGTCCTCTTCTGATGCAGCAATGCTTGAGGGAACTTCTCAAGGCCTTCTGCTTGTAAAGTTCACCCTCATCCCCAAATATAAGCTCACGAGAGTAATGCTTGGGATGGAGCCAGGTGGCTAATGCTGCAAGTGCAGTGTGATCACACCAAAGGCCACAGGATGGGGAAGGACATTCCTGTGTTAACCTCACTTCTCATCTCAGCTACCAAGAAAACTTGCTGAAAGCTGCAAACAGAGTTCCATGACTCTGAAAATGCAGAAAGCTCAAGAGATTTGTTTGATACACCTTTGTATGCAACATGCCCTGGGAAGCACTTCAATAAGAAACTGTATAGCTTTCAAAGCAAGAACAAAACAGAAGTTAATCTGCTGAAGCTCACATGCCAGTGTATTTCCTGCAATTTTGCTGGATTTAACTGCTGCTAGGTGTTCATCTGCAGTTTTTTCCAACTGCAAACTTGTGCTGCTGAAGGAGCAAACACAGCCCTGGGGAAGTCACAAAAGAGCAGCTTCCCTGCCCGGCTCACTGGGTGCATGTCTCTGCCTGCACCCACAGCGCTGCCTGGGCCCAAAGTGGAGCTTTTCCAACAAACCCAGCAAGTCAAAAGTGCTTGTGTCAGGAACTGGGGACTTAACTTACTTGAGACACTAACAATAAGAAAATTATTGCACATGAAAAGGCTCTTTAAGCTTTTTTTTGTTCAGCAAGGTAAAGGGACATGATGATTTTACTCCTCTGTCTAAACTGGCCTGTTTGCATAAGCTAACAAGTGAAAATTCAGAACAAGCTTCAGGATTTTTCAATTTTTCATCAAAATCCACCCATGTGTCATGGTTTAACCCTGGACAGCAACTCGGCCCCACACAGCCGCATGCTTCCTCCCCCCACAGCGGGATGGGGAAGGGAACTGGAAGAGTAGAATAGAAAATTGTGGGCTGAGATAAAAACAGTTTAATAGTGAAAACAAAAGCCACACAGACAAGCAAAGCAAAGCAAACCAAGAAATTCATTCCCACTTCCCATCGCAGGCAGATGTTCAGGCATCACCAGGACAGCAGGGCTCCATCCCATCTAACGGTGACTTGCAAAAACAAATGCCATCACTCTGAATGTCCACCCCTCCCTTCTTCCCCCTGCTCTGTATGCTGAGCATGACACCATACCCTCAGCCATGGCCCTGGGGTCAGCTGGGGTCAGTTGTCCTGGCTGTGTCCCTCCCAACTCCTTGTGCACCCCCAGCCTCCTCATTGGTGGGGTGAGCAGCAAAAAAGGGCCTTGGCTCTGTGCAAACACTGCTCAGAGATAATGAAAACATCCCTGAGTTATCAACACTATTTCCAGCAGAAAGCTGGAAGATGGTCCTATATTGGCTGCTGTGAAGAACATTAATCACATCCCAGTCAAGACCAGCACACCACATCATAAAAACATTCCAAATACACTTTTTAGGAAATACGATGTTCATGGAAACCTCCTTTCCAAATTACCTTTATCTCCTCATCAAAACTGCCTGCTAAGATAGGTCTCAGTGATCTGCATAAGCACTTTAGGTCTGGGACCATCTCTCCCAAATCAGGCGTGAAGTTCCTTATCACACTTCAATGTGGTACAACAACAAACAAAAACCAAAACCAGAGAGACACAAAAAACCTCACCAAACAGAACAAAAACAAAAACAAAAACCCTAACAACCCCTAAAAATCCCACAAGTGCAAGTGATCTGGAAAGATCTCCTACAAGCCAATGAGATACTCCTCAAAACAGAAAGTTGATTATATACTAGTAGCAATTTAATAGTAATATTTAATAGTAATTAAATAAACAACCCAGTTCTTTGTCACAGGGCTCCCGCTTCATTGCATAGGATCTGACTGTGGAGAGGGCATGTACACAACTGTTAATTTTTGAGAAAAGGGAGCTGCTCTCTGTACCTATTTTTTGAATATCTGATGTCAAAAACAAGGACTTTTAGTCCCTGGGATCACCACAAAGCTGCCTCAGGCCAACAAGAAGTCTGTATAGTGCAGGATGTGGGAAAGAAGTACTGTTTGTTTTGTATGTTCACAAATAACATAACAGACAAATGAATTTTACATCTCTCCTACAGAGTGTGAAATCATGGCAGGGAGCCATTCTGATATGTGAACTGTGGTCAGCCTGGCCTCCCACAAGGAAAACATGGCACCTATACTCATTCTGGGTCAGGGTCTTGAGCTTCCCACCTGTAACAGGAACCAAACAAGCCCGAAGTACAAGGGAGAGGATTCATATCATATGTGCTGGCCAGCCACCAAATCAGGGATGTGATGCAGAAGCTGCCAGAAGGATTGAGTGTAACTTGAAAATAAATGCCTGTCACAAGGAAAACAACTGCAAAACAAAATGCCTTCATCACCCAACCCTCCTGCCTGTGCTCAGCCACGGAGCTATGCTGGGCCTCAGCTGGGCACAGGGCTTCAGTCAAGTGATCCTTGGCCACGAAGTGAAGCCTCATGAATGACCAAACACTACTGGCACACAACAATGGCCCATAACTTCCCCCCACCCCCAAGTGTAAAGATAGATAATGGGGCTTACTGGCCTCAGTACCACCCTGACTCCTGGGTTCTGTTTTCCCCCCTGCTCACACTCCCCCAGCAATCACCAAGCAACACAAGCTTTGCAGTGCAGTAACACAGCAGCACCACAGCTCAGAAGAGCATGGCACGAGGGAAAGATCAGTCACTCTGCTACTGTGGATGCAAACTGAGGCCCGCTTTATGCTGAGGCAGGACAAACCTCCTGAGACTGCCAGACAAAACCTCCTGGAAGGCAGAAATACGAAGATCAAGGTCAGGAAAAATAAATTAGGTGTTGCAGAAGGGAGGTGGTTCCCCCAGCAGCTCCAAAGTACCCCTGAATAAAACCTGCCCATGTATCACACATGCACGTATCAGCTGGCTGCAGGAGACCCCGGTGCTGGTCAAAAGAGCATAGGCAACCCTGTCCACCGTGCTGAAAGGTTTTATGAAGGGCTCAGCCTGGGAGCTCTTCAGAGATTTCATGGAAGTTACTTGTTGATGGCTCTGTAAATCTTTTGTAATCCAAAGGTGTGCAGCCATTTATCCATTCAAGCACCAGCCAAAATGATAGGAGCAGTTATAATCCTTCAGCTGCACAGGCTCAAAACTTGCAAAAATGGCTATTTCAAAGGCAGAAAAGGAGCTTCCTTTCTCCATCATTTATTTACTTGCTGTTTCAGTTTCTTCTGCTTGCTAATCAGGGTCTGCCATTCTTCTTCCAAGAAGAGTTTCCAAGAGATGCCCTTTGTTACTGAATCAAAGTATTGTTCACCATGTTGATTGCATACCACACAGCTACGTACCTGCAGTCTCCCATGCAGGAAATTCCAGACTTTGTCAAAAATTGGCTTGAGACAAGAAATAAAAGCTCTTGATATTCAGATGTCACATAAGTCTTGTGACCACTATTTATACAGCCATGAATATTCAGTTTAAATCTCTAGTGCATGAGAGCCACACTTTCATTATTCCTATCTCAAAGTCAATCAAACAATGCTTTTCTGGTATCCAAAGCTCCCATACCAGTTCTCTCCAGAACCATATTCACACCTAGAGTTAAAATAAAAATCTTTTGGTCAGCGGCAAAAGCAATAGGAAGCAGCTTGAGAAAAGGAAGAACTTCTGTCTGCAAAGGCATGGAATCGCATTCAGGTGAGTGACTTCCATAAAGCTAGAGAGGTCAGGAACTCTAAGGTACTGCAGCTGTGAAGCAAGCCTCTCCCCTCATTTAGCCTTCTGCATAATCC
Organism: Aleadryas rufinucha; assembly: GCA_013397815.1. NCBI lineage: Eukaryota > Metazoa > Chordata > Aves > Passeriformes > Aleadryas > Aleadryas rufinucha. Next base: position 25,502 of record VZTH01017849.1, on the reverse strand, counting down.
TGAACTATCACTCATTGCAACATGGTTAACAAAGCAATTATCTTTTCTCCAAATCTCTACCTCAAATAACATGATTACGCAAGCCCTAACTAACTAACTAACTAACTAACTAACTAGGCTTAGGCTTGTTTGCAGACATATCTAAACTGAAAGCCTGGATACTAAGCACAGAAAGACACTTGCTTTTTAAAACCAGTCTTCCTGTTTCTTAGGGCCCAGCCTCATGGCGATTTTGGCTATTTGGGTATGTTGGTGCTGAAAATGGAATGTCCAGGCCACACCTACCTCACACAGGTGTTCTGCAGCTTAACCACTCTTATTAAATGCTACTGTTCCTTTGACATCTACTTCTATTCAGAGGCTGTGGTAACACCACTCCTAAACAGCTGGCCAGCTATGAGAGGTCTCTGAGCAGTGTTTTCTCTGACTGTGCCTGGCTATTGTGCAGCACTGACCTTACACACTTGGACAAGTAACTCTGACCAGCCCACTACATCACACTCTTTCCTTTTAGCCCCTGACAAGTCCCTGACTGTTGAGCAGATGCCATCAGCACTTGTCCATGTTGTGCTGTGCTGTTTTTTCTTCTTATTGCATCTTTCTTCTTAAAAGTACAAACTGGCTTTTACAACCTGGATGGCCAAATATGGATAAATTTAAACCAGAGCAGTTTCCTATGCAGATCCCTTAGCACAAGCCTGCATTTCAGTGTTGTCTCCAACACAAGTGACACTATGTAATTACACTTGTGAAGTCAGTGGCAGCTGTTCCAATGGTGCTCAGGGGTGATGCTGAACAAGGCAGCCCTTCACTGAGACTGTGGGTACACACTTGCTCTTCAGAAGTGCAACCAAAACCCAAAACTTTGCCTGAGAGTCATCTGAGAAGCCCTAAACAGGCTCAGTCACTAAGTCAGACCTCATCCTATTGTTCAGCTGAAGATACAGTAAGACACTCATCAAGCTTTAAAACCCACTAATTTCTGTATCTTTTCTTTAAATTTCCAACTTTCAACTGTCAAGGTATATATGACACTGTTTGTGATTCCCCTTGCAATAAAATTCAGGATCGATGATTTGTTTTACATTCACTGATCCTGTGATATGAGCCTTTCTTAAAGCTTATAGAAATAATCATATGAAGCCCAAGGATATGTATGTTAGGCACTTGAACAGAAAAAGCAAAAGAAACACAATGCCTGTGTAACTGAAGAAGCTTACACTGGAACATAAATAAGAATAGCTCTATTTTTATTTTAAAATATCTATATCAAGATTTCAAAATTAATTGCATTTTTTGGACAATGTATGTATACTTGATCTGAGTGAAAAATGCTTAAAACCATCTATTTTGTATTTTTTTAATGCATGAAAAATAGCCATGGGTGTGTGCAGACTGCAAAATCCCCCTTGTTACAAAGATTGTAGGCACACAGCACTATTGGTTTTTAATATATTCTTTATGTATCTTGTCAAAAAAGTCTTGAGAAATATTGTAAGTACTTTCAAAAAGTTAAGATCTCTGTAAAACATGTATGGAATTGTAATCCCTCTATATCAAGTATTTGAAATGGTTCAGCCAGCCACGATTTCACACTCTGTAGGAGAGATTTAAAATTAATTTGAATTTCTGTTATGTTATTTGTGAGCATATAAGTGAAATAGTACTTCTTTCCCACATCCCACACTATACAAACTTCTTGTTGGCCTGTCTGAGGCAGCTTTGTGGTGATCCCAGGGACAAAAAGCTATTCTTTGTGATGCTCTACAGAGCTTAGTTGCTTATAAAGTAAGTTGGCTGGGTTTATTGCCTTTGAATCCCACAAGACCATCTTCCAAAGAAATCACCTGACTTTTCTTCTGCCAAAGGGGTCATGGCCCAATGAGAGACTTGGGGAACACTTCCCCAGTCCCTGCTGACAACTTGCACTCCCAGGTTATCAAGTTACTTAACCTCATACCTCTCTAATAACATTTCAATGGAGTGACTAACGTGCTTCAAGTTTGGCATGGCCTAAGGCAGCCTGATGAACTGGGGATGCTGGGAACACTGCATGCTGACCCTTGATGGAACCAACCAACTAACACAAACCAAGCTTTTATAAAAGCATACCTTCCTATCAAGACCATTGGTTACAGAGAGACATTCCCAAACTATCTGGGATTTACAGTGCATTGTGGAGTACTGTTTTTTTTAATGCAGGGCTCCAGTCCTTACTGCCTAGACCATGTAGAAATTTTATATACAAGTTTAACTACAACTGCTGTAGTCAGAAGTGAAATATGATTCCTCTCAGCTTCGTCAGTCTTCTGTTACATGAGTGAATCCAAGAGCTGATGTTCCCCTGGTTGTATTAAAGTGGCACTTGATGAGGAAGCAATAACTTTTTTCTTCCCACATGGCACAGCAGCCTGCCTTTAGGTTGGAATCTCTGTGAAACACTGTCACACACTTTCCCACTGAAAAAATCTACTAGTGCTCCTGTTGTGGTTTCTCCCTCTTATCAAATTAAGGCAAGAGAGAATATGAAGAAAGAGACAGGGAAAAAATATACAGTTTAATTATCTAGAAGATAATGGATAATCACAGCAAGTCACAAGGCTGAAACAAGACAAATACACACTTTTACATAAACAATAAATACCCATACCATACCCCCAATTACTGAACATCCTAAAACAAATCACAGGTCAAATTGTAACTGCAAAATTATACCCAGTGAGAACAAACAACCAAACAAAAAACTGTCCACACAGAGCTATGGAGTTTGGAGCTTAGCTCCTAATGTTTTGTTGTCTTTACACTGTGAAAAATAAATTCAAATCTAGGGACTTACCAGAGACTTCTAGGCATTTAAAAATTTTTCCTTGCTTTTCTCTTTTTGAAAGATTAAGTCCCACATTTTCTTACGGAGAGGACGCCAGAAGGAAGTAATTAAGCCTTCATATCATGGCTGAAAACAAAGCCCTAAATCTTACAATGCTCTAGTGTCAACAGAAGGAATTAACACAAAATGACCAAAAACTGCTTTATGGCTGGAACCTTAGTTAAACTAATGGAAAAAAACTAGCAGTGTAGAAAGGAGTCATAGAGCCTCCATTAGTTTTTGGGCTGGCTTTAATAAAAACACTAAAGTCAGCCAGTGCACAACTTAGTCACCACTGGGCTACATTTAAGCTCATCTTGAGATGCTAGTCCAGTGCCGTACTTGGAGAGGCAGAGCAAAAGTTTTTTCCTGGCGCCTTTTCTGATGCCAGTTTTGTTGGGGATGAGCCTTCCTGCTCTTTTGTGGTGAGAAGTACTCAGGGCTGCTACCTTCTCTGCCAAGGAGGTGGGAAGAAAACTGAAAGCTCACAATTAGTTCCAAGTCCTCCCAAGACAAGCAAACCAGCCAACATACCCCCAACCCAAAACTTATCCCGTGCCTTGCCCGCAGGGGTACTGGTGCCCTCAGGCAGAACTGCAGGAAACAGTTCCCCTTCAGACAGCCTTCTCCTTCAAGGCAGGAGGGCTCTAGCAACTGAGAAGGAGAGAGCAGGCAGGAAAATAAGAGACTCCTATACTTTCAGAAGAGAAAATACATTTGGATAAGCATTAGAACACTATGAGGAGAATCTCTTTAAAGTACAGGAAACTGCTGAACAAGGGCTCCAAATCACAACCACGCAGTAACTGCCAAGAACAGTATGGTAGATGATGTTGTTGTTGTCATCATCATCATTTGGGAGGGACAGACCCAGCCCTAGCGCATCAGTCTCAGAGAACTCGGTACTGGGGTGGGACACGGGCACTAGCAGGTACATAAGGACCTGCACCTAGCACTGGTGGCAGCTCCAGTCCACTGCCTCAGACACAGACAGAGACAACAGAAAAACTGTAAAGCTGGAGAGACACCAACAATTTGATATGCCTATTTAAATGTACAGGCATGTAGCTCCCAACAAACTAGAAGCTTCTGACTATGGGCTACCCGTGCTCTTTGCACCATTCCTCTCCAGCTCCCAGAAATGACTTGCTGTAGGAGACAGGATAATATTTTCATTCACTCAGGAGAGAGGAAAGGAGAATGCTGTCCCAGCCCGAGTGGCATGGAAGGTAATAGTTCTGCTCTTCTGTCTCTTATTTTAGCTAAATAATTTATTCAGCAAGGCATGCCCACTTTCAAGCCCTATTCATCAAGTATCTGTGAGCTCTGGGACAGCCCTGTCCCTTCACAGGCAAGAGCACTACACTAAAATATTACCTACCTAAGGAATCCCCTACCAGGTTCTGTGTTTTCAGAACACAGTTTACAAAGAGACCACACTTTCTCTAGTATTATCAAAAATTTAACTGACACAAAAATCAAGTTGTGTTTTCTTCAAGCTGATCTCTCTTCAAAAGCCTACTAACGGATTTCTGCCAACAGCTCTATAGATTAATCCACCTCTGTCCCTGCAGCAGGCAAATAAAGCCTCCCACAAATCAGCACAGCAAGATGCTGCACTCAGCAGATACCAGAACTGCACATGCTACAAAATACAGCACAGCCAACTGTAAAGGCAAGGAGGCTGCAGATTAAAGTACCTTTTTGTTACGCCCTTCTATCTTACAAGGTACTCCTGAAATTAACTCCTAGCCCAGAATGTTTTTTACACCATTTCATTTTCAGATTGCAGCGCAGATTATTCTGAAGCAAAAGTATCACAGAAAAATGAGCCCTGCCATTCACCTTTGCAAAAGGGTGGGAAATTAATTTAAGGTCAATAAAAGCAGAGGTCTCTGTAGGTATTAATTTCCATCTCGCAGAATTTATCGACAGTCATAGAATTCCTCAATTTCTAGCTGTCAGTAGCGTAAAGAGAGAAAAGCAGCAGCATTTATCCTGGCACACAAAGCAATTGAGCAAGGTCCACGCTACATTGACCCTGCCATCTGGACAGTGCAGAGGCATTTCCAGCATTATCCTCTATAATCATGTAAAATTGTATTCTGATGAGAGAGGCCAAAAATCCTGTGCTCCAGAGATCCAGCTGATAACAGCAATCAATCAATCAATCTCCCTTTATGGATGCAAGATCACACTCATCCCACAGTGATGCCCACATCACTGCTTCACAAACATGAACAAATTATCACACTTCCTTGCATAAAGATATTTTTCAATTCATCAGTCCTCTGGAGTGCAAGAAAAGCAGAAGTTAAGAAGCTGATCCTCTGTCCCCAGTGAAAAACAGAAAGGAATTTATTGGGGGCTGCTGTATGTGCAGGATTAGGCCTGAATGATTTGCCAAAGGCTTTACAATAAATTGGTTGCTGAGCTAAGAATAGAAGCTGGGAATCCTGGCTCCTGGTGCTATAGTCGCTACACAACCCCTGCCTTCTCCCAAAGAGGGCACTCGGGCACACAACTGGACTTGGATGTAGCAAGAGGACACAGTGCCCTTGCGAGGCTTCACTCAGGAATCTTCCCCCAGCTAAAATGCAGGAGCCCTGTGCTGGAAACTATTAAGCAGCTGTAGCTTCAGCTCCTGCTTCAGCATTACACACCAGTGTTATTGGTTTCCTTCCTTATGCCAGGAATTCTGCAGGAATTTGCTTTCTGCAGACTAAAGAGAAAGAAGAATGAAAAAGATGATTGTGTCGGTGTGTGTATGTGTGAAAGAACAGGAGGGAGAGAAAGAGAGAAGATTAAAGGTTTTGTCATTATGTTGTTTAACCTTCTGAAAAACAGATTCAGTAATCCTGTATCAAGCTTGTAATTTCTGTGTAAGTTTTATCATGGCATTGATCTTACCCACTGTCCTACCACCTATATTGCAAGTTCCCAGCCTGCATTCCAGCCCCTTGCACAGTCTCTGCCCCAAGAAGCCTGCTCAGCTACATCTGACAACCCCAGTGCTTCAGCAGCAAAGGCTTTCGCCAGCTGAGCACTTCTTCAGAACACCGCATTTTGGGAAGAACCAAATACCTCCAAGGCCTGAGATATAAAAGAGAAAGGACTCAAAATGAGATTCCCTCAAGAACAAAAATATATACAACCATCTCCCACACACCCTGACATAACGAGGCTCTACAGGGCTGGAGGGAGCCAGCAGAACAGTTATGATATGTTGAAACAAGTACAAGACAAGGAATGCGTGACAACAGATTGAGGAACCATCAGTACAGAATCTGCAGACTATTTCAAAAGGCAGCAAACTAGAGACAAACAGACAGTGAAGGAACAAAAATTGTAATCTGAAAATGAGTAAACACAATCCCCGAATCCCCAAGCACTTAGTTTATTTAAGGACCAACTATTCAGACCAAGAAAACCAGGTTAATTTTGAAAGAAACCAGCCAAGGGACATTATGGGGTTCTGAGAAAGCCAGCAATGAACCAGTTAATTGGAATATCAGATAATTCCACTGAGGCCAGTCTCCCACAAAGACACTTCCCAATTTTGGATGCAGGCATTACATTCACTAGTTTGGTGCCATATAACTATATGACACTGATTTTCTATAATGCATCAAAAAGGAAACACTCCCAGCCTGTAATCTGCAGAATGGGGAAACATTTCAGGAGGAGGCTCCATGTGGCCATACGAATGCATGGGTAAAAACACTAAAAGTAACATCACAGAGCTTGTTGCTTCAAATCTGTCAGTACACAAGCCTGGAGTGAAGTTTACTATTGGTTTAATAGCAATGTTAGACATAGTGAAGGTATGAAGGCCAAGGTGAAGCAGTTTTGACAGATTTCCTGGGAAGCTCCAGTGCCAGGCCACTCTCTCTGCGGGGAATGGTCTTACCTTCATGGGAATCAGCTCACACAATGTCAAAATAATAATTTTGTGCTGAGGTGAATAAGTGGCAGGGGAGGGAGGGGAAGAGAATCTTTTAGATTAAATCATAGGCAAGCTTTCACCACAGCAGAAATCCAACAGTATGCCAAGGTTTCCAAGCAAGTCACTGCTGACCTGTCCAAAGAAAAGCTGAAGCGTAATTTACTGAACTTCTGTAAAATAAGCTTCATTTTTGACTGAGGCTGCAAAAAGCAAAGCTACAACTGCTGTGGAGTTTCAGTTGGTGCATGAGGCTTCATTCTAGAGCTGTGTGAACGGTGGGCAGCATCTTCTACTTGAAGAACTGAACATAAATGTACTGGGTAAAGCAAGTGACACTTGAATCTATCAACAGATAGGTACAAAGTCTGTCATTTCCAGACACATTAATGTCAATGTGGCCACTGCTTGCGACTGACTAAAGATTTCTCCTGTTATATGGGCTTAGCTTGCTCACTGTCTATAAAATACCATCTAGCATTGGGCCATGCTCCTGTTAACTTCTTCCTCCACTGAGAGTATTGCCTGGATGACAATGAGCCCGTATCGCTGCCAGCTGTAACACAACCGTACAGGTGCTTCAAAAAAGGACAAAACGAGGCTCCAGAATGAGCCGAGATCCAACCATTTAATCTTTACCAAATCCTTGCCTCCAAAATGAGGCAAACATTTGGTGAAGATAAAATGACTGGATGATTTTACTGCAACTATTTGAGCAGTGGCAGAGTTCAGACTTTCCTGCTCTAAACAACAGCAGTGTAAAGAGGTCAACCCTACTGCCACCTGTACCAAAGGAATCAATCTCTTTACCTAGGCTTACACAACACATGTCTAGAGAAGATGCTTCCTTCAATTAAAAAAAAAAAAAAGACTCAGCACAAACCCAAAATTTACATGCAGGTTTTCTTAGACCCCTGCACCCTTTCTGCCCTGCATCCTCACCCTCCCAGCATGGCAGTCCACTATTGCTGAGCAGTCTGAGAGCGGTTCTGAGGCATCACAGGCTATCCTCTGTGTGAGGCATCACAGCTTCCTGCTGAGCAGCACTGACAGCTGTAAACAAAATATCAATGAAAAAGCCTACTGAGGGTGCAGACCCATGGCTTAAATGGAAGTAAAAAATTTCTCTCTGGCCAGACTCTCAGGGCAAAGGAGGTCCTGTGCCAGTTACACTCTTAACCAGCATTTTCATGCCCAAGGAGCAAAATAATTTCTTCTTAAACCTCTCCATCAAGAGCCTGGTGAATAGCTGTTCTCTGAAATGATGGCACAGAGCCACCATGGATTTTTTTCTTCAACAAACTAGCATTGAACAGAATCTCACAGCCACAGAGACAGCAATAAAAGAGGAAGAGGTAACAGAGCAAAGCTTAGGTAACTATCACACCAAGTATCAGCATCTTCACACTCACACTTCACAACAAACAATGGCTTCAAACCATGGTGGAGCTGCCCTGCAAAAAGATGGGAGCACTGTAAGCATCAGTTAGCCAGGAGAACAAAGAAATGTGAAAGCCTTGTTAAAATAAAGTAGCAGAAACCATACATACGAGTCTGGAATGTGATGCTGGGGAAAGAACCATCAGTAATCCTGTCACTTGCTGAGTTTCCCAGGCTGAGAAACCAACAACAAAATGCCATGTTGCTTCCAGTCTGCTCATCTAGATCCAAATGGGATATTTTGTCCTCTCAGTACAGGACTTTCAGTATTCACACATTTCACCACAGATAATCAAGACCTGGCTTTAATATAACATGAATTATCCAAGGATCCCAATGCATGGCACATCAAGCAAAAAAGGGTATTCTCCCAGAAAACCTCAAGCATACTGATGTTTTGCATGAACAGGGTTTTGCAGAAACATTCCCTCTCACACGAATATTTCAGCCTGGGCTCTAACTCACCAACATCAACACAGAGAAACTTGCTGAGTTTGCAAGGCATAGAACTGGGTTATCAGGGCATCCCAAGCAGATTTGGAACAAAATCATGGGCTTGAATATTGACACTTCCACTCTTGTATCTGTAGACAGGGCAAAGAAAGAAATACTTCTTGCAAGAAAAAGCTCTGGTCCAGCGTGACCACCAAGTCAGACACATTTCAAAACACACAGTAACGTAAATCATTGCACAGCTGTTATGTTGTATTAAAGAACATATTGACATTGTTTAATAGGAGGTTTTAGGCTTTCCAATTCAATTCTATTCAATTCTATTTTTTCATCTGGCAATGCTTTTCAACTTTGCACAGTGCAAAATACAGTGAACTGGAGTTTGGGCTGAATGCCATTTGTTGGCCCTACAGCAAATGGAGCCAATAAAACAGGATTGACTTGCAACCTGAACAATTGCTTTCAAAGAAAGATGGTAAACTCCTGGAGAAGTGGGAAATATTCCCATGGAAAAGAGAAAGCCACACCTGTAAGCTTCAGGTATTTCCTTATAATGGAACTTACTTTGGGGACAAGAGATACCTACTCAGCATTTTTTTCACTTCTTGCTGCCAAAAGTAGATGATGTATTTGAAGTATATGCAAAGGTAAGTCTCTGTAGAGACCACCATTTTGTAACAACCTGATCTTTTCTGTTTATTAACAAAGGCTGGATCTACATTTTTCAATACAATATACAAAGACCTATATAATTTGAGCTAGACTATTATTATAATTGACAAGAAGAGGTGTGGCCAAATGTTTTCTCATATGGTTCAGAGATATCACAGTCAGACAGCATCTTCTCAAAACATGAAACATGACACTTCATCAGACATAGATGTGCCAGGCAATAAATCTTGCAGCAGAAGGGTCCTTATTTTAATTCTAGTCATCACTGATCAAGAGATACAATTGTCTTTCCAAGACAGACACAGGAGAGATGAAAACAAAGCAAACAATTAAAGAAAACCACAAAAATGCTCAGGGTTTCATTTAAATCCTGGTGTACTTGTTCTGGTCTAATAAAAACAGCCCACCCCACAGTTTGCACAATTCCTGAGATCAGGAGATACTATCCCACAGCTGCCTGCACTATTCAGAACAGCAAGGAGGCCTGTTTCAGTTGGGCACATCCATCTGTTTTCCCCTCCCCTTTTAACAGACTCACCATTTCAGTCCTAAGCACGGAACAGGTTGGAGATCTGCTCACATGATTTGCATGTCTGTGCACTCCTGACCACAAGAAGGTGTCCCCACAGGTTTGGTACTTTGCACCATTCTAAGATCTTTCATCCCAATGACTGCCAATGAAGCTGTGGCCACTCTTCCTTCAGAAGAAATACTCCAAGGATCCTTCAGTGCTGGCAGCTCAGAACTCACAAACAACCCTTCGACAAGAAGCCAGAATGCATTCAGCACTATGTAAGGCCTGCTGGGATCAGGACTCAAACCAGCTTGCTTCTCCTTCCTGTTCTTCTACAGCTCCCTGCACAGCTCTGGGTAAATCACGCTGTCCTCCTGTGCCTAAATTCTACATTTGTCTAAGAGGGATAATCACTCTTCACTATTAAAGAGGAACATTCTCAGGCTACACTTACTAGTGACTGACAGGAGCCTAGGTACTACAGACAAGCACCATAAAAAAAATCACCCCTCTGCCACAAATGCTGTATGAAAAACAAATGCTCCTTAAAAAGCAGGTTTCAGATTCAGTTCCCTAGTAGTTTTCACAAAAAAACCCCACAATTTAACAAAAACTCTATCAATCTAAAAATATCCCGACACAATCTGACAATGTCCTTTCAACCAGACATTTAAAAAAACCTACAGGCACAGCTACATATGGCAAAGATAATGACAAAACAAGAGAAGAAAAAAGGTAGGCAGTATTGTTCCTTCTAGCTTAGAAAAAAAAAAAAATTATAGTGGACTCAGTTTGCTGGTTTAATAGGTGATGTGATGGGTCCTTAGTTCATTTTGGGATAATTTAAGAACAGAATGATTAGCAGTGTATGATGACAGTGATCACTAGCTGGTTCCTGGAGAGCTGATAAGTTATTAAGCTAAACAATGCGTCGCTATTATGAGCAAGTCAGTGCACTAACTGTAATTTCCTTGAAAGCTGAGCAGTGCATGATTATACTTGTCCACTCAGACTGCCTGCTGGCAGCTCCATATTCTGCTATTGTTCTGAACTGTAGAGTCTTCCCAGTGCCCAGGATACAGCTACAGAAAAATGTACTCTTCATAGAATTCAGGCTTCGTTGTGGCAGCTGTCGTCTGAGGGATACTGGAAGAGAGACATTCTCTGTCCCGAAGCACAACTATTAGAGCTCCTAAAAACATGTGGTTTTATTGTCAGCAGGAGCTACCTCTCATTTCTAGCTGAGGCAATTTCCATTTCAAGAGAGCTCTGGCTTTGGAATGACACATGTATACAGCTACAGACATATTGCACACATGTTCATATAGATGTGTGTTTATGTGTATTAAAAAGCCACACATACATGTGAGTACATTCCTGGTGGTTTTCTTTATGACTTTCAGGAAGACTGCTGTTACTACTGGAAGCTCATATGGACATCTTCCAATTCACATTGCCCTCTCAAAGTACAAGGAAAGACAACAGAGAACACCTCCACTAATGAGCCTACCAAAACTAGGAAGAGAAAATGCAAAAGAAAGCAGCACCTGGATGACAGGGACTTCAAAGGGGCTAATACTCACATTCACTGAAAGTATGGCCTTCATTTGTCCTACCAAAAAGTGGTATTCCTAGTGGTGAAGACTATGCAGGATCTGGAAAACAAGAGCCAGGTCCTACTGCAGACGTGCTGTGTGAGATAGGTAAGGCCCTCACCTTCCTGTGTGCCTCAGTTTGTTCCTCTGCCCAGCTCCCAGAGGCGCAGCCAGCACATGCTGTACTGGGTGACCCTGGAGCATGAGGGGCCTGGGACTGCAGGGACCAGTGCTGGGGCAGCAGAGGCCAGATGCTGCTGGAGACATGGAGCCAAGCCAGCCTGTAGCCTGTGTGGAGAGAGAAGAACAGAGATCCCCATTTTTGATCCCCTATACTAATTCTCAGAAATGTGTCTTCCCTTTTGCCCATATGAGCAGCCACACTAAGCCTTTCCTTCCCTTTGGTGCATTTTTACTTTATTCCTGTCCTGAATATTATCAGCTAGTCTAACCAGGAGGCAAAATTTTTAAAGCCCTTAAGTGTCTTCTCCTCAAACAGCAACAGCCATTTTGGAGTGCAAGCCCTGTTGGCTTCCAATGAGCCTTGGGGTACCCAAGTGCTTAAGTCATTTTTTTTTTAATGGGACTTAGGTGATTCTGAAAGTATTATCATGTACCTCACACTGATTTGATATAAAGTGAACATTAAGTGGGAAGAAAACCTGACAATGAGAAGATTTGACAACTGCTTAAAAGGTAGGTCGTAATTAATTTTAAACTTTGTTTTATGTAAGGCTCATTTAAGGAGCACATGAAATTCTTTCATTGTCCTTTTCTGATGTGCTGATCCTGCAAGGAATATATAATCAGGAGTGTGTTTTAACAGGCCAAGGAAAAAGTATGAGAACCAGTCTATTTTGAATCCAGGAACTGTTCCTGTCACTGAATTTTTTCAAACCCAAATGAAAGGGAAAAACCATTACTGTAAAAACACAAAGTGAGAAAATGTAATATTCAAAGCGTGACACTAGTAACACATATAGAAAAAGCCTGCCCTGTAGTTTTGAAAAAAGGTTAACACCATTGCTAATACCACACCTTATAACTTTATAAATAAATAGTTTTTCGCCCTGCAACAAGATCTAATCATCTGACCGTTCATTCTCCTGAGTAAAGAAAGGTTAACAGGAATCATTTCCACTCCAACTCTGAATTAACCATCCCATAGCTGCACTACTCTGACTGTGAGTCTGTGCCATAAACATAATGAGGCGGCTTCAAAGTGTAGGGGATTTGATGTTTGTTTTTTTTTTTCCTCCTGAATTTGGAACACACAGCAAGTTAACAGCAACTTCAAAAACACTGGAGATGCAAACTGTTGAATCAGGGACAGGAATTTCATCAACTGCTTTGCTATGATGCTCCAAGTGCACCCTAAGTTATCCAGCAAATGGAGACTGCACCTAAAGATAGAGCCCTGAACTGTTCTGTGTAGTGTGGCCATCCACACATCTCTAAGAAAAGCACATGGTTGTGGTAGTAGGAAATCTCAAAAAGAGATGAACAGCAATAACTTGCCATGGAAGGCTATCAAAAATGGATCAACAGCCAATTATGCACCAGTTTAAAGCCTCAGTGCTATACTATAAACATAGAAGAAAATTCATTTCAAACATATGCTCACGTACACCTCAGTACATGAAGCATGTAACTTATACATGCACATACTATTTAGCATTTCTGACTTTGTTCCTCTTTTCTTTCCTCCACCAACAGTTAGGTCATTATCACCTTTATAATGAGATATCCATTTAAAATACACTGATTCACAAGATCATTAAAAGCCAATAGGTAACTATATTGTTTCGGGACTACTTCATATTTAAATCATTGCCCGAGATTACAATTCAACCACCATCTGAATGAACAAAGCCATTCAAATGGCTACAGAACACACAAACTCCTTTTACATTAATCATTCTGGCCTGATTTCACACTCCTGTGCAAACAAGAAAGGCCTTAAGAGTCTTCTCCTCAATGGCCATTTTGGAGTCCAAGCCCTGCTGGCTTCCAGTGAGCCCTGGGGTACCCAAGTCATTAGGTCATCTGCATTTCTGGCCTGTCACAGCATAAGAGCTACCAGGGGATAGCTCAGCGATTCCATGCAAACCCTTGCCTTATAAACTTACCCTTCCTCAGACATGAGGCTTTCCCTACATACAGACAGAGTGCTTGTCCTGAGATCAAACCTCGGCAGTCCCCGGAATACAGCACTGGGATGGGTAATGTGATAAGGCATAAAGCCAACAACATGACTGTATGCACAGGAATTATGAGAACCACTCAGAAATGCTTGGAGTAACTTGATACCAATAGGAAGAGTACAGAGAAAACACTTCCCTACAGTGAGGCTCCATCACATGACCACTCTTACAGTGGAATTTCAGAAACTGCACAATAACCAAAGCACATCATTTACTGCAGGGCATGCACCACACAATACTGCACATTAAAGCCACACTAAGTCACATTTGGACTTCATATCATTCTAATACTCTCCCTTACTCAGGTCAATGACACAAATAAAACTGCTGTGTAGAGAACTTGGGTACAAGCAGCTTCATTAGTCTTGTACATCTATCCAACACCATTACAAATTGTAATTAAGCTGTCTGCACCAGCACAGAAGTGAGTATATGCCCTTTCCCAAGGCAAGCTTTACTCTTGCCAAGCTATGGAATTTTTTGGCATCTAGTTTGTTTCAGCTAGTTTTTCAGAGTTTAAAGCCAGTAAGTGGTTTCACCTGAAATGCTCACAAAGAAGCACAAAGGACCAATGAACTACCACAGTAAACAGTCTCTCATTCATACCAACAGTTCTCTCCATAACCAAGAGGGTGCACAGTTTCACTTTAAAGTTCAAAACACCTTGTCATGCTTAGATGAGACATTATAATGCTATGTGGAAAGTAATGCCAAATGGAGCAAAGCATTACAATGTCAACCAGGTCAACAACATGTTAACACAGCAGAGAGCAAAGCTCCATGCATGGCTTTAAGCACAAGATCCCAATGGAAAAAATCCTGAGCAAGCTGCTAGAGTAGCCTCTGCCTTGAGCAGGGGGGTTGGGCTACAGGATCTTCAGAGATCCTTCTTGACTTCATCCATTCTGTGAAGATTTGCTATGTTCTAGGTTTGTGACAATGTACCAGGCTTGGACTGAAAACTGCACAAAAAGCCTGAGGCTCCACCACTGCATTAACCATTAGTCCCACGTAAGGCTCCCGGGCAGTCGTGAGCCATCCATGCCTATTGACGAGGCCAGCTCTGGGCTTTATCACTTCCCTTCATCTTTCTCTCTCCCCATTAAACCATAAATCCTGCTCTGGTCGAGCCAAATTCTTGCTTACTTTTCTGTGCTTAGCCAACATCACACTGGTCCAGCAAAGTGGTTTCTGGCAGTCATCAAAACATTGTTACACTTGCATGCCAGGACTACTGACAAGAAAACAATCATTGAAAAAAAAACCCAACTGTGTTAAAAATGATGTTCTGTTCCTTAGGAATCCAGTCGTTCTGCACATCTGTACCTGCCACTACCTTGTCTGCAATGCAGGTAACTAGATCTGTTTTATTTTCCATGACGAAGTATTAATTTTGTTTGCAAAAAAATTGCTATAACCACTCTACAGTGCTGGCATTTTACCTGAAGAAAAATCTCTTAACAAGCATAATCTATGTCAGTTTGTGACCACTTAGTTTGTGAGATGGAACTATTGCAAAGCACATAGTCCCACCACACACAGCAGAAAACCATTCACTAACTAGTCTTACCTGCAGTAAACTCAAGAGAGACTGAGCCACAAGAGTGTAGTTTCACACACCTTGCTGGCTCAGCAGATGCAAACAAGCTATACACAATAAAACTCTGCTTGGTTTACAAAATGCCAAATGGGTAATAACATGCAACTCAAAACACAACATCTCAGTACATCAAACTGTCTGAAATCTATCCCCACTGCACTGAAAGGCCAATTCTAACACTACCTTTCTGCAACCAAGTATCTTGAATGTGAAAACAATTAAGAGGACAATTTTAACATTAGCTCATCTGATATAAAGATACCTGAAATCCAGAAATTTTTGCAGTGATGGTACTATCTTAGGTGTAAATAAGATAATTTAAACAACATTTATCAAAACATGTTTGCTGCTGAAACTCCAAAGCAAATTAAACAAGTCAGCTGAGGAGAAATCACTGACAAAGCCACTGTAACCAGTCCACTTATGTAATACACCAGATTTTGACAGCCATATTATCTTCCACAAGATGGGTGAATATTTTCCTCATTACAAATTACTCAGTTTAGTCCAAAATGATCACTAGTTAATTCCGGGCTGGGAAACAAATTAGGAACTGAAAAGGCAAGTTGGTTTTCTTCTTCCAGTCTGCCAGTAAGAAGTAGGTGTGGAAGGCTGATACCTCCCAGCTCCAATGCCTTGCCAAGCACAGTCTCAAGTCACCATCGGCTTAATTTGTTTAGTACAGGTCATGTTACACTGCTTAGTTATAAACACAAAATAAGCTGAGATTTTTTTCCTAAAGACATAGCAAATTCAATACTGTGTAGTAGTTTAAAAAGAGCAAATGAAAATGTTTGCTTTCCATGTTACAAACTCCAATTTCCACCCAAAAGCAGCTTGAAAAAGATCACAACTGAAAGACTAATCATGTGATAAGTCATCCATCATTTTCAAAAAAGCACAAAAATAAAGATTAAGTAAATCTATGTAAATGTATACAGTTGCTTAGATGCATACAGAGTATATCCTTCTCAATATTAAGAGCTATCTTTTTTTCCTCCTGCCAAGACTACATTTATTTGCAAGTGAGTGCCTTAGAGGTTATCAAGAGAAAAGAGTCAATCTTTCTTCAGGAAAAGAAATAAAAGCTACAAATGTTAAGCAAGATTAACATGGGCCATTTCAATCAAGGTCTCAGACTCACCAACTTCAACCAACTCACCCTGTAAAACATGCATGGCATAAGAAAGGGCTGAATATCAATCTTTTAACCACAGAACTAAGATAAATATTCAGGTATTGCTAAAACCAGTGCATATCATTACCCACATTCTCTTCATGTAACATTCTTAAAAAGTCTGAACAGAAAAAGACAGGGAGAGTCACACCTACATTTTTAACTGTTCCACCCATGTCAAAACTTGTAAATTTTCCCCTCTCAGGTTCAGAAATTCCCCCAGTATCAACTTTTAAAATTCATCTATTTGAACACTTTGTGTAAGACTTAAAGGTTGCATTTCACTCTTAAATAGCCACACCTTATGCCATCTCTAGTATCCTTTATAATAAGAACACTAAAACTTCACTGGAAAAGAAAATGAACTTTTCCTTTACAGTTCCATCTTGGTCAAACATACATTCACACTCCTGAGAGGGTTTGGTTCCTACTTTATAAACAATTTGTATTGAAAAAATTTGGGTCAAGGACAGCTTACCATCAATAACAGCCTACATCTCTCTACAATTACTGGCCATTAAGTAGCACAAGAATCTTAAAAACATTTATTCCGTCACATCAACAAAAATTAACTGGACCACAAAATTTTGATAAAAACCACTCTGCCTACCTAGGCATCCCCACAAAAGCATACCTCAGAAATTCCCAAAGGATTAGTGAATGGTTTTCTGCCACCAAGCAAACTTGCCACTTCTCTCTTCCACGTGCCAACTCCATGCTAAACAGCAGCTCTGGTATCTGCTGGGAGATCTGTTATCTCCGGTATTACTGCTGGGAGCTTCCTAAAGCAGGCTGCAGATCAGAAGTAGGCTTTTTATTTTAATCTCTAGTAAGCCACATTTAACAGATCAAAGTAAGATTGTTCTGGCTGGTGAGAAAGTCGACATTCACTGCATTTCTCTGGATGTGAAAATAAAACATTATTAACCAGTACATAATGTTTATTACATATCAGACCACAAAAATGAGATCAGAGTCTCTGTTTCAATAGTCAGCACAGTAAAACTTTGTGCAGTACATCTGGGACTAACAAGGGCTTGCATAGTCATGAAATTGGCTTAATCAATCTTCATTTCTTTGGTGCCATAATAGAACATTTTTGCCTGTTATTTTCTTTTCTTAAATATATTTTAGCTACACAAAACTAAGTTGAGTTCAGGGTGGGGAGAAGAGATCTTTTTACTTTTAAATGATAACAGCAGTTTAGAGGTTTTGCTCTGTTGATTCTGAATTATAATGAATGGAGATATTTCCTCACATTCCTGTTGGATAATTCTTCCTTTACCAGCCTTCAGTTACCAGCAGATCAGAGCTGGAGTTTACTCTCGAGTTGGCAGTAAACAAAAGAACAAATGTGTACTGTTTCTGCTGAAAAAAGAAATTGTAGCCCTTGTCCAAATATATGAAAACTCTAACATGCACGATGATTAAGAAGTTGTGTATTGGACAAAATGAAGTGGTGTGCTAAACAGAATGAAAAAAAAAATTAAATGGAAAGACTTACATGTTTACAGAGAACAACCAAGGCATTGGCAAAGAATTCAGCCATCAAACAGAGACCAAGGCATTGTCAAAGAACTCAGCCATCAAACAGAGCCTATTTTAAGTTATAACTCAGTGGACAGGGAGACTGTGGATTCAAACTATTGTGTTAATGAACAACTCAGCTGTTACTTCTAGATGACAAATGCACAGTATTCATACTTTCCCTTAACAGACCTGCACTGGCTCTACTGCTGAAGCACAGGAGTACCAGCTTGCAGGAAGAGCCATCTAATTACTAAAAGCCGCATTTTAAATTTAAATACTGACTTTCACCTCAAAGTAATTAAAAAAACATTCATCTGAGGGGATCTTTAATGAGTTACATGGCAAAAGATGAGTATTTTTTCCTCTTTTCTATTTCGCATCTCAACATGAGCGGGCACCATTGGTGTTACTTTTACATCACTGATGCTGTACCTTATCCACAGGTAATGCATCTCATCTATGTGACAGCTTTTCCAATGAACTGAAACGTGAAACAAGGATAAACAACCACCCCACTACAAACTACAGGAAATTATTTATTTATTTTTAAAGTACAGTATCTAAATCAACAATTCTCCAGCACACAGTGCTGCCAAGCATTACATTCTGGGTTTGATCTAGTACTTCCATTCCACCTTTTGAATCTTATTTAGTTTCTAAGCACTTCTGTCAGTTTCTGACTTGGCATCAGCCTCAGCCTGATGGGACCACATGGTAGGTTGAGGACTGACTACACGATGGAACTGCCAGGCAAAGAAAGAGAAAATCAGGCAGTGCCCCACGTGCCAGAAGCAGAAAATAAAGGGAAAAAATAACATTTGTAGATAAACAGTAAGACACGATCAGGAAGGAAACCTGTTCTTTCCAAAGTTTAACATGTTAAAACACTGCAGAATGCTCTCACAGCCCAGCAGCAGCTGAAACACCCAGCAGCCTTGAACGCAAATCGATGACATCCACAATTAAAGAGCTTATATACTTCTTTAGCTCAAACAAGTAACTACTATTCTCTCCACATCCTCACTTAGCTGATTCTCACTAGCTCTACTCACCCTGAACATCCACCAGCAAGTTCAGCACCATAAATGCCCATGGTGACACAAACAGGGCAGCAAAGTGCTCTGGGTAAGGGCAGGCAGGCGGCTTTAGCCATGGGGCTTCCCATCACTCCAGCCTCCTGTGGTGTCTGGACATCACCACTCAGTCCTTCTGTAACAGATGGTCACCAAATCAGACTGAAAAAGAAGTCCCCAAACCTCAGATATCCCACACATATATACATCCAGAAAACAAAATAAAATATTCAAGCCATTTGGGAGTCTTTGCCACAACAAAAGAAAACATGAGCAACATGTTTTAGATGAGTAGATACAATCTTATAACTGGCAAAAGCCTTTACTCAGTGGTCTTCCTAGGATGCACAGGATGGCAGAAGCCATAAGAGACAAAAAAACCCCCAAGGTTTTAACAACAGGAGTAACTTGCCTTTGCCAGATAATCATCCAGTGATGCAGGCCAATCTCTATCTCATATAAAGGCATAAAAACATGTGTTTGTCCGAGTTCATACCAAAGGAAACAGACTGCTGATCTCAAGGTACTCAAATGATGCATGGATACATTTTAAGCACTTGTTTGTCCTATTATGTTCTGAAGTCCAAAATAGACCTTTTATTACAGTGTCTCCAATTTCACGACACCTAGACAGTAAACAAGTGATCAGGGAATGGGAAACACTTATATTAATAGCAACACCACGTTGTTCAGAAGTAGAGCTGTCAATTATTGCTAAGCAAAATGGACAGATTACCAAAAATACCACCACAAACTTAAAGACAACAAACCTAGTTTTATTTTTTATTCAAATCCCAAAGAAAATCCAACTTACTCTGTACATTTTATCGCCATTCACTTCTTGCTACATTTTTATTGGAATGAATATTTTTAAGGACCTCTCCACACTAAGAATACCTCCTGCCTCCAAGCATCCTGTGGTAGTGGCTGTGTGACAAGCAGAATCAAACCTGAAGCAGAGCCCAGCCTGGCTACTCCATCCCATCTAGCTTCTCTGGGAAGCATCTCACTCACGTGGACAGCCGTCTGTATTTGGCGCCAAACCCGTGAGCTTGCAAAGCGTCTGTAATTCTGCTTCAAGCCACCAATATACATGAACTGGAGCATCTTGAAAAAGAACCCAGAGTGACAGATGCTTTTGGAATGACTGCCTTAAACATTTCAGGGGACCAAGGTCTCATCCTTTACACATGCAGAACTTTTTCCTTCTCTTTAGCATTCAGGAATAATGATCAAATCATTAATCATCTCAAATCAAAGAGTATCAAAAAAACCTCAGAGATTTTAAAATTTGTGATGCTAGACACATGACCTGTAATTACTTTAACCACCCAGCCCTGTGAACAAACTAACTGCTCAACTTTATTCTAGTTATAATTTAATAGCTTTACAATTTAAATAATACCTTTCTCCCTCAACTACTTCATTTCACTTTTTTTTGGTTTACCACCAAATCTTTATATTACGAACTGGAATAGACAGGGAAGATTACTTGTTAGCATTGGCTCCAGATGTTCAGAGGTCTACTAAAGCATTACCCAGAAATCAGGCTAATTACATTATATAGATCCAGTGCTTGGAAGAACCCTGGCCCCACTTTATTTTTCTGGACTCTCCATATATTTTTATATACACTCAAAGACAAGGTTAGGCTCACCTTCCTTCTATCTATTGCATGCACTGGTGGCTCAATGCATGCATTATCCCAAACTGTCCTCCATTCAGATTTAATTCCTATGCACTAAAAGAAATCACAGACCATGCTGAGTTGGAAGGGACCCACAAGGATCACAGAGTCCAACTCCTGGCCCAGCACAGCACCATCCCCAAGAGTCACAGCCTGTGCCCGAGCATTGGCCAAACGCTCCTTGAGCTCTGGCAGCCTTGGTGCTGCAACCACTGCCCTGGGGAGCCTGTTCCAGTGCCTGACCACCCTCTGGGGGAAGAACCTGTTTCTAACATCCAACCTAAAGCTGCCCTGACACAGCTTCAGGCATTGCCTTGGGTCCTGTCCCTGGTCACACAGAGCAGAGATCAGTGTCCGCCCCTCCTCTTCCCCTCACCAGGGAGCTGCAGACTGCAGGGAGTCTCCCCTCAGTCTCCTCTTCTCCAGCTCAACAGACCAAGTGCCCTCAGCAGCTCCTCACACGGCTTCCCCTCAAGCTCCTTCACTGTCCTCATGGCCTCCTTTGGACGCTCTCTTTTTTATATTGTGGTGCCCAAAGCTGCCCCCAGCTCTCGAGGTGAGGCCGCCCCAGCCCAGAGCAGAGCAGGACAATCCCCTCCCTGGCCCGACTGGCGCTGCTGGGCCTGGTGCCCCCAGGACAGGGATGTCCCTCCTGGCTCCAGGGCACTGCTGGCTCAGATCCCACTGGCCATCAACCAGGACCCCCAGGTCCCTTTCTGTGGTGCTGCTTTCCAGCATCTGCTTCCCCAGGCTGTACGACATCCAGGGCTGCCCCATCCCAGGTGCAGAATCCGGCACTTTTCCTTGTCGGATGCAGTTAAAAAATATTTTGCAATTAGGAAAAAAAAAATCAAGACAGGAATGTAGCAAAACAGTATTTGTATCAAGTCCTCAAGCAGGCTACTTGTGGCACATCTCCCAGTAGCTTGAGACAGTTTAACTCTGACCAAGGAAGCAGAGACACTTAGTTTTGATGTGAGGGAAGATGCTCATTTTGCAGCACACAGATGAAAGTGGGAGTTTTCAGACGAGCACAGTTCTCTGCCCCAGAGAACTAACATTTACAGAGGCATATACAAAAGAAAAATAATGCAATGGTGAAGCCACACACAGTTGTTATATTTACATGCATAAACACACTGCACAGCTTCTGAATAGGTGAAAATCCTTGGCACCAAGGAACATTCAAGTCAGACACCGAATCACAATATGCTGAGCTGGAAGGGACTCACGAGGATCACTGAGTCCAACTCCTAAGTGAATGGCTCGTAGGCAGACTGAATCCCCAACCCTGGCGTTATTAGCACCATGCTCTAACCAACACAACCAATAAAACACCAGAACGGTGATGACAGCAACAGCAAAAAGATTAGACACATGCAAATCTTCAGCATGCAACTAAAAAAGACATGGATCACTCCTCCACTGGGGTGCCTGGCAGAGCCTGCTGAAATCAGTAGGCCTGCACTGACAAAAGCAGAACACCAGGAGCACAGTGCTCAGTGTAACTGCTTAGCAGTTCTGCTATTATTTATTCCTAGACCACCTCTCTTAATGCGACTTTGCATAAAATAGCTCATGCCTAACTTAAATTTATGATTAATAGTATTTTTCTTTTAGCTCAGTTCCGCCCACTGTTTTATTCACTACTGGTCTCACCTCTTCACCATGTTAGCTGCTGTCTTGCTTCTGGCAATCAGAAGAGTCTCAAAACTCCTGTTCTCTGTACGAGAAAATATTGCTATTGTAACAGAAGCTAAATTAAAACACTTGTGTCATGAACAAGGGCAAGAGTGTGAGAGAGTGGCAAAAGGCCAAATAAAAAGGGAGATTTGTTACTTTTCCTTCCCAAGAGGATTAAGAAAAACGTACAAGGTTTAAAAAACTGTTCCAGCCCTTTTCCCTGATGTATGACAACATGAAAGAGACCCTCCAAATCACTTCTCACAGGAGCCTATGTAAAACCCCTAGTTTCTTGCATGACTAACGTAAGAATACTGATGATGTCACTGTCACCCCTGTGGATCACATCTGTCCTACAAATCATTATTTCTTACTGGCAGCCTTGCAGCACCAGTAAAAACTCTGTTTAAGGTCTCACTGGGAAAAATGTAGGTGATGTAGTAACTGGTATCTTTGCTATCTCATCAGAAAAGATTAGCAGGGATGTTGACCACCTTCCTCTTTCATTCCCCTAAGCAGTTCTCTGCAGATGGGGTGTGTGGGAGGGGAAATTTGTCTTGCACCCCTATAAAAAGTCGTTGTCTTCTGGGCACATTCACTTTTTAAAGGAGGAGGAAAGAGGAACAGTGGGGTCATAAATTTATAGAGTTACATCTCCCAGCGACCCTCGTCTTCATCATACACATGGTGTTCATCAGAGAGAAGATCTGTGGGGCAGGGACCTTGTTTGCTGCAGGGCATGCAAAAGCACACCCGAGAAAGCATTTCAGTGCTGTCACTTGCCTCAAGAATGACACAAACAAGCTTCCCCTGGATCTCTACTGTCTGCAGAAATAACAAATGAACAAAAGGGAAATAAAGAGAAGTTCACCATGCCAACAAACCTTTCCACAAACATCTGTTGTTCCTGATCAATGAGATTCCATGGAAGGTAAGGAAAGATTGATACTCAGGGTATATGCATGTTAGAAGACAGACAACCACAGCAACCAGAGACAATACAAAACTGTCAGGTGCTGCACCCAAATGCAGGACAAGGTATCACACCCCAAAGGGGTTATCTTACTGCCCTGACCCTTTCACAGCTCTCTAACATTGCAAATGTAAAATGTAATGTGAAACAAAAAGACAAGAGGACCATCCCTGAACTTTAAAAAAGAAAAATAAAATAATAATAGTAATCCCAAACAGAAAAAGCCCCATGAAACTCCAGTCTATGCATTAAGAGTAGCAGATTAAAGACTTCATTGTTGACAGTAACAGTGACATTTTAAGCATGGGAGAGAAGGCAACAAGCCCTTCAAAAAATCAGCAGCAACTTTCAATTACAATGAAACAACACATTAAAAATAGAAGTTTAAGACTGAGGACCCTTTAATGCCCTGGGGAGTATTCAGGGTCAGCAGTAAACAAGGTACTGATACACTTTACACTGCAAACAATGTTAGTGGCAAGCCAAATGGGACGAGCCCCAAATCAGAGCGAAATTTCAAGGCATGAAGTTTAAGATAAGGGGCTGTAATCAAATTACACCACAAATGGGTCTATTCATCTGTAAGCATTTTAACAGAGAGCACTGAATTACAGTTTGAAATAAAACAAATTAATTTGCTTTCTATTTCTTAAATATCTATCCATTATGTTCCAACTGCCAAAGAAAATTTCCCACCTTAATACGAGAATGAATGTGGGGAGAAAAACGAAATACTAATTATCAGGCAGGAAAAACAAGAAGAGTTTGAATTGTGTTATTTACATTCCCATTCCTCTTTCTGAATAACGTGAAGTCAACAAGCTAAGTGAAGACAGAAGAATATGCGATTGCAATTCAAGTTGTTTTGTGCAAAAGGCCTAGCACCTTACATATATCCAATAATCTGGCCACAGTATTTTCTTTCACAACCCTAAATAAAAAAAAAATTCTCTCAGTGCCTTCAGTGCCTTCCACTATGTTTTTCTTTTTTCTTTTTCCCGAAAGCTATCACGATCCAAATTACTTAATACCACAATTTTTAAGTGCAAGGCATGCATCGCTCCTTGTCCTCGTCCAATTTGGCAGCACTGGAAGAGCACCTTTTAAACAAACCCGCGTGTGGAGGACTCGCTCCTTCTCTAAGTGCTGCAGGGAACAACAATCCAGGGGAAAAAGAAAACCAACAAAACCCAACAAAAACCAGAGAGAGCGAGAGAGGGGAAAAAAACCCCACCACTCCTCCTCCTCCTCGGGCTGCTGTTGTTGCCTTTGTTGTCCGGCGGCCGCCCCGAGCCTGCAGCCGGCCCGGCCGGGCCCCCCGGCCCCCACCTGTTCTCATTCATCCGCCGGGCGCAGCGCCGGCCGGGCCGGGCAGCGGGAGGCAGGAGGCGCTCTGGGGGCCGCCCTAGAGCCGGACGGGGACACCCTGAACTCCAGCGCTGATCCTCATCACCATCTCCCAGTCTTGGGATGGGGGGGGTGTGCGTAGGGAAGACGCAGGTGTTCCCCTCACCCCCAAAAAACCCTGCCCTCTGGCGAGGAGGGCGTCCCCCCTCACCCAGCAGCCTGACTTCCTGCAAGGAGGGTGCCCTCACCCACCCCAGCACCCTGCCCCTTTGCAGCAAGGAGGGTGACCCCCACCCCAACACTCTGCCCCCTTGCAAGGAGGGGTGTCCTCCATCCAGGACCCTGCTTTATTTTTTTCCTCCCCCCCAAGGAGGAGAGCACCCATCAACCCATCCCCTTTCCAAGGAGGTTGTCCTGCTCACTTGCAAGGCAGATACCCCCCACCCCAGCCCCTCCGAGAGAAGGAGGGTGCCCTGCCAGCACCCATTCCCCTTGTAGCAAGGAGGATAAGCCCCCAGCACTCTGTCCCCTCGCAAGGAGGACGCCCCCCGCCCCCGCACTGCCCCATCCCCAGCACCTACCTCGTCTTAGAGGACAGGAAAGCAAGTTTGATTAATCCATAGGTAAACAACTGGATGCTCTCCTTGGCTATGCTGGCCACTCTGAGCCTGTGCTCTAGGATGTGCAGTTCCATCTTTTCCTCTTTCTCATTTGTAGTTCATCTATACCTAGGGTTTATGTTGTG
>VZTH01017848.1:619021-667427 GCA_013397815.1 Aleadryas rufinucha | reverse complement strand
CTCCTCCTCTTCTCCGACTAGAATCCCAAAATCTTGGGACTTTGTTTTGATTTTCTTCTTAAATATGCCATCACAGAGGAGTTACCAGCCTCTCTCATTGGCTCAGTTCTGGCCAGCAGCATGTCCATCTTCAGAGCCATCAGCCATTGGCTCTGCTGGACATGGTGGGGAGCTTCCAGCAGCTTCCTCACAGGAACCATCTCTGTGGCCCCCCTGCTACCAAAACCCAGGCCATGCAAAACCAGTACAATCCCTCTCTTTATTGGGAGAGTTTTAGCCCCTATCCTTTGCCATTGGTAGAGAACACCTTCACCACCAGCCTGCACAAGACACTGGGAAGAGCTTATCTTAGTCTATCTTCTTGAAAATTGTTCCTTAACTTAACCTTATCTTCACTGAGAGAAAAGGAAGAGTCTAAGAGCTGAATTCTTCTTTTCATATCAATAGCAGAAATTGAGGAATGAACTGAGGTTATAGGTCCTTACCTGTTTCTCAAGTCTTGTCAATGTAGCCCTCTGTTCTGCAGGTAAAGTAAAACATCAGTTCTGTTCTAGTATTGTTCCTATTTCTTTCACTGAGCTGACAGTAACAGTATTTTCCAATTATACTCGTGGACAGAAGTTTTTTTTCTTTTCTGAAAAGTGTTCTAATTTCTCTTCATTGAACATCTCCATTGGTTCAGCAATATTCTTTTTTAGAGGAGTAACCAATTCTGTGTACAATATTGCAGTTGACAGTGAAAGAGTTATACAGCAAACTACATTTGTGATCTCTTACAAGTGCATGCCACTTATGTATGAAACTTCTTGTCTTAATTTCCTTGGAGTGAGTTCTCTGACCGAAAGAAATTCAAGCTCAAATCTTCAGTGGCTTTTTAGAAAAGATGCTGAAATTAGCAGGTCTATCACTTGATTTTGTGTTTGAGAGTCTTCTGTTTTGGGAGGTGTGATCAGCGAAAAACACAGCACACCTTGGTAAAAGAAAGTATCGTTAGGTTTAATGAGCGTAAGCAAGGCATGATATCAGAGATTTTTGGAAGAACAATAGACCTTCATGTATAGATCTTGTATATTCCCTTGTCCTACACTATAAAATGTTAACTGCTCAAGAGTTCTGTCTCAGGCAGTAGGATAACCAGTATCTGGCCTTTATAGAGAGAATTTTTCATTTGTTTTTATCCTTTTGATATACAAGCTCCTAACCATGGCAAACGTGCTCTGTAGCATAACTAGCAGGGTGGGAGCAAGCTGTTCGTGTTTGATAACTCTGGAGTCTCTTAACCCTTAGAAATGTGTCAGCTTATTTTATGTAGAGTTTGCATCAGATCTCAGCTGACTACTGATAATTTAAGCAAATATATATATGCATATGAAGTCAGAAACTTGACTTCTGGTGAAGCTTATCTCTGTGAACTGTTATAATACCTTGGGGACTGCAATTTGGAGTATTTGTTGCTACTTCTTGATTTAAGGACATGAAAAAGTGAGGCTATGATCCAGTCTGCCTAAATCCTGCCTCCAATAGGATTAGAATGATTTAACCCTGCTGAATCCTAGACACTGATCCGGCCTGCTTACTTAGTAAGGCTATTAAATCCAAGAGGCATTGAAATTCATTAGATGCCTCCCATATAGTCTGAATTTCCCTAGGCACTAACATTTTGTCAGTCTGTGGGCACAGAAGAACCTTTCTTTCTGGGGAATTGAATGACAAAAGGTATATTGCAATCTAAGATGAGGCAGAAGGGTACCTGAAGCAAGAAGCTCCAAATATTAGACTGTGTGATATGTGTATCTGGCTTCGTCTTATATGAGGAGAGTGCTGGGAAAGCAGAAAGAGATGGGATCCAAGTTTCTGCCTCTGGTTATCAGCACTATGACAAGGATGTGATTTAATGAGAAATGCATAAATAAGTCCTCTCACAGCTGAATGTTTTAACCGTTAACTTGGACTTGGGCTTTTCCAGCACTTGTTCCCCTTCAATGTTCTGGATACAGTGACATGGTATTTAAAGAGCTCTCGGTTGAGTAATCACAAGGCCACTTTTCTGAGACATGACCTCAGCTCTGATCAGATAGCCTGGCATCCAGATCTTCACTTCTTTCACACATTTTTATTGCCAATGCAGTTCTGTGAAGTGCCACCACTGCGGACTAAGTGAATGGAGCAGTGCAAAATGTTTCTTTATTTTCCTGATCTCAGTTAAAAGATGTACACGTTATTTAAGCAGACAGAATTGATGATATCTGAAAATGCCTGAGTTCCATATATTGGCAGGAAAAAAGGAAAAATAGGTAAGCTAGGAAGACTGCATATACTTTTACAAGTCTTCAAAGGTATCTGACTCCCTCCATTGACTTGTAGAGAAGCTGGGCAAGCTAAACTGCCTTCCCTCGCCAAACACGTAAAACTGAGATGATGCAATATCTAAATTTGAGCAGACTGGATAATACCCCGAAAAACAAAGTTCTGTGGCCAGATGGTTGAATGAAATGGCATGAGTCTCCCGCAGTATGAATATTGCAAATGGCAAAATTTCATGTCACCCTTGCCAAGGAGAAATTTTGTGTAATGAACCTTATTGCTGGAGGGAGCAGTCACGTGTACAACCTTTTCTCAGACTCTACATGAACTCCTTCATCCAGAAGGTGCAACAGCCTATTTATTCCTTCTGCACTGTTTTTCCTGTACTGTTCTGTCTGAGCAATACAGCTTGAAAGCAAATTGTTTTGGTGAATCCAGATGCCTTTCTCTATTTCACCACCATTAGTTTATCATGATGTTCAAGAACAATGAGCAGCAGATCTGTATCTGGCGCGTTTTGATATATTACACTACCTCCACAAGCCAGTGGGTTTTTAAAATGTTATTCCTAGATAACTGCTAACCTAAGGTATAGAAGAGTATATGCTTAAAAGTGTGAACAACTCCCACATGGAGGGGGATCTAAATTTTTAGGGGGATTGAGGAAGAAGGAGTAGTCATGTTCATTTTGGAGGGGGAGGGGAGTGCTTTGTTTTTCCCCATTAAGCACCACATTTTTGCTTCTGTTTTAACTAACTGAAAAAGTCAATGACATTGAATTTACATACCTTATCAAATTTGACCTATTCGAAAAATCCCACATGGGCTTCACAAAATGCTTTCTCAGAGAGGAAGATTTGGTGAAAGCATATCATACCCTACTGAACAGAGTCTGTTCAGATTCCTTAGGAGTCCTTGAGTATTTGCCAGGGTCACCAAATGCACTGTCACTGTCTTGAGCTGAGCTCACAGATGCTGCTTTGCTTGTGTTCAAATAATTTTAAAATTATTAAATATGGTGATCCTCCATATGCCAAGGAAGAGCTTGGTCCTTCCTGTTCTCAGATCCCTTGGATATGAGTGCTAGAGACATTTTTTTAATCTGTGAATTGTTCTGTGCTGTTAAAAATATTTACCTTTTTTGTCCGGAGTTATCTGAAGAGTAGTTGCCCTTCTGCAAGAGCACACAAAGATTTTGTGTTTGTATCAATTTTTATACAGTGAGATTCCAACCTGTGAGCACTTTAATGAAGTCTGTTTTTCATCCTAGCTCCATGTAACAATAGTGTTTTGCTTCTAAGAAGGGAGATGCAAATTAATGTAAGTTTATAATGCATAGCAACCTCTAACACTTAAAAAATCATTATACTGGGGATCTTTTTCAATCAGAAAAAAAGACTGGACTCACTACTAATCTGCATATACCTTTCATTTTGTGGGCTGATTAATCTAACCTTTAACAGGGAGTTCCTCTATCTTCTTTGAGGTTTGGCCTTGTCATGACATTATGGAGAAGCTGTACAAAAATTTGTACTTTTAAGTCATATCACTCCTGTTTTTACACTTTTTTTTTTCCTTAATGGTGGATATTAACTCCAAGGTTTTAACACTGTGTTTCCAAGGCACTTAACCACTCTGGTATAAAATGTTTGACATCCTTGTTAGCTCTTGATCATTTGTTAATGTATGATTTGGCAGGTTATGTAGCCACAGACTGAACTTTATGCCTCCTGAAGATTTTAATGTGTTTCTATGGAGGTGGAATTATCTTCTGATTACTGGTTAAAATAATTATTTGTCTAGACACTTACAATTAACATTTTATTGATTTTTTTACTTTTGTATAAAGTTATGATGATGTTGCTATGAGCCTTTAAGTAATTCTTTGCATGACTTCATTTCATCCTTAACATTTTGATTTATGATGTAAATAAACCAAACTGACAGTCAGAGAGGGGTTATGAAAAAAAAGTTCATTGAATAGCCAAGTCAATTCTGTGAAGACTTCTCAGTTCTGGTCAAGAGCTTTTCCAACAAAAAAAATTCCCTTTCTACCATTAGGAGGAGGGTCAGAGAAGGCTGTTTGCTGAAACACTGTTTTAAAGGACTGAGTCAATTGGTTTTGATAATCACCTAACCAGTGGGCCTGGTTTCTTCCTCATACTTTGCCTGGCAGAAACCCTTCCTACCACTTCCCTGATCTTCTGCTCTGAGGTGCTTTGGGGGATGCAGGGTTTTGTCAGCCGCCCTAATACCTTGAGGTATCTGGGAATCAGGGCTGTGTGGAAACTCATAGTGCTGGGTCCTGCACACCCTGGCTGTGTGGTGCTGGATCAGGAGGCAGTATAAACATAACAAATAAGTCAGAACTAGGTTACATGTAATTTAGGCCAGCTTTGTAGCCTTAGGTCAGCTTCATGCCAGCTGCATAAGGACAGGTGACATTAGCCTGCTAAAAGGTTCATTTCTGTATATTTTATTAGCAGGATGAATGCTTTATGTACTTTATTCATTTATATATTTATATTTCTAATTTGGGATTAACAGGAGCTGTAATGTCAAATTGCCAGTATTTATTGTTTAGAGAATTTCATAACTGGGGTCTCTACTTTTACCTTAATTTTTACAAGTCTGACTAACGTGTAGTTCTTTCTCTCTCCTTGATAGGCATTCTGAGAAAGCGTCCCTACCCAGAAACATTTATCTTTCCAATTTGAAATGAAACTTTTCTTAAATATTGACTTTGTCAACAGTATGGGAATTGTGAGTTCTGAATGTCTCTACTGATGATGTTGATAAAATTAATTTCATTTAGGGATGCCATGTCAGTGGTTTTAAAATCTAAGTGCCTTTTTTGGAAGAAGAAGTTACTATTCTATGACAGCCTGAGAAATTCGAGGTGTTTGTTTTTTTTCTTTTCTATATTTAATACCTTATAGCCATCCTGTGGTAGAATTACAGAGATGTGGCTCCAGCTGTGCTACTCAGCTTCTGCAAGCAGAATTTAAATTGCATATAAATGGTTTAATTGCCCTTCAGTTTTTAATATTGCAAACTCAAGCTGTGACTTATTTTTTTTTTTAAGTCTGTAAATATAGGACCTGCATTTATTAATGCTTTATGTGTAGTTGTTCTTATTTATGTTGTGGGCAGAAAGATAAGGTGTGTACCTCAAAAGACCTACTTTTGGTGGATGTAGCTCTTCAAAGCTGGTAATTGACACAATTTTCATACCTAGGGTGACTCACTGGATTTTGATTAATGTTTAAAAAGAAGCCAACACTCATTAAATACAGAGTAACTGTTATCAAGCTACTATAAATGAACCCTAATGGAGGTTATTGAATTTCATTTTACATATCAGCAACAGCTGATCCCTTCAGAGAGTTTCTGTTCGGCTCCTTACAGTACCAGGAACCTGATATTTTTTAAAATACAACTGAGGGGTTGAATCTCAAATGTTTTTGGGACTAGAGGCCTCCTGGTGCCACTGGGAAATTATTAGATGTGGGCAAAATCAGGGATAATAAATTAGACAATGTCTTGTATCATATCATTGAATAGAATGTTTTTATTTTGTGTTCAAAGAAACCCTTCTCCAGATGAAAATGTGCAGTCAGGCTCATCCTTTATCGAGGTTGGTCCTTCTGTGAAGCCCTAGATTAAGCAGATCATATTTTTCTGTCTTGGGTGAAAGACATTTTAGTTATTGCTGTGAAGAAATAGTGTGCACATGGCCATACTTACATATTTATTTTGACAGGAAGTTATTCTGACTGCTATTCTAATTTGATTTTCTCCTGAAGGCAAGGAAGGAGACAAACATCTACATTTTCTCTCTTTTAGTGTTCTCTTAAAGTTGAATGAGTATTCAACCGTGGAACTTCATATTGCTAAATCAGCAAAAACCTGTTCAAAGTCTATGAAACTATGAATTTCTGTCATTTCATAGCCCAGAAGATATTATTATTCATTTAACATAGTGGATAGATTGTGATTGCTTATGCTAAATAACCTAGACATCAGCCAGATGCCGTCACAGACTTCACAAAATGGAGTAGTGAGCATAATATACTGCTTCTATAATGGAAAAGCATATGTTTTTCAGTTTTATAGCTGGATGAGGAAAGTGTATTTAGCTCATCCTATCTTGTTTGGGGGCCGAGATAAAACATAGACATTTTTCATGGAAAGAGGCAAACACCTGAATGAATTATGGCAATGTAGTGATTGGAGTTTTCTATTTATAGTTCAACAGTGGCCCTAAGGACTCAATAAACTCCTCTCAGGGAATCATACCTTTTGCTTACAGTATCATTACATTTTTCATCTCCACATCTTCATTAAAATATAGAGTGGTAGCATACTCCTCCTGTCAAAATGCTATTCAAATGAGTTGGATATCTGTTAAAAGACTCTTCAACAAGAATGTAGCTGCTGTTATTAATAATATGATTTGCAATTGCAGGCTAAGGTTCATTCACGTCATGTATGCCAAAGGAATGGTGGCAGAATGGAAATTCAGTGTAGTCAGACATTCAGTGCTGTCTTATTTCTCCAAGTCTATGTTGACTTTTTTCCTTTCTTCTTTTTCCATCTTTTTGTCCCTTCCTGTCTTTGTTATGCATTCAGAAACAAGGCATTACAAGTGAGGTTTTTAATATACAAAACTCCTAATAGTGTCTCCCTGCTAGACCCGTGTGTTACTTAGTAGCTCAGAAAAGACTAAACTCCATGCAGCATTAATTTTACTTTCTTTTCTAAATCACCACTCAGGTGATAGACAGGCTTCTTATCCTTAAAACTACATCTCTCTGCAGAAACCTAGGGTCATAAAAGCAATAAAACCGTGAGAAACTGATTATGCTTAAGAGGAGACCATCATTCCAGATTCTTGGAGATAGTTTTAAAACCTCCATCACACTGCAAGAAGAAAACTTGTTCTGTGCTCCTCACAATTGCTATATTTATGCAAAAACTCTGCAATGAAAATCATCTCCAGTGCTTTCAGTGAGGAGACTATAACTCCCAATAAGTGGTTCCCTACAAATTGCACGGCTAAAGTGATAGTACAAAAGTCTTTTATTCCAAATAAGGGCTCTTTGGATATAGTCCAGTTTGAGTAAACACAGTTCTGTCTATCATTCTCGTTCTACACTCTGGATACTGTTAGTCTCATTTGTGTCTATGATGAAAGATCAGCAGATCAAACCAAAGATCTGCACAGACACACACAGAGAATATTTTATATTGCAAACCTCCCAGGAACAGTTGTTTTCTGGTCTTGACACAATGTCAAGTTTGATGACACTAGATTAGCAAAGGAGGTAAAAAGAAATGAGTGATAAATATTTTTGTTTTATTTTCAACTGAAGATGTTTCCCATGTGAAAATGCTGTTGGCTTATATAGAAATGCCAAATAGTGTTAGGACAATTCACTTATCAGACTCTTCAACAAGGCAACATTTCTCCTTGTTTTCTGTTCCTCTTTGCAGATCTCCCTGTGTTTAATTGCATTCATAGAAAACTGCCTGAAGCTCTTAATTTAACAAATTTAGTCTAAACCAGGTAGCAGCTCTCAGCCTCTAGGTAATGAAATGTTTCATGGCATGACATTAGCCTGTGTTATGTTTGAGGGCACAGCTGAGATGCAGCTCCTTGCTGGGTGGACTCAGGCAATGCAGTCAGCCTGAAGAGCAAATGCACTCCTTCCATATACACTTCCACATTCCTACAAAAGGTCTGTAGGAGCACATGTATTTCATAAAGTGAGAAGCCTTGATTATTTCAGGTTTGGATGAGGTCACAATCCTCATTCCTTGGGGCAGCTTGCTGGGTTTGGGGGGCTCTGTGGTGTTTTTAAATATCCGTGACAAGCACTTCTGCTAAGTGATTGCACCTTACCGTACAAGATATTTCTACTTAAAATTATCGTAAGCAAAAGGATATCCAGGAAAACATCCTGGTTTAAGGCACTGTCACACACACTGAATTTGTCAAAGAGTGCACTGCTGCCAAAGGCAATTTTGCAAGTAGTAAGGTTCACAGCACAAGCTAGAGCAAGCTGATTGTAAGGAATGCTTGATCTTTGCAAACTCCCACTTTAAGCTGACTGCCATCTTCTTATGCATTATAT
Organism: Aleadryas rufinucha; assembly: GCA_013397815.1. NCBI lineage: Eukaryota > Metazoa > Chordata > Aves > Passeriformes > Aleadryas > Aleadryas rufinucha. The sequence goes on along the minus strand of VZTH01017848.1, from coordinate 658,986 downwards.
GTGAAACATCCTGGATTTTCCCAGAAGAGGTACTGTTTCATTATCAAATTAACTGGCAAATATACTACATAATTATGCTTTAAAAGTAGTCTTGATTAAAAAGTGACCAGGTAAGATTAAAAATCTTTCTCAAACGAAATATCAGGATGCCACAACTATAAAGGCAAAAAATGAGAATAAATTCCTAGTTAAATCCCCCTTTGAGTGCAAATACTGAGTTTGGGTCCTGATTACTGAAAAAGTTTCTTCCTACTCATATGATACAGCAGTTGCCAAGTGTCTCTGAGTACTGTGTTAAGGAAATGTCTGACAGAACAAAGTTTCATCCTGAAATGCTCATTCCTTGGGGCAGAATTCTCTGATTCAGAATGTGCTGTGTGTGATTAAATCTTCCACAAAACCAAAGCAGAGTTCAAAAGAGGAGCATCTATTTCCCTGACGGCATCAGCAGTGTCTGATGGAAAAGTCACTTTCACCAAGCAGATGCAAGGCTCAGGGGAATTCTGGTTCTCTGGAAATACAGAAACATTTGCATTTAGTCTCATTTTGACCAAACTGAGACTCAATAACAACAGGAAAAATTATCCCTTTCCTGCCATCAGGAAATCCTACTTGTCAACAGCTCTGTCTGCATCTCATGCTGGAGATGTCACGCTTTTGATGTCCAGAGGTTTGGCCGCAGGGAGCTTCCAAAGAGGAGCTGGAATCAGTGTTAAGCCTGTAGCTGAGGTCCAGCTGTGCCACCCTGTGTTACTTGTGAAAGGCTTGCTTGTTTCTTTAAGGCTTTTTCTTGTGAAGGGAGCAGTGGTTAGCACATCGAAGGCTTTGACTGACACAGTAGTAGAAACCAGATTTGGTAGGAAATAGACATTTCAAATCTTTGCATAATTCCAACATTTGGAGCGTAGGTTGGTGGCAGATTTGTGCTAATATGAAATGGAAAGAACCCCCAAATTTCAATTTCTTTTGAAAGAGACATTCCTTTCTCTTCTCATTATCTCCAACATAAGTGCTGATGGTTTGAGGTTTTTTCATTAGTGCAACATCCACATAAAATTTAAAAATTACATCAGCTGTAGACATCTAATTAGTATTAAAGTTTAATAGCTTAAAAACATGAATCAAGTAGTATCGAAATTTGACTTTTGATTTTCTTCTACTGAAAAGCAACTTGTCAGTCAACATAATTTCACAAAACTGATACATTTCTTATAGGTGCATTTTTAAAGGAAAACTGTGTTGCTTCATCATAACAAATATTTTCTTGGCAGTTGAGAGCCAACTTGTCAACTGCTCTCTTTCTAAAAGTGATATTGCTTTTTGTTTAGTTTTGTATTTGGCCAAGGTTTCTATTTGATATGCCTAGTGTTTGATTTAAAGATTATTTTAAAAATCTAAATAAATGTATTTATGGGTAGATATTTGTCAAGAGACTGAATGTTAGCACAAGTATTAGCAGTCGTGTGATTGCTGCCAGGTAACAAATAAGTAATATAGCCTTGATGTGACTAATGCTTGTGAAAATGCAGGTTTACAATGTCAACTTGGATCTTTCTGTTACTTCTTCAGCAAGCATTTGTGTGCCAGAGACATCTCTGCAAAGATGTATGCTATGGGTGCAGTAAACATACAAAGGAGAAAAAGCTATTGTAATACAATCACTAACAAAGATAAAGCCAAAAAATCTGGACTACCACTATTGTACAACCTCATGAGTAAAGGATTCCTATTCCATTTTTAAAACATGATGGAACTGAGAGAAGGAAAGATGAGGATCGTATAGAAGTGGAAATGAAAAATAACTGGAGGGAGTAAACAAGAAATTCTTGATGATATGGCAGTCAGGTTGGGGCACTTCCCTGCCAAGAAGACCCAAAAGGACTGCAGCTGGAGAGGATGCATAAGGGGCAGCAGCAGGCAGTTTGTACCTGAAATGAGAAGCAGTCTACTCCGGTCGAATGCTTGTGCTATAGTGTGGTGCTCAGTAACTCTCTAAAATCACTTTGACAAAACAAACAACCCATTTCCATCTGGCAGAAGATAAAAAAAAAAAGAAAGGCATGATGACAGCACTGTGTCCTGAGAGTTCTTTGGTTCTTAAGCATACATGGTGCTCATGCCTGCCTTCTGTGCCTGGTGCCAGGTTTTATCTCACTCATCATGGTCTCTTTCTCTTCCTACAGCTCCGGGGTAGAAGTGCCCAAATAGAACAATGCTGAATAGTACTCAGCTTTAAGACAAGCACCAAATATACATTTATACTAAAGACTCTATCACAGCCTGACAGTTCATTAATATGTAGGGAATGTACTTACCCCACCCTTGGCATCTTTCTTTTTTTTTTTTTTCTGTCTAAAGAAACTCAGCATTAAAATTTCTCATCACAGAAGTAGCATTCTCTGATTTAATTTATCCTAAAGCATTAATTACTTTCCAACAGATAGTCTGACAAAATTCTTCCAAGTTGCAAACATCTGTAATTTATCCAGGGACCAAGACCAATGAAAGCCAATGCACAGTGATCATTTAGCCCTACCTAGGGTTTTCTGGCTGGAGTCCTCCACTGCTGGGATTTCCTATTACCTTTCTGCTGTTCTTACCCACCATGTTGAAGTTTCCACTAGCTAGTGAGCAATCACCTTCAGATCCATTCCTATGAGGTCTCTGATCACTTAGTCCAACACCAGACAGATTTTACCTGCTCAAGGTTTGCAGACAGCACGGTTGCAACATGCCTGCACCAGCCTTTGCTCTCAGGCAGATTCCTTACCCTGGGGACAGCACCAGAGCGACCTGGTGGCAGAGAAAGCTCTCTTGGTGCTATTCCTCCCTTGTGCTTTTCTCCCCAGGAGAGCAGTGGAAATAGAGGGAGGTGTTGGAGATGAAACAGCGTGGGCAAATTTGTCCTTCTGGGAGCCTGACAACCTAAAAAATACCGAAACAAAAAAACCTGAAAAATACCACAAAAAGGAAAAGAAAATGCAACAAAGTATAGGGTGGATTTGCTCAAGGTAATTTGAATTCTGCAGATGAAAAGCTGTAGATGTCTGCACTGAGTCAGACATCCAGACCTAGAGGCATTTGGGAATTACATGTGTGGTCAGGCGCAGATCTCTTGCCTCCTGGGGAGGTCTTTGGCCTGAAAGTGCCCTGGGAGCCTTGGTGTTGCCATGTTAGAAGGCAGCTATGCTGGACTCTTCACAAACCTTTGGAATAAGGTTTTTATATTACACCTTTTAAGCCTTCTCTTTCAAGTCTAGTTTGTAATTATTTCACCAGTCATTTATTCCAGATTTTCAGGAAGCATGTCAGCCTTGCCTTCTTCCTTTGCTCCTTCTTCAGCTTCCAAGGCATGGAGTTTTACCAGAGAAACTCTTTGAAAGCTCTGCTGTGAAATAAAATGCCTGAATAGATGCAGGGCTGTTGTTTAATACTAGCACAGGTGAAGATCTTGCACCACAAAGTGGACTGAAGTAGGATTGTGTGACTTGTTTCACCAGTGCAGTGAAACTGCACAGTTCAGATATCAAATACAACAAATAATGTAATGATTAATCCACATAAGAAAAAAATTGATCAAATATATTTGAATTCTAAACTGAAGGGAAATACAATCTGCTTGCAGATATTTTGCAATGTGTACATGGGGGTAAATTGTTCCCTAAAATTTTTCACTCACTCATAATCACAGTCAAGAAAAATACCTTCCTCAAGAAGAATAAGTGCAAGAATAGCAGTAATCTTAAGGAAGGGTTGAATCACTGAACCTGGAAACCAGATCAGTAAACTCGGGTGATGGAAGGCAGCCACTGTTCTTTGGCACTAAAGTGCTTCCAGATTGCATCAAATTATCAAAATTCTGCAGAGCTGGGAGGATGGCAGTGACCCTCAAGCCATTCTACACACAAAGCTCCAAAGCTTCTCATGTTTCTTACGATCATTTTCTGATTTCCTCTTACCTACCACACAAGAGGAAAAAAGTACAAGAAAAAAAAGTCAAAATAGGTTATGTGTTTTTCCTTTATGATAAATTTAACTTTGTATTCATTCCCTTTCAGTTTCTGTTATCAATATTTACTGCTCATCTCTCATTTTTCATTAAATATCATTTATTCTAAAACTGGGTTAGTGGTAGGAATATCTATGCATGAATATTTTGTCAAATTGGAAATTGCTGAGTGCAGCTCTCAGAGTAAATCCGAGTTCATGACTAAATTAAGCTGCCCTGATTACAGTTTTATTTTGTAATTGTTTCTGCATCTGTACTAGATATGGGGCTAGCCTGAGTGCCACACATTTTCACAGTGTAGGTTGGGCCTCAGCATGTGTTGATTTCAATGGTTTGAGCATATCCATTTGGTCACAAATGTGCACATTGATAGCATACCTCCTTGCAGGTTCCCAAAGTCCATGTTTAGTGACATTTAACTGTTATTTTACTCCCTGTTGTAAAAACTTACTCTTGCTGGCTTCAATACAGTGGCAGAGTATGTGCATAGGAGGAATTTCAAGGAAAGGTGTGCAGAAAATGTCTAGCTGCTGGAGACCCTGTAGGTTAGTCAGAAGTGAAATGGGAGAGATGCATACAAGAGGCAGGGGCATCTCAGTACCTGAGGTTGTGAGGATGGCTGGTAGGCCAAGGTGGATGTCACATCTCTTGTCTTCACATCTTGTCCTCAAGCATCCATAACTGCTGGAACTGATCATCTAACTCACATCAAGTATTTAAGTCGCCCATGCTCTGTTGTCAAAACCAGTTCAGTTTCATGCTCCCTCTTAGCTATCTGCATTTATTTACCTGTATTCCCTGCTCTGCCTTGGGTGGCAAGCTTCCTGTCCCTCCTCCCAGCTGTGACATACCTAATGCAGGATGTTAAGTGTATTTGGTCCCCTCAAGACATCTCCACAGGAGGAGTGGTGATGACTGGTATTGAAATATGTGTTCCCCCATCTGAACCACGGTCCCCTTCCAAGTCTCCCTGGTTCTGTGTTTTCAGGACATGGGGCAGGGCTATGGGAGCTGAAGTTTAAATGGCTTTTCAGCTCATCAGTGGTAGAGACATAGGTGTCCATGGAGTATTCCTGTTCTAGGAGTATTGGAAGCTGGACAGCAGGTGGGTGACAGCTCTAGATGTCAGTGGGATGTCTTTGTCAGACCTCAGGACCCAGATACCAGGTTGCACTGGCTGTGTACATACACATAATGAAGCAAGGCCAAAGCACCAGCATGTGATTGCTCTCACCATTAGCCTCATCCCTGAGAGCTTTGGCATGGGCCAGCTGTCACTCCCATACAACACCAAAGACAGGCATTGATGTGGTCACTAACATGACTGGTCACTAACACAGTCCCAAAGGACAGTTGACTTATGGTAAGGTCTCGACCACATTATTTTCTAGCACAAATGTAGCCACAGGTTCTGCAAAATGAAAGAAGAAAATATTTCCAGACCTCCCAGCCCTGATCACTCAGTCATGCTCTCTCACTGTGCAGTGATAATACAGAGCTGACTGTTATGAGATGACCGTGCAGTGTCTTTGATTTTCTCTATGAATACTTCTTTCCAGATTATTGGCCTGACCAAAGCTTCTAACAGAGTGGAAACACATGAGTCACTGTTACTTACCTGGGTCAACAGATAATGGGACCCCCTGTTTAGCAAATGTATTATTGAGGAGGCTTTTGGTCATAGATTTTTCACAGATCTATGATTTCCGTGAAAATATAGTTACGGAGAGCAGTTTCTTCAAAAGAAAGCTTTTCCCCTCATTAGACTATAACAAGCAGGAAGGAACAGGTCAAAAAGGCAAACTTTAAAATCTATTGTTTTTCCTAAATGTACCATTTTTCTCATAGACTTAAATAGCTTTGTCTCAACCTTGATCCTCTGTGTCCCTTCAAGGTCTCCTGAGCCTGACCTTTTAATTTTTTTTGGGACTTGTATTTGAGGAGCACCTACCAAAATAATGTCAGGGTTGCAGTTATCAAAATACTCATGCAATCCAGCTGCATGATTCTGAAAATAAGCTCTGAAGAGTCATAATCTTGATTTTCAGAGCAGTTGAGGCTAGCTGAAGACATTAACTTTCAGATTGTATAGGCAAAGGCTGCATGTAGATCTCAACTGTTCTTTAAATGTTGACACAATAACTCCCAGTCTATCCCAATTTAGCAAGATGATTTTTTTGTATCACATACACTAAAATATTCATGAAGTCATAAAGTAGAAGTATACTCCTTCACTTTTGTTTCTCATCAGTGTTTGGTTTTGTTTTTTGGGGTTTGGGATTTTTTTGGTTGGTTGGTTGGTACTTGAATTACCATGCAACCTTTTCTAATTCTCACCCTCTCCTTCATGAACTCCTTCATTCCACTGCTGAAGTTAGTCTGTTCATACTGAGCTTGATTTTCAGCAGACATTTTCCTGGCTCTTCAGATTTTGTGTACTCTCTGAGCCAAATGCTGGGCCAGCAGGCAGATGCAGGGATGCTGAGAAGCAGCCTACACTGCTTCACAAAAGACTGTCCCAGGAGTATAAGGCCAGTCTCCAAAGGTTGCCTCAAGGGCACGGCTAGGCTGCAGTCTTGTGCCTTAGCAATAAAATGTTACCTGGCAACTGTCCTGTCAGGCATACCATTTATTAATTGCAGGCTATAGCTCCCAAACTGGAGCCACACTGGAGCTATTTTCAAGCCACATATAGCTGAGCAATTTCAGCTTGGTGATTCTGAAGTGAGACACATTGTATAAGCTATGCGCGCTAATATGTGTGGGAGGAAATGTGAAATGGTGCATACATTAAATTTTGTTGTATTAGGGTGGTGCCTATGATGAAATCTTGTCTGAGAATAACTGGTACTACAGGGTCTCCCAAATCTAGGTTTTGGATGCTAGGTAGAGCTTCAGGCTGGCAGTTCAAAGAAAAGTTTACCTGATTTATAAATTTATAGCAGTATTTCTACTTACTTGCCTGTAGAATGATTTTGCAGTCAAACTCTTTTCTTTTCTTTTCTTTTCTTTTCTTTTCTTTTCTTTTCTTTTCTTTTCTTTTCTTTTCTTTTCTTTTCTTTTCTTTTCTTTTCTTTTCTTTTCTTTTCTTTTCTTTTCTTTTCTTTTCTTTTCTTTTCTTTTCTTGTTTTTTTTCCCCTGCCCCTCAAACCCTGATCAAGATTTCAGTCACTAAAATTGTGACAAGGCTTCCCAGAAATTGATATGTCTGTTTCAGATTCAGATTTTGGCCTATAAATAGAATAAAGGATGACATTGAACATAATGAAGAGTGCACATATCATCACATATTTAATATGGTAATGGTGCTGCAAATGGGTAATTGAGGATTGGTAACATGAATCATTTACAAATGTGTTCTCAATTCTATGAATATTCTTATGGGCTCTATATAGAGTCAGTGCCAATTAACAGGGGCACCTGAGCTCCAAGACAAATGTGTTTGTAGGTATCTAGGACAAGAGCATTCTTCAAGTTAAACCTTCCTCCTTTAATGACTCCCAGATTAGGAGATAAGCTGTTCCTTGCGGATAGCTACACTGGCAAAGTATCTGCTATCATGTCTAGTAGTAAATCTGACTGATCAGCCATGGGAATCTGATTTACTTGCTTATTTATTTACGAATGCTGGACTCTTTAACTCTAGATGAAGGTGAGAGAACTCAGCCGCTGTGAACATCAAGCTTAAATTAATACAGACAGTCTGAGCCACACATGAGAAAGCTGAGGTTGTATATTCAGTCCCAGACTGAAAATACCTGACATAGTTCAGGTCTCTCTACACTGTGTGTAGAGAGGAATGGGGAAGCAAAGTATGTGTGCACTCTGCATAGAAATTTCAGGTTTTCTTCTCAGAAAATATTTATATCTCTGCCTGGGAGGCTAAGCCCAAAATTCCTCTATGATTAAATAGTAAGAGCTCCTGTTGGCAAAGTTGTCAGATGTGTGTTAATATATGGTGCTCTGGTGGAGTTATTTAGGCTTTTGCTACTTACTAAACTGCAAAAGATTTGTTTCTCAGTGGTCAGATGTCATCTTTGATCCAGTAAGATTTAGCTTAAAGACCTTTTCCTCTGTTCTTCGGCAAGCAATCAAATCCAGCTTTCTTTCATGGTCTTCTGAGAAACACATCAAGATTATCAGGATTTCTAATGCTTCACATTTTTCCACTGTATTTATTGAACCCCAAAGATTCCAACTTGTTCTGCAAAACTATGTGAGGAGCTGGGACTTCATGTTGTGGTAAGAAAAAAGTCAATTTCAACTAAAGCATAAAAAATTTGTCAATTAGGAGGTATTCCTTGCTAACAAGCCAGTGGAAATTCTCCAAGGTTCTGCTTCTTGATCAAAAGAGCTGAACTGAATGTATTAAATGTTATGGGATATGGTTTACAGCACTACTTTGCTCAGAAATTTGGAAGAGGACCTCAAAATGCCATGCCTTTTCCTCGCCTGTCTTGTCTCTTGATGCAGTCTTCCATCATTCCACAGGGTGTTTTGGTTTTCTTAAGGCAAAATGAAAAATGGGGCAGTCCATGGCCAGTATATTTGACCTCACCACCTCTGCAGTAGTTGAGTCTCCTCCTACCCAGGACTACTCCGGTCAGATTGTCAAATTCCTCTTCTGCTCACTGCCTTTCAGAAAGGGTTCAAATTCAGTGTCTCCATTTTAGCACATTTTAAGCAGCAGTTTTAGTTTTCAAATGCTTTTTTTTCCCCTGTGAAGCCTTGTGCTTTTACACTCTGATGTTTCACCTTCTAATCCTAGCAGTGTAAACTCTTTGTGCCCTGAATGTTTTGACTGTCCATTCATTGGCCAAAATGTGATTGGAATTTATTAAAATGACTTACTCTGCTCTTCCTGGAGGCCTTTGGAAAACCTGGCTGGGAGCTTGGAAAAAGGATTTGATCCAAAAGGCAGGCTGTAAAGAAAACAGAGAAGTGTCTGTGAATGTATTCTACACTGATTATCTTCCATGTGTTTATTCAGCAAAATAATTACATTGTGTGTGATGGGGTTGGCAGCATGTTCATTGCCTTTACAGGGTCTACAGAATTCTCTCTTCTGACCTATACCTAGAAAGTGGTGGGTACAAATACAGGAAAAATGTAGAAACTAGTGTAGAAACCAGTGTATTTCTTTGGCTGGCATTATGTTTCCAGATAATGAATGACTTAAAATTGTTAGGAGCTGTAGCAAAGCTTATTTACAGCTCTATTGATTTTTGTTATCGTGAGTGCCATTATTGCCTTCCCAGCCTTAGATGAATGATCAGTAACTTAACACACGAAAGCAGCATATGTCTGTGTTCAGAGAAGGAAGAGAGCTAGTGCGAGATGTATGACCACTGACAATTAAAATGAAATTTTTAAACATTTCTTATTAAAATGATATACCCATTTTGTAAGTGCAGCTATTGACATAGATTCTGTAATTAATTTATGCAGCAGCAAAGAAAAACCAGTGTAAATAAATGAGGCAGGAAAGATGAGATGATACAAGCCTGGAGTGGGGTGCTAGAGACCTGAGGTCTATTTCCAACTATGCCAGCATTCAATCTGACGCCAGATTGTTTGAATTTTTCTTTCATTGCACTTTTTCTTCTGCCATATACAAGCCCTTTTGGAGCATAGTTTACTTAATACAGTCTTGAAAAATTGGTGAAATGGATGCCGGTTCCTGTCAGCATGAGTGGATGTTAAAATAATACAAAATTAAAACCTCATACCTATTACTCAAATTTATCTTACAGCAGTAGATCAAGAAGGAAAGATAGAGTTCTACTACAATTAATAGACACATATTACATATGGCAACCCCTCTAATTAATCTGGCACAATGTTCTTTAAATATTTCCATTGAATCACTTTTAAAAGGACTTGTCAAGAAGCTGAATCTCCCAATTGTTTTAGGACTGCAGTAGTTCTTTCATTTAGTGTCAGCATTGAACTGTTTTTCCAAATTCATCCCCCCACAATGTTATCCAAATACGTTTATGTGCGTTGCATCAGAGATGAGCCAATAGTTCACTGATTAGAGACAGGGCTCCTTCTGGACAAGCTAGCTTCTTAAAATTAGATTTTCATGGTCTTAACTTCTCTTCAAATGTAAAGTTTATTTGTAAAGCACAGGGTAAAAGAAAAAACAAAACTGTTTCTGAGAAAGAGATGAACATGGGGGAATAAACCAAAATTAATCATTCTTAACTATAGAAATAGCATGATCAAAAATAGTTACTGTAGAGTAGAAATTAGTTGTTTAATTTAGAGTATAAAATATATTTATGTGATTTATGCTTGATTAATTACTAAATTTATAGATTAGGAAAATTATATCCCATAAAATATAGAGAATGAGGATAATTTATCTGGAAAACCATGTACAATCAACTTAGAGCATTTCTTTTTCTGAATTGGCATTGGTATGAAGTGAAAAACAACTAATGGTCTTTGAGACAGACATATGAGAAACCCTGTTATCACTCTTTTTTTTTTCATTCCTGCTGTAGAATACTTTATTTGAGGCTTACAGTGGGTCTTGTACTTTTTAGAGCTAACTTTGGTCACAGAGCATAGAACCACTTCTCCACTCCACATTTGAACCCATGGGAAGCACAGATTTTTCTTTCCAGGCAACACAGCACACAATCCCAGAACTGAATCATAGAATCATTCAGATTGGAAAAGATCTCCAAGATCATCAAGTCCAGCCTTTGGCCAAACTGATGAACACCCCAAAATACTTAATGTATCTTTCAGAAACACACTTGGGTAAGATTTCTTGGATTCACAGTTGGACTTGGCAACTTTTCAGTTTTTAATTTATTTTGATTAGTGGAGCCTTTCTCCTGCTCCAACCCTCATAAAAGTATAGTGTTTATCCTTACATTTTTCTGTACAAGGAGCCAGAGCCATGACAGCACCCATGCTCACAATGACACAGCAAATGCAAATCTAAGACTCAACCCCAAGCCTGCTCCATTCCACAGATGGTTGTAACTATTAAAATATGGGTTAACTAATGTAACTGGAACAGCAGTGATATCCATGACTAAGCAGCAGAGTAGAATTGTGGAGAACGAAGGCCCAACATAATGATGCAGTGATTGGAAGGAAGTCCCCACACAGAATATGTGGTTTTTTAAATCTGAGTTGTAGTCAGGTTTTCTGTCAGTAAAGCACATGCTTAGGGCTATGTGGTGCAAAATATTCAGGTGCTTGTGAACAGTCACTCTCCAAAGTGCCTGTTGGCTTCTTCCAAAAGTGCAGTGTTCTGAATAATCCCAGGACACTAAGTACTACCAAGATGTAACACAAAATTACTGGAAGTGTTCAAGGCCAGGTTGGATGGGGCTCTGAGCAACCTGGTCTAGTGGAAGATGGCCCTGCCTATGGCAGTGGGGGTGGAACTAGATGGTCTTTAAAGTTTCTCCCAACCCAAGCCATCCTATGATTCTATGAAAATTGGGTCAGGTCAGGACACAAGTACAGAGCACCAAAAATGCCCTGTAAATGGCCAATACTTGATCACAAATGGAGTCAGAAATCATGATGGACTTTCGTCCTCTTTTCTTCCTTTCAATCTTATTGGAAGGGAAAAGATGAAAAACATTTTGAAAGGCATGGGAACACAGCATTAAACTCAGGCTGCCTGGTATTTCCATTCTGAGGCCAGCTTTCTCACATAAAACTTTGGAGTGCAAGTTGACAGAAGAGTTCTGGAAAAAAAAAAAAGCAGCTGAGTCAGGAAAAAAAGCATGGGAAGATCAATGCTTTTGTTCTCCAAAAGGCTTCATTTAGTGTTTTGCTGCAAGAGAATAAGGCTTTGGTTTTGTCTCTTCCTTGCATGTTGTAATTTTAGTATTGCTCATAAATGTTCTTTGTCACCAATTCAGAGCACTAGGAAATATGTCCAACACTAGGATATTGCTGTCTAGGCTATTTTCCTAAAAATTTCATGCACAAAAATTTGCACTGAGTGCTAGGTTGTGATAAAACCAATTCCCAGTTATGGGTAACAAATAGTACAGGAGGATGCTTACAATATTTTTTTTTATAGAAACCATTAAATCAGATATTTACTCATTTTCTCATTGGAGGCTACTCAGAATGGTAGGAACTCACAAAATGGATTATGCAATAAAGTATGGGATGGTATAAAAATGACAAAACAATAGATTGAACTGAGAGAAAACTATACCTTTGTTCTTTTGGGAGCAGTAGGGTTTTGGGGTCGTGAGGCCTTTCTTGTGTCTGTTCCTTATTGGAATTTCAAAAGGTTTAGGGTGGGTCTGGGAAAACTGTAAAGTTATTACAGTCAACTTAGAACCAAAAAAAAAAAAAGAAAAAGAAAAAATTGGTGCATATGTCAATGAATGCCTTGAATGGTCTCTGTAATTAGTTATTGCTGGCTGAGGGCAATCCCTCCCCAGGTTACTGACTTCTGAACTCTTTGGAGAGAATCTGTGCCCGAAGCACTGTTGCCACAATAAAGACATGCTGGGAACTTGTGGGTTGCCTGGGAATCTGCTCTGACCTGCTTCTTTTGAATGTCACAAACTGCCTCTTCCTCTTCTTGGCTCCTTATCTTGCCTTCTGCAAGTGTTAAGATAGATCCGTTGCTGCCTTACCTCATTTATCCAGGCTCTGCTCCTTTTTTGGGATATTCTTTCCTATTTGAAGTTTTGTGAACAGCAGGTTTTGGCCTGACTGCTGACTGTGTTCCTAAACTTGGTTTGTATACTGTGCTTATGGACCCTAACAGCCTCATTTCTCATTGAATCTGTCACTTTTCCCCCTCATCCACTCTACGCTTATTGCGCATTTTCCCCCCATTTGTTTTATCAGCATCTGGGACAGTATCTCCAGCCAAACACTTCAGCAAGCGTCAACCCAGGCAGGCTGTGGATTTCTTCATCTCCTACTGCACAGAAAGCACATCACTATGATATTAGAGTGCATATTCTGATTACAGCATGTGTAATTCAAATCACTAATACAGATAATAGTCTTTGCCTATATATGATACTTAAACCTCCATCCCATAGAACAAATAGGATGACAGTGATAGTGTGACAGAAGATTGCTCCACTTTGCTACAATTTCCATTCTGCGTTAGTAAAAACTGTCAATTGATAAGTCTACCTCGTTTCCAGAGATGCCTCTTCTCAGGAACCTGGCATGTAGTTATATATTTGAAGATGTTCCCATGAATATTGCTTACAGGAAGATGCCTTCAGGACATTCATGGTGGAATGGAGATTATCTATGTTCTGTGTCACTATTAGCTTTCTGAATGATCCTGCACTTTTTCTTAGGTTCCCTCTTGGCTGTTACAAGTGGTTTGCAAGCTTCATGCTCCGAACTAGAGGCAGGCAAAGTCCCAAGGAAACACAAATTCTTTTGTTCCAGTAAAACTTTTCGGGCTTACAGAATGGGAATGTGAAATCTAAAAGGCTGCCAAAGATGCTAGGGAAGGTTTGGTCTGTTAATATAATATAAAGCTACTTTTTAAATATAGCAATTAACACAAGGAAAATTGGAAATCGCAAAAGTGGTGTGAAGAGAAGTATGCATTTCCCCTGTGCATTAGAAGGAGCCATACAGACACTCAGGAGAATCTGCCTAATAATACTTTCTTTCTCTCTAAGTAGTAGCGGTAGAAGAATTTACAAGGTAGTAATTAAAAAAAAAAAATTAGTCTTATACCAAAGTCATTTACCATCAATATAGTCTGTTCTTCACTTTGTGCATGGATTCTCATCCCACTGAAAGTTATAAAAGCGTACCTGAGGGAAGATCTAGACTTCCCTTGTCTTTTTTCTTATTTGCTTTAGAAGCACGTGTTTAATTTGAACAAGTTGTTGATGATAAGAGTTAACTGGAGTAATGGAGTAACATGTAATGGAGCCTTGTCTCCAGGTGAGCACTTAACAGCCTCCCAGGGCCCTATTGTTACACAAACTGGTAACTGGCCCGAAGTAATTTCTCTTGGCTCTATTCCTCTTTCCTCACCCATGATAAAGGGGCACCTCCTTCCCCAGCAGTGAGTATGTTGTATCATCAATACCTACCTTCTCCTCTGTGTCCCAGTTCCTGCTGGTTATGTTGGCTGTGAGCTGACCTGGACCATGCATTTCGTTGTCCTGATTCCCTTTGCTGAATGGCTGACCAGGGCAGTGGCAGCAAGACTGGAGGGAATTGAACAGCACATCCTGCCCTAGAGAGGTGCTAAAGAGGAAAAACTGCTTTTATCAGCAAAATCATCACTGTTGCCAAATATCTGCCTGCAGCTTATGAGTACAAGGAAGTCTTGCCATGTGTGAGAAGGTAAGATTAGGCTCTAATTAAATAACTGCAGGGGAATCACTGCATGAGTCAATGTGCAACACCCATGAGAGGAAAAATCAAATTAGGATGGAAAGGTTTTATTGAGGCAACTGAGACCGTATCTGACATGCTACTTAGACTGATCCCGCTGTGCAGGAGCCAGAGAAATTTTTTTAACATGAGAAACATTGTGAGAGAGGGTGCAGGACTGTCTGAAACTTGTGCCTCCTCTTCTCTGGTAGATTCCCCTATTTGAAAATGCCATAGTAATTGAAATTGCAACCAAATGAGACCTTGTCATGGACACACCAAATATCCAGGGGCATGCAGATTGTGATTCAGTAGATTGGTGGGCAGGGCATTCCACTGGGAGGTGGACATATGGGTTTGAGGTTTTGCTCCAGGAAACATTTGTATCCTTAACTTGACATATAATTTTGAATCTTTTATTTTGCAAGGGAAAAAACCTTCCGACTGGTCCAAGCTGATAATATTTTTTTTTCATTGTGTAACATAAACCCCATTAATATTACTGCCCTAACTGCATATTTTAGTCTTTGATTTTTAGATCACAGTAGATCTTGTTTACATTATCAGTCCATTATGCATCCTGAAGCAAAGTTCAGAAAATGAAAACAAAACCTTTCAGTAAAATATATTTTGCAAAATTTGAGATGGCAAAACAAGTATGGAGTTTCAGAAAGCTTTCAGAAGTAAAATAATAAAATATTTGTAACTATTTTTCCTTGATACATTTAAGAAAAACTGTATAAAGGCAGTACTTTTAATCTTAAAAATTCAGTTTTAGGAGTCACTAGTTACTTATATTCTATTTACTGCTCTAAAAGGCAGTAACAAAACCCAGTCAAGAATTCTAATTTTTAAATTAGCATTATTAGAAAGGGAAGTAGCATCAAGGAGCTTGTTACACTTGTCTAATTGGTCTCAGCTAGGGGTGAATGAGAAAATACACTTGGAGTAGCCTCAGTGATGATCAGACCTCACCCCACAATGCCCATGGCAGTGCCCTGTAGCTGGATCATTGCAGGGAGGAAGCCTCCTGATTTGTTGCTACACATGACCATGGTTTATACCATGCTGCCTTTCTAATAAGGGAGCTACTTGAATAACATTGAATGTTTCTAATAAATCAGTAAATGAAGAGAATGTTTACACCATTATCTGTTTAACTGGTCTCATTTAGTTTTCTCCTAGACTTCTAAATGAAATGTTATTAAAATTAATGCAATTAATTATATTCCAGCCATTTAAAATTAGCTGCTTACCTAAAGACTATAGGACTACAAGTGCTCTTTAATGAGAGCATGGCTCAGGGTTTCATTTGGACTTAAATAAGAGTGTAATTAGAGCACTGGCAAGGAAGTATGTATTCCTCAGAAACTAAGAGAAGGCACTTGTCCATATTCTGTTTTTACCAATGACATGGGCACTCTTAAAGCTCTCTGTATGGTCTGTATCTGCTCCGGGCATGTCTGCTCAGGTCTGGGTTTGCTACCTCTGATGCCATTGCTGTGCTAAACTGGCTTTTGAGGCTATTATTCAGGATGTGAGGTTTCAGGAAGCAGTTTCCTGGATGATGATGATGATAATAGATGCATCGGGTTCTTTCCCCTTTTGCACTGCTGTCACGTTGCCTCACTCTGGACCAGCTGCATTCCTCCTGCCAATCACATGGTAATGATGAGGCACTGAGACAGCTTCTGCTTGTAAAAATCATACCAGACCTGATTTCAACCTGAGTGCAGTGTCTGTACGTACATAATAGGAGAAAACAGTTCCTGGAGGGAAAAATTGAGGCCACCCAGCTAATTGCTGGGTGATATTCTTTTCAGCTTCTGTTATTCAGGAAACAAAACTAGGTGGGGATAGCGGTGTCTTCAGGTTTTAAAATACATTTCTATAGCAAGGCTAAGGGGTAATTAGAAGCTTTTATGGAATTCTAAGTTCCACAAAATTCCAAGTTTTATTTTTAAACCATGATATCACTAGGTGTAAAGTGTGATGGAAGTAGAGTCCATTAAGTCTATGAATTCAGGTTCAGATAGATATGGTACAAGGTCTATCATACTGAGCAGAAGTTCTCCTGCCACCAGCTGGTGTGTATGAGCAGACTGTTGCAAATTCCACCTCAATTACAGGCTTGCGATGTATCAGAGAAAAGAGAGGTTGGGACTGGTTCTTGTGACTCTAAGCAAAGGCAGAGGAGAGAACAAGGGCACAGTCTGAATGCTCCTGAGGGAAAGACTGTAGAGAAACAAGCCGGTCGGGATGGTCAGCATGGGTGAGCTTCCTGATGGCCCCCTGTCCTATAGCCATTCTTTTGTGCTCAGTATGTTCAGACAATACATGACATGTGGAGAGATGTCATCAGACTATGATGTGAGTGTGCCCAAAACACCACTGCCTTCCTGGGAGCCATGCAAAGAGGAAAATGGCAGGGTTTGTTTTGAATCATAGAAGCATAATATCAGTCACAGAAGGCTTTGAGTTAGGAGGAATCTTAAGGATCATCTGGTTCCAACCCCACTGCCACGGGCAGGGACGCCTTTCACAAGACCAGTTTTCTCAAAGCCCTATCCAACTTGTCCCTGAGCACTTCTAGGGATGGAGTATTCTTTAGTCACTGTAATGATTTCTTCTTTGAAATGCATGTGTAAATTATGAGTTACTTTATTTTAAAAATGGGTATTACTATGCATGACTCAGTTTTGCAGTGCTTCAGAGACAGAGTTTTCCTTTGTCTTCAAGATACTATCAGTGCCCGTTATGTTGTGAGTGAAGTGCTGTAACTTAAGTCAGAAATAGAATATGATTAAGCTAGGGTGAGGATTGGCAGAGGAGAGAGAAATCAGACTTCATCTACAGCAATTCCCAAATTGCCATGAGACTCTTGGTTATGTAACAATTGAATTGTCTGAGATTTCATCTGTAAAGTGAAGCCTAGTCATTATGTATTAAGAAATCTCTTGCACCCACTTTATTTATTCTTTGATATTTATTCTTAAATCACTGAAACAATCAAGAGTAGGGAATAGAAAATTAAAGGGAGAATCGCACTACTAAACACTGTGTAGTGATTATTCATTCCAGTAAAAAGAATTTTTTCCCCCTGATATATTTGTATTAGATGGTACAAATACATTGAGCTTTCAGGAGAATATCACAGCTGAACACTACGTTTCCAAGATGTTCCATGGAATTAATCTTTCTCTCAAAACTGTTTACAGTTTTATAGGTGAACTGTGAACCATCATCTCTGAATCTGTTCATAAACTGCTATAGGCACTTACTCCAATACCTCTCAAATGCCTCATATTTTGAGGGTTGTTGCTCATATTATCTCTAAAGTTGCCCATACGCCACCAAACCTAGTATCCCTCTAGTATGCCAAGTATCTTCTCTGTTATGAAAAACTGCACACTATAATTAAGAGGTGTCCAAGTTCATGCAGAGAAAGCCATTTATGCAGAAGAAGATATGAATTGCAGAAGATACGAATTTTCTAGTTTTCACTGCTTCCTGTACCCTGTTTTCTGTCACACAGGGCCTAAACCGCAGGAGGGATGTGTTCAGTTCTGTGCCCTGCAGCCTTAATCCCTGGTGATACAGACCTGCCAGGGCACGGGGTGACTGTCCCCATCCCACCTACATCTTCAGCCTTGAGCTGTCACGTAGCCAAGGTGCACAGCAGAGCCAGCAGATGGAAAGTGCTCCTGGGCTCAGAGTTCAGCTGGACCTATGATGTCTTAGATTAAATTTTTTGACGTGAGATTTTGATACTTGTCACTCAGATTTCTGTCAGAAGTCAACGGTTTTTCCTGGTGTCTACTGCTGTAATTTTATTTTTAGTATGTGCACAAGTGGCCAAACCAAACCATGAGAATCTTGGCAGTGTTCAGTGTGTTTAGAGCTTCCCTGGCCAGCAGATTGTTCCCCGTGCAGTTAATCATAATGTGCATCTGGCCATGTAGCCGACACAAATTGTCCTGAAAGCCCAGCTGTAGGTGCTGCCTACACATTGGCTATGGCCACTAGCAATTTAGGCAGGACAAGAGGTAATGCAGTCTGTCAAATACTGTTTTCTGAATGACAGGCTTTCAGCGCAGACGCAGATTGGAACTCATTTTGTCTGCTGGCAAAATGCTACTGTGCCACTAAGAAGTTATGACATAGCTAAACTGACCATCAAAGATCCTCAGATTTAAGATGAAGTAGAAGAAGAGAGGAGGGAAGGAAAGCTGCAATAGAAGTGAGGGGTGTGTTGGTCCTCAAGCTGGAAAACCTTAGTGGTGCATGTGCAGCAGAGTGATGTTGTTTAGTGGCGACAGCATGGAGTTAGGATTTGGGTCACACAGAATCTAAGCAGCATGGTTGCACACAACTGCATTTTGAGCATAACACGAGTGGACCTTGACTAGTGTGGTGGCAAATAGCAAATGAGGCAAATATCAGAAGGGTGTGAGTGTTAGATCTCTCACCAGATTAGCAAATTTGATGTTTGCAGTATTTCTCATCTTGTCTCAGTAGCCAATTTTATCAGCTGGTGGTAGAAAATCAGCCTTATCAAGGCAAATGCTGAGATGTTCTCTCTGTGTATTAGAACCAGCTGTTGCCCTGACAGAAGCAGTCGTGTACACCAAGGACACATGGGAAGATGATTTGAAAGTGAAAAGCACACACAACTGGTTTAAAAGCCTTCAGCAGAGCAAGCACTGTCTATGGTTGTATGGGATATAGGTGCTAAGTCCACACCAAAGAGGCAGTAACTTCTCAAAGGCCAAGAACAGGGACTTGAAAATGAATGTCTGAGCAGCTTAAAAAAACCAATATAGGAGTTCCAGGTGGATCAGGAAGGTAAAAGTTACAAACAGTAGGTGCTGAAGAAGGTGACTGCTCTGAAATCTGTAAGAAGGAATTTTGTGGACTAATGCACTTAAAACCAGCAGTGCAGTCAGCAATGGGAGAAATATTCTAGAGTGTCCCAAGAAGGTTACTGGACCTCACCAATGTACCTGACGTGGGCATTTACTGTCCAAAGTTGCATTCATAGCTCAGATTCCGACTCTCATGAGAGAAACTGCAGGAATGTAGGCTCAGTGCTTATGCATCTGGCAGTTGGCAGAGAAGGTGAAATGGAGAGCAAGTAGCAAACTCACTACCCACCCTTTCTTAGCAATCATTAAAGTGTCATTTCTCACTTTTTCCTTTAGCTGCAGGCAGAAACGTTGCTGCTAATTTTCAGCTCCCTGCTAACACTTAAATTAAAGCTCTAGAGAGACTTGGTTGGGTTTTTTAACACCTGAGTGCTTGTTTGACAGCTTGCAAAGTAGCAGCTGAATACTGGTGAGGTTGAGAACTAGGTGTTGTCCAAGGGTAAATACGTGTGGCAGGGAGGCAGGGTAAATTCACAACAAAAATAGACTGTACTGACCTGGGAATGAGGATACTTGAAACAAAATTGCTGCAGGCAAACCTGTTCTGAGAGTATAAAGACCAAAACAAGCTCCTTTGCCTTGCTGATGTGTTTGAGAGACCTTAATATGACCTTGGAAGAGCAGTGTGCTTCAAAAACAAGGGTCAAGAGACAAGGGTCTAGGCTGGGGGACTTAAACAGAAGCCAGAATGGAGTTCAAACCCTAGATTTTAACCTGGCATAACACGCAGAATGAATGCCACAATGGTCTGTAAGAGTCAGAATGAGGATACCACGTCTTCATCTCTTCACAAAAACCTGCTTTGAGCATGAATTATCAGAGTGAGGAGATCACACGCATTTGTGCTGAAAGCTGCCCTGTTGACCTGTTAAAACATTCTCTATTAGGGGAAAAAAAGATTTGCTGAACTTGATGTTCCAGAAGCCGTGGCTGACAACAAGCAGTAACACAGGCTGATGGTACCAGGAAGCCAACTAATTTCTGCATGGGTTTAATGTGAGGCTCTTCCACTGATACTGCAGCTCTGGACACACAAATTACAGTGAACTTTGGATAAAGTCACAAAGGAGGTGAAGGATTATCAGAACTTTGCAAGTCAGGTCAAATAAGGGGGCTGCATATACTTGTCCATTGTTACATCGGAGTTTTCTATGAGTGTTAAGAAACATATTTGGACGCTATTGAAAACCCAAATGAAAATCCAGTGTAAATTTGTGTAAAAAGTTCCAAAATATTGAGAAACTGAGGCTGATCCAAATCAGTGATATGAAGAGCTCTGTGTGTAGCTGTTGGACTGTTATTAAAATTGTGTTAATCAGAAGCCAAAAAAGTACTGTGTGTAAATCCAGAGGTTTACACTGCTTTTCTAAAAATTTAAATTTTGAAATTATTAAATATGTAAATGAAGAAATTTTCAGAAATTTGGCATTTGGGTTTCTGCTGTCTAGAATTTTTACATTTATCCAATAGATAGCTGGAGAACATGAGAACAGCAGGTGTTGCCTTGTCTTGGGCAGAGAGGAACATAATTTTAATACTCTTTTATGACATTAGCATAATGTAAAATGGGAAACATTGAACCAAAAGACATGGCTCATTTTATTTAAGTGAAGATTTAGTTCATTTACTCATTACTGTCTGCCAAAATAATTTAA
Source organism: Aleadryas rufinucha (assembly GCA_013397815.1). Classification (NCBI taxonomy): domain Eukaryota; kingdom Metazoa; phylum Chordata; class Aves; order Passeriformes; genus Aleadryas; species Aleadryas rufinucha. The sequence continues at coordinate 638,038 of VZTH01017848.1, read as the reverse complement.
ATTACTAAACAGTCACTGACAGGGTATGATACTTTTTTTTAAGCATTTGCTTTGAATTATTGTGAGCAATTTCCATTTTATTCTTTTTCTAAATAAAGCTGCACGCACCTACCCCAAAGCTGAATGCAGCCTTCAAGCTCAAGTATTAAAAGCACAAGGGAGAAACTTAAGGCAGAACCATATCTTTCTGTAATTTGTAATGCATTATTTCATTGTTTCTTGGCTCATCCCTGCATGTTAAAAATAGAAGCACTGTTCTAAAGCAAGTTGCTTTATAAATTTGACTCAAATACCCACTTGGCACCTTCTTCTCCTGGTGATGATTGTGCAGAATATAGTCCCCTTTGGCCTCTTTTGCAGCTCTGAATGCTCCCTTGCAGGACTAGTGTGACAGCTGCTAAAACAGATGCCAGACTCTGTATGATACCGTATTTTTTTGTGTATAATCCTGAAGTAGTTTGTGTTAAACAAAGCAACCCTGCCACTGCACGACCAGGCCATTTCCTCCATGGTTCAGCAGTAAAAGAAAGCTATTCATGTGTATGGGCGATATGGTGGGAAGTTCACCTCTTTGCTTTTAATACCTCTCTTTCTAATATTGCAGCAGGTGCTTTCTCTACCCTGGTAAGCTCATGTCTCTGCTTCTCATTTGTCTGTATTATAAGAATATGTCATGGTACTTCACTGGTACTTAGCTGGTTTGCAACTGGTTTTTCGGAAGTATTATAAGAATATGTCCCGGTACTTCACTAGTACTTAGCTGGTTTGTAACTGGTTTTTTGAAATTGCAGGTGAAATCACAAACCATTATTTGTCTTATGATCTTCAGCTGACTCTCTGAAGAGCATTTCTGTAAAGCATTTCTGAACGTAACAGCATTTCTGAACGTATAGGCACTTCAGAGCTGAAGTGGGGTCAATGGGTGTACATGCCGTGTGAGAATAATTTCTGCTTACTTTGGTTTATGCTATAATTTTTTTTTCCTCAGTGTACTCAGTAAAGTATTTAGCATACATCCTATCAGCATAAATAGGAGCACATAGCAGTATATCACTGTTAAGCTGTACTTACCGAGGCTTTTATAACTTTAGTACTTAGACCATCAAAATTTTTATGATACTTTTTTCCAAAATATAAAAGCGACTATTATTGCCACGTATTGTTATTTAAGCCTAGCTTTTGTCAAAGAAAAGTCTTTCCTATTAACTCACCATTTTCAGCAGCTGTTTGCAGATTAAATATTCCCAGGTTTTTGTCTTCTTAAAACATAAATTGGAACAGTGTTCCTAAGCTTTTCAACTTTGCAAAGTCTTAATCAATTATTTATGATTTCTTTCCACTTATTGTAGACATAAGAACAAAGAATATATCCACAGTAGCAAGAAGGACATATAAGATTATGTTCATGTGTCTGTTTGGAGAGGTTAACGGATTGTTTGACCTTGAATGGCTGGGCTATGTGTGTAGAATTGGAAACCAGCATTCTCTCTGCTTTATAATATAATAAAATTTACAGTACTTCAAGTCACCCTGATTTATTTTCTCTATCCTGTGTTTGTGACCCTTTGGTTCAGAAATAGTGCCCTAAATCCTTATTAAAGTATCCTTTGTATCAAATTGTACTTGAATGCCAAGGGACAAATGACATTGAACTTAAAGGAGCTAAAGTGAAGAACAGTTTGGGTTTAGATATTTTGCAGTGTTCTTGGCAGTATGTCTTACTGAGGAACACTTTTAAGGCATAGTTCTGCATTCTTTCAAAATTATATTCACTACCAAATGAGAAGGATGAAACCCTGAAGTCTACTTAGAGGTTAGTGTAGAAGAGCTAGATTGAAGATGTGCTTACTTGTTGTGTTTTAGGGCAGATATCAATGCATAACTAGAGGGGGAGAAAATCATACATCTGTATTGCTACCTTGTTTAGACCTACGTGATGAAATTTAAGGAAAGATGAATTTTTCTGCTTAATTTCAAGCCAAATTTTATATGGTCATGGCCTTTTACTGCCTTGGAGTATAGGCAAACTAAACTGACGTCTGTTTGCATCATGGGCAGAAACAAGCTTTTTTCTGTCCATGGAATGTGCAGGCTGAACATATTGACAAAAGCCTACTGACCTGTTGAGGCACACTGACTAAAACACAGCTCCTGGGTCAGTGTCAATGCTGAACTCTACTGTGGCGCTTGGCTGTAGCTCTTGACTGAATGACAGCGTTCTTTATAATAACACATGGAGCAAACTTTAATACCCAAAAGCAGATGTACACATCTCTAAAATCAGGAATCTCCTTTAGCTCAGGTTTGTAGTGTGGCTGCTGAGACATACTGTGTTCTCTTTGACCATCACAGTTTACTCCAAAGATCTCCATAATGCAGTGTAGCCACTAAGACCTTTTCTGCATAACCTGTGTGTAAAAATTCTTGGCAATACTCACATATCTGTTTAGCAATGTGGTGGCCGCTGAGTGCACCTTTTCAATCCTCAGCTTCCTCATTTGTAAAACAGTTTTAATGATATGTATCCACTTCAGAGGCCAAAGTACAAATTTCTAATGCTACGTTTATGCAAAGTATTATTAAGATGACCATCTGGCAAAGGACAGATTCTGGCTTGCAGCCCTTTGTTCTTTCATCGAGCCATTCTGTTGCTATTTTTCAATGTCTCTCAGTTCCCAGACAGGTCTGCAAGCCCAGCAAACCTTTTAACACCTCTGAAAGCTGGGGAAGCTAAAGAATTCACAGCAACTCTTGCAGAACACAGGGGAAATGGAGAACAAGTCTCCCAAATTCTCTAAAATCACAGAGATTTTGTTACTGCCATCCCCAATTATTCCCCACAGGAATGGATGACAGTTCATGGATCATTGATCCTGTTGCCTGCAAACACAGCCAACCATGTAATAGATGTAATAGTCCAGAATAGGCCAGAGGAAAAGCCAGCCTGTGTGTGGTATATCAGCCACCACAAAATTCCTGTCTGTAAGGTAAAAATCTCCCAGAATTACAGTGTCACATGAAGAGACTGTAACATAGATGTCCTGCATCCCCACAACACTGTGGGCTTTGCCAAAGGGCCATGGTACAGAGGGAAGAGAGTTATTCCGTGCCTACTGCCTCTCAAAGGATAATGGTCCACAGTCTGACCTTTACTTCTTCCTCCCCTCAAATCTGGTCACAGGTGTTTTACCTCTAAACACACAGACTAGTTAGAAAAAACAGGAAAATGAGAGATTTCTCAGCTCTGCTGGGTAACCCACACTTCCTGCCCCACAAGCCCAGCATCCTGCCTCAGCTGCAGATGCATCTTCAAAGGATGTTTTCCTGCATCCAGTGGAGAAGTGGAAAGAGTGCACTTCTTTCTTCCTTTGTTGCTGCAGTCAAAGCCCTGAGTCAGAGGAAGGGAGGTTTGAAATGTGATTTCAAAGCAGCTTGATTATGACTTTGCATTAGTGCCTATTATAGAAGATGAGGCATATTCTCCTACCATAACTCTTCCTTTTTGCAAGTGAAATCTAGGCATAACGGGAGATGAGATGTTCAAATATCGAGCAGTAGAATAAACTGCAATTAAATAGTGGGTCTAGCCACTGTTCATACAAGAATTACAGGAATGTTTGAGAAGAAGGTGGCTGAGCTGCTGATAAAAATGTAGCTTAATGTTAGAGTCAATTTCTTATCTACAGCTCTGGTATGTAACAAATACTACGCTTCTCTTAAATAAAAAAAAATTAGGGGGTGCTTGAGGAGCATAAAGCACTTACATTAGGATCCAGAACAATAGCTGAAAAAAGCAAGGCAGAGCCTATGAAACACTAAACTAAGCATGATACAATAGATACAAATCACTACAGCTTCCATGAAAAAAAAAATCTAATTTTATTAATTTCATAGAATTTAAGCTTGTCATTACAATGGCAGAAAATGTTATGTCAGACAGATCTTTATCTAGACTTTTGAAAAGACTTTGCCAAAGTTCTCTAACAGGATTCCATGTCCAGCCTTTGTCATAAGAGGAGGCTGTCTAAGGCAGGAGAGTAAGTATTAGTGGAGGTATGAGAAACAAGGAACTTTTGTAGAGGGTGTGCTAAGAAGGAAACAAAAGAAATTCTCCACATACCTTTGATACCATACGCATGATACTTCATTGATCTTTTCTATTACCTGAATGACTCGTTCTAGGCTTCTTAGAAACCAACTCTGCCATCTCAGTGCTACTCACCAAGAGAGTGGACAAATCCAGCTATGGCCCTGTGATCTTGATTTGGTTTTGTCAGTGGTATCTAAAGAAATCAAGTAGTCAAGGTTGGCCAACCCAAAATAAAGCAGTGTTATAGACTATAAACTGTCTGAGTGAAACAAAGAGGAGCTATAGATGGCTTATGGTCAGTAGGGAAGAGTAGAAGAATGGCTTGTCTCTCGAGGGCATTCGGAATCCCTAGAGGGTCTGCAGGGTCTGCAGGGCCTGCACAACCAAGACNCGTGCAGGCCAGTGCTGACAAGTTTGCTAAGATATGCTGACAAGGAAGAAAACAGCTGAGCTTATACGAATGTTGTATCCATTGTGATTAGAAGAAAGAAGCGGGATGAGGAAGAACCCTGAGAAGAAGAAACAGAAGAATTGAGACAGGTGATTGATTGACGCATGATGCTCAGAACCAATGAGAAAAGCTGATAGAAATCATATGATGTAACGGATATAAATATATGTGCTTTTTAGAAATAAATCGGAGTTTGCTTCACCAATCACATTGATTGTATTGCAATTCTTCCCACTCACCGCAGGGAAGTAGGTTAATTACTAGCGTTCTCCGGGGCATTGTACAAAGGCTGATGAGCCACATGTGCTTTAATGACCTAAGAGTGAAATGAGATTTGGTAAGATCTGAGAATAACTAAGAATTAGATTAATCCCAAACAAATAAGACAGTGAAACTCTGTCTTCTTTTTTAACTTAAGTAAGGTCAACACCAAATGTGAGAAAAATTGAAGTAATATGTAGTGTTAAGATTCTTTTCCTGCATGATTAGTCCATCTTAAATCCATACCAAACATCATAACCTCTTCTCAAATGAGATCATCTTGGTATACATTGCCAAGACAGTGGAAGGAGCTGTCAGCTTAAGAGACCCCTTTCCTGATGTCAAAGATACTGAAAATCTTGTCTTACCAATGGAGAATTAAAGTTGAAGGGAAACCTGAAAAGCTGTAAAAGGTTGGCATGTGCAAGCAGCTGTCTGTAGAGACAAGCTGGCATAGAAAGCCCAGCAGAACTGGGCCATTTTGTTCCAGAAATGTGAAAAATTAAATATGCACACAATATGGTATTGATATTCTTCTCCCGAAAACCTTGCTTCTAAAGGCTTTCTAAATAACTTAATTGAAGGAATGATCTTGAGGCTTTTCCTGACTCTCCCATTGTCCCAGAAGGAGCAGGAAAAGAATCTCTTGAGCCTGTTGCACTCCAATATGTGTCAAGATGATCACAAATGCTCTACAGAAGGCTGCTGCCTGGGTCTGAGTGTTTTTACTTTGGGTAAAGGCACCAAGACATAAAGACTAAAACCCTGGTAAGATGCACTCTGAGACAGGGGACAGTAATGAGGTTCAGTTGGTTGGGTAAATACAGCACTTTATTGGAATATTTGTGGTAATGTAAATTCATACAGGCATGTATGAAGTAATGTATTTTGAAAGAAAAAATTGTACCAGCTCACTCAAATGCATAAGTTCTTCATATTTCTAGCAAATGATGTCCTCATTAGCCACCACGAAACCTTTTGAAGTTTATTTGCAAAGTATTTCAACTTTCAAGATTCAGCAAAAGTCAAGAAAACTGATGTGTCTGCATGCATGGATTTTACTCTGAAGAGGGAAGAGTTTGTCAGGGGCTTCTGGTCAAGGCAGGAAGATTAGACAGTCTAATCAATGGGATAGTCCTTGGTGTATGCTCTGTATTCACCAGCTGGGCACTCTAGCAGTTTAAATATTTGTATCATAAAATAAATGAAACAAGAAATCAAAATGTGCATCAGCAAAATGAAATACCCATGCTGCTAACTCCAGAATAAACAATAATTTAATAAAATTTTGTTTAGTTATAATTATTCCCACAAAGTTTTCTGGTCTGGAACATGTAGCATAAATTAAATTTCTGAAAAAAGTAAAAAAAAATTAAAAAAATTAAAAAAAATAAAAAATAAATAAAAAATAAACACCAGCAAGCTAATAAAATTATCTAAGCATCCTTAAAACACTTTTCTTTTCCAGAAGAAAAGTATGTAAGAGTATACTCTGGAAAGAATTTAAGAACATGGTGAATAAATAGATCTGAATTGTCAAACTAGCTGCTGGTGCCCCTAAGATCTGAACACACAGAAAGCTACATGATATAGATAAGTGCAAAAAGCAGCAAGTTATCTCATGCTTTTTCTGTAAATCAAACGTGGAATATAGTCCCTAATATGTTTTTTCCACCCCACAAGCTAGAATAGTTTAACTTCTGCCTTAGAATTGAAGGCAACAGTTGAAAATGTGAACTTGGCATTTTAATTAGTAGAGGCAGCTGCCAAACACATCCCTTTGCTGTATTTTCTTGCTTGCAGGTGGAGTGTGTAAGCTCCCGGGTTATACAAAAACAAAATATAGGTGGAGTAGTTCAAACAATATTTTTATTACTGCTACCTGAATTTTCAGTCTGGCTAAGTATTGCCTGGAGGAGGTTGTGGAGTGCAAGGGAGCACTATTCCAGTAATGTCCTTAATCCATTGCCTCCATAGCTGATATATTTCAGTTATAAACTGAAAAATATGTAAGTGAAGCTGTTCTTTTGAACCATCAAGCTTATCGACAGTACTAGACATTCACGTTGACTATATGACTAATCAAATGCAGGATGAAGAAGTCACATCATTATAATGGTATTTGAAGGAAAATTCAGGATATTAATAGTGGTTACAAACTAGGAAGACATGCTTTAAAAGGTCATAGATTGATTCCCCATTGAGATATAAAGATCCTCAGTGTATGCTAATGATCACCAAAATAGAACTTTGGACTTAATTTGGGCTTAGTAATGTCACCTTAGGACCTGGTGGTACAGAAAGTATGAAAAAGAGGACAAAGGCAAGCTTGAACTCATGAGAAATAATTCAGAAGTAGAAAAATAAGTGTAAAATAGGGGAGTGGGATGTAATTCTGTTTCTGCCCTGCTATATGAAAGTCTAGGTCAAATATTGGTGTAATTGCACTGATATGGGTAAAACTGCTACAGATGTAATAAATCTTTGCGTAGTAAAGAAAATCAGTGAGATTTTTGGCCTGTTATTTTGCACATGGATAACCTCTGTCCATTTTTTTCAAATAAAGGCACTTGAGCAAAAATTATTTAGAGGTACTGAGCTTCTGTAGTTCCCGGTTATGTCAGTTTAAGGCTACTTTACCTCTGAAAGGCACTAGCCATATAGTGCATTAACGGATTTTTTTTCTTTGGGGTAGTCACAGTTTGGGTCTGGTTTATATGGCCTAGAGAAGCCCATGCTAAGGAGAAAAAGAAAGGGGATGTAGCTGCTTCAAATCCCTGACAAATCTACTCTGCATTACATATATATATAGGTGAATTCTCTTAATTTTCATGAGTGATTACATTTTAGAAAAGCAATGCTCATTTTGGTTCTGTACCTTTATTGCATGTGATTTTAAGAAAGGTTTTAATAAAATATAGTGATTAAAGAGTACTGCATTCAGGAAAAAGGTGTTGGAATTAGCCTGTCCAAATTAATTAATGTATTTTAAGTAAGCCTTTTTAATATACAGAGGAACCTACATATTTTCTGAGTCTGTTCACTCCAAAAGGCACAATAGCAAGTATTGAAGCATCCTATCCCCATTTATGTCAAATGTTGTAATTTAACTGTCAAGAATCCTAGATTGCCGCGATAATTGCTTTCAGTGCTTCTGTTAATGCACAGTCATTCTTGAAAGGTGTACGATTACAGGATTTTTCGTATCCTTTAAAATGGAGGACTGGAGAGTTTCTGTCTATAGTTATGCTGCCATAATTCCTCCTGTATCCAGCACTGGTGAGGCCGCACCTCAAAATATTGTGTTCAGTTTGGGGCCCCTCACTACAATAAAGACATTGAGGTTCTGGAGTCAGTCCAGAGAAGGGCAACAGAGCTGGCAAAGGGTCTGGAGCACAAGTCTCATGAGAAGTGGCTGAGGGAAATGAGTCTGTTTATCCTGGAAATAAGGAAGCTTAGAGGGGACTTTATCACTCTACAGCTGTAGAGAAACCTGAAAGGAGGTTCTAGTGAGGTGCAGGTCGGCCTCTTCTCCCAGGCAACAAGGAATGGGGCTAGAGGAAATGGCCTCAAGTTGCAAGAGGGGAGGTTTAGATTGGATATAGGAAAATTTTCTTCACTGAAAGGGTTGTCAAGCATTGGAACAGGCTGCCCAGGGAAGTGGTGGAATCACCATCCCCGGAGGTATTTAAAAGACATGCAGATGTGGCACTTGGGGAGATGCTTGGGTGGTGGACTTGATAGTGCTGGGTTAATAGTTGGACTTGATGATTTTAGAGGTCTTTTCCAACTAAACATTTCAAAGAATTATGCTATATAGAGCCACATTCCTTATGGGAAAAAGCTGTAAAAGTAATTTTTCAAGATTTCATTATGTTTAAGACAAACAGTAACAAATTATCTCATTTATGCATACTGCAGTGCTCAAGTCAGTACCCTTGCCCACTTCTCAGTTTAAGCTTTGCAAGATTAATTTTTCAGGCTCTTTCCTATTTGTTGGGATCTCAAAGAGGGTAGTAATTGATTACAATATTACAAGCCTTTTAAAGGGCTGGATATTAGTTTCACCACCTCTTCTGAATGAATATGACCTAGCATCAAGTATTAACACAAAATTTCAAAAGCACAGAATATTTTTACATGTTTTTGTGCACATGTGTATATAGTGTGTTATTTTCTGTGCTGTATATTTATAAAAAAGCACAACAGGTCTGCTTCCACAACTTAAATATTCAAATTACTGTTGGGAGAATAAATATTTAAAAGTTTCAAATCTGTCCAGTAGCTATGTAGCTCTGATTTTAGAATTGTAGTCCATAACTATTATGATAATTCTGTATCATATTCCCAGATTTTGCTAGGAATATAAATGGAATGAGGATTGTGATGTATATGTAATGAACAGGACTGTTTTAACTTATAAGCCATTGCCAAAGCCTAAAAAGATATTCAGGATAAAATCTCTGGATACAAGCTGTAACTTAACTTTTTTGAATACATAGGACTTTTTCAGTATGTGCATTAACAATTGATTTTACTGGGAAGAGGCCAAATTTGTTTGCTGCAGCCAAGGAGCAAGGTGGGTTTGGATGAATGAAATGAAAGCCTGAATAAAGGAAGTCTTATACTGTTCATAGCTAATGAATTTCTCTGGTGCAAATTCCATATTAAGTGCAGATTGCAGCTGCGATGGTTCTTGGGGGAATTCAAGAGAATGTTGTATCTTATGGGGGATGCTAATTTAAAAGAATGGCTGCTCAGGATGCATTTAATAACCATTGGAAACTGTACTGTACATTAAGAGGCAAGGGAGAAAATAGTGTCTGATGTGATACAGATGGAGGGTAGCAGTCTTCATCAGGAAGTATATGAGATTGCCATGAATGAAATGGACACATGCAATTTTGATTTATAATCAGTATCTACTGTGAAGTGATTATTTTCCTTGTCAAAACTGAATTGGTAGGAGCCTTACTTGCATCTAGCTGTTTTAGAAGAACTAGAACAGTCCTCTGCTAACTCATTAATTTACTGAGTAGAAAATGAGGCTTAAAATTAGTTCAAAATGGAGGAACAAGGTGGGCTGAAGTCCCCAGTCATCTCTCTGCTATTTTGTTTCATTTAACTGGTAACTGTATTTCTGTGCATAAATTTATCTATCAAGCACATTACATAAGCATTCTGTGAGTGTGTTTGTTCATACACATATTTGTGTATAAGGTAACTGTATGTGTGAGACGTGGAAGCATTTTTAGCCCTAAAAAGAAATAAGCTTCCTGTTGCTTACTTTGATTCTTCTCCTCTTTTAAAAATGCCAGGTTTTCCTTTGCCATTCTAGATGCTTCGAGATGGGTGGTGTTTTGGGGAAAGAGTGGGAGAGAAAAGAGGGTTTTGGGAGGATGGGCTGGTGTTGACAACTTGCTAATGAAATTTCAGCTTTAAAACTCATCGAGGATTTCTGTGAGGAAATCTTCAAAAAAAAAAAAGTTTCTTTTAGCATGACATTTTAAATATACTATCTTTCACTTATATAGCACCTGCTTTCCCAGGGAGCTAGTATTTTGCAGATCCTAATTTAATTAGCCCCTGAATATACCTACAATGTTACTGAACAGTACCATTCCCACATAGACATGATGAGAGGTGTGCAAGGAGATAAAGCTACTATATTGCACCAGACTTAATGGCTCATCTCATGTTACCTTAAGCACAGGAGAATTCTTAGGCAGAAATACATACTAAGAAGATATGAGATACATACTGTATCTGAAATCTCATCTGCTTTTCGTTACCTACTGGATGCTGAAAATTAGTTGCTGGTTCTTGGTAATTGTCTAAAAACTATAGAAATAGTAACTGGAGCAACCTTCAGTGTGGTGGGCAGAGTACAGTGCAGGGAATGCATGAGCTTCCTGCAGGTTCTCCCCAGCCGGGGGGATCCCAGCCCCAGTCTCACATCTCCTAGGAGTTACTCAGACAGAATACTGAGGTTATAGCCAAGACTGGATCCGTATCAGTGTAGCAGGCATGTAAACTTTGGTACATCCCATATGGATGGACAAGAGCAAGGAGAAGATATGGAGCTATTCAGCTGGGACAGCGTGGTGGCCATTGCCGTAGTTTTGGTGTTCCTAGTGGATGAAACTAGAGATATCACTGGTTGTTTTTCTTCAGAGGAGTAGTCAAGATTTTCATCAGTCTTCAGCTGAAGGTGCTTAAATTGAGTTGCATTCAACCCTATGAGCACACGTGGTTTTTGTGGACCTCTGCCTTCTCTTTTGTGTTGAATATGTTGTTAGCCTATCTCCACTTAAGTGATTCTGCAATCTTATGAGAAATATACAGAATGAGAATTAGGTCTGGATTTTCCTCTCTGCTGAGGCTAATCTTTAGAGCATTTCCTCCCTCCTGCTTGAAGTGTTTCCCTTTGTCATCAGGATAGAGCTCAAATCAAGCCAGGAAGATAGAGGTGGCTGAAACCACATAGGTTTGCCTTGGAACAGCAGTTCCAAATGTGAAAAGCTTAACAGGAGCTTAGTCAAATTCCTCAGTTCATTAAAATTAATTTGGAGATCTCAAGAGGATCATCAGTCTTCTTTATGACTTCTGGCACTCCCTGCGTCTAGTTAAGGTCCACCCGTTGCAAACATAGGCCAGATTCCCAGACTGCTGAAATTTGTTTCATCAGCTTCCAGGCCTGCGTGATATACCAGAGTCCCAGAGTGTGAAAAAAACAATGTTGAAAGCCAGCTAAATGAAGGGATTTGGACTGGCTTATTCAGGGCAGGTTTTTTGTTTGTTTATTTGCTTTTCATATTTAATAATAGAGACCAGGTTCACTTCTTTTTAATCAACTCTTCTTTTAGACAAAGTGGCCTAAGCCTACCTACAGCAGCTTAATGCTAAATGCCAGATTCACCCCTGTGGGCAGTGAGGTGCAGCAGAAACATTTAGAGCCAGACAGCGGATTGTAGCACGAGAAAGGTACCATGGACTCTATTCAGTCCAAGGAAGTAGCACATGAGCCTGGGGACTGCAGGAGGAACTGCACTCCACTGCAAGGTGGACTGACATGAGAAACTGCCTGGGGCTTGTTCTTTGCCTTTGCATGAACTTCCTGAATTTGCCATTTTGGTAGATTTAGGTGGGAGAGCTTTGACTGACATTGACTCAGTTCTTTGCCTTCATTTACCTTGAACAGTTTTGTTGAGTATCGGTCTGCTTCTGGGAAAAAAATGTCAGGACACAAGCATGCAGAATCCTTCAGAGGGTCCAGTAGATGTGTAATGGTATGGTATAGCATGTGAGTGTGAATGCACGGGACATGTTCACACATATTTGTGTGTATCTGTATATATAATCCTGAGTCTGTCCTATTTTATCAATCTGTCTCAATATTTAAAGGAAATTAGAGGTCTCAGTCCTGGTGATTTCAGTAAAATTTGGGCCTCTGCCAATGCTTTCTGGGAAGTGGGATGTTTCAGTGTTCTGTGAAGATGTAGCTATAATGTGCTTCTAACTTAAGGTAATCTGGAGCCAAGTTTAATCAGATACACATTAGTGAATTGAATGCACTTTCCAAATAATGAAATTCTAGTTGGACCCCTCAGTGCAAGATAAAAAAATCAGAGCAGATGCTGCTAAAGCAAAGGTGGGAGTTGAGGGCAGAGACTGCCAAGAAGCAGTAAATGTGTTTTGCAGAAAATCCACTGATTTTTTTCAGTGGCTCTTTCTTTGCATGCCATCTCTCTGCAACTGATTTTCCCCTAGGAAGTTGTAAGGTCACATTGACCTGTATGTTCAAACTATGTGGTCAGGAAGGAAAAGAAAAAGATAAAAACACACGTGTGAAAATACTTAAATAGTCGGTACAAAAGGAACAGGTTTTCTGCAGTCTTTTTCAAACTTAATTTCAAAAGCAAATTAAAAGAATCAGCGATGGTCTTTATCTTGACCTCGGGTCTCAGTGCTTCACAAGTATATCATGCCAGTCTGCAGTTCAGTTTAGAAGTTGCACAACAATATGGAAGAAAAAATCACAAGTCCTTAGAGAGAGCGTTGATCATTAATGTATTTTACAAGGAAATAAGTATTCCTTCGTAGAGTTCTTTTTGGTCTTTTTTGCTTTCATGTCCATCTTGACAAGGACAAGATGGAAAACCAGAATGCTTGAAGAAAACCATTCATAAAAATATCTCAAAACCAGAATGTTTTTATCTTCCTTTTGAGTCATTTATACCACAAAATAAGAGCTTTAATTCTTGAGTTAAAAAAAAAAAAATTGTAGTGCATTGAATTAATCAATGCAGCAAGAGATCTTTATTACCTTTATAGGCCTGGTATAAGTTAGTTAATAAGCAGATGGGATTCTCTGGAGTACAGTTAGCCATATTTGACTGACATGTCAGTTCAAATGCATTTAGATACCTGTGTTTGAAGTGTCGGTAAAAGGTAGGGAGTTTCTAATTAGAAAAAGAAGCAAAGTATTCCCTGGTAAAATATGTCAAGGCAAAACTGTGTCCTTGGAGCCACCAAGGTCTTTCCAATAAATGAAATTCTCCTGCCATGGCAGTGGGACTCCACCCAAGTGCTGGTTGATGTAGTTCCACCTTCCTACTCCCTTGGCCCATGGCTTGTTGTTCTCTTGCCTCTCTCTGTGGTTCTAGTGCTCTGTGATCATCATGAAGCCATTTCAGCATGCTAAGATGACAGAAAAAAAAAAACAAAATTAAATTAGAAAAACAGGGATAGTTCTTGACCTGCATGAGTTGTTGAAATAGCACAGATTCAGCCACGTTCAGGAGCTGGCATGAAGGAGGGAGTTGGTTTGTGTGAGAAAGACCTCTCACGATTTTTAAGAATTTATCAGCTGATTAACATAACAGAACACAAGGATAAGAGGCTTAGGTTGGCTAATCATCGTTACACAAAGCAAAGCGCACTGCTGAGTGTGGCTCAGATAACCTGAAACCAGACAGACTCCAGGGCAAGGATTTTACCTTTTATACCCTCCACAGGCCCTGCCCATCACCTCCCCTATGCCCCTCTCCCTGGAACCCAGATGATAGGCTGGAAATTGAGTCAGTCCTTTTAGTTGGCTCGTTGCTTGCTTCCTGTTGTCTCAGGTCTTGTTATAAGTGCAGTCCTCATCCAATGATCTCCTTGTCTATATCTCTTTATGCTAAAATCTTACCCAAACCCGTCCTTCAATTACATCACTAATATTCTAGAAAGTTCCAAGCTTCTGTGTCACTGAAATGGATTATTAACATAAACTATAACTACCATTAACTTAACTATAGGGTAAGCGATGACAACAATTTAACAAATCCATAACAAGCAAACAACAACCATTAACGTTATACATAAACCACAACTATCCTCATTAACCAATCATCAACTGCAAAAGCCAATTCCCACAGTCTGTTTTTAACAGTTTGCACAGCCAGGATTCATGGATGGGGGGCGTCAACAGACAGATCAATGCAGGTGTCCCTATAGCCATGGCTTTAATTGCTTTTTTGAAATGGCCTTCAAAGCACAGGGGCACGTTTGTTATGTATCTCTGTAGGTGCAAACTAGGGGCACAAGTAAATGTGAGCACAGAAATGAAGGACAGGAGCAGGAAACCTTTCAGATCACTATAATTGTCTTCTTACATAAAGAGATGCTTTGAGAAAGCAAAGAAATGCTGCCAGAAGCAAACATGTCAAAGCTCCTAGAAAAACAATGGAATCGAGCACGCTTGGAACTGAGACAGTCGTCTTAAAAAGGTGCTTCACTTCCTTCACGAGTTTTTTTTAAAGACCAGTTCTCAAACTTAATTAGTATTCCTAAGACATAAAAGACCTTCTCTAACATGAAAAATGGTAAAAGACATGTAGAAAGCAAATGTGTTACCTCAGCTACCTGTTTGGGGTGACATTTTAAATGCAGAAAATAAAGTTGACAGAATTATAGTGACCTTTCAGCCTGAACAAATAAAATAACATCTGCCAAAACTAAATGGCTGCCTCTAGCTGTAGGAAATTATATGAATCTTTGAACACTAATACACAGGCGTTTGGAAGAGTCAGCTTCAGTAATGCTTACTAGGCCTTAGAAATTTATTTTGCTGCAGAGCATGGAAGGCTTAAAATCCCAGGAATATGGTGCAAGTGCCAAGGGACCCACAGGGACCAGCCATGGCTGTGGGTGTGGCAAAGCCATCTGCATAGTCTTTCACCCTCTTAACCCATCACATGTCTGTTTTCTTCAGAACACCCAGCAGGAGCTCTTCACTGTGCCTCTGTATCTTTTCTTTACACTCCCTATATGTGCATATTTCTCTGTAGAGAAGCAGTCTTATGAGTTACATTACCTCTTTTTGAATATCCTCAGGAAACCAAGGGCATATGTGTGGCCTGGAAGCCAGCAGCAATCAGGCAGATTGCTGTTAGAAAGGAAACTGGTAGGTCTAAAAAGGGAAAGCGTCTCTTTAAAATAATCTGCATATGGAAAAAAAAAAGAAAGTAACTGCAAAAATTACTTTTTCCTGCTTCCCCAAGCTCTTTTCGCTTCTGGTCTCATCTATACCAGCAGATAAAGCAAGTTCTTAATTGTGCTTTTGAAAAGCTGAGAAGAGCAGTTTGTAGTTTTTATTGCCTCCTTTATCAGGCACATTTACATTCCTCTCCACCTTCACCTCAAATACTCCTTAAATTCAGAGTGATCACAAATGTGGAAAAGCCAGTTCTGTACTTGGATGACTGGGATACACAGAGGAAGGAAATGTCAGGGAGACAGTGGTATTTTACCTAGCTAACTTAGAAGGCAAGCAGGCCCCATGAATTGCAACTGTAATTAGCCAAAAATACTGAAATTCTTAATGGTTTCCAGAGGTTAAAGGAAGTTCATGCAATTTTCTGTCTGTATTAATATGAATTGTTTTCAATTTAAGCAAATAATGCTAAACAGCCTTATAATTATTATTAACAGTATTATTATTAGTGTTTTGTATAACTTCAGTTGCGCTCAGGATTTTGAGAGAATTTTTATTCATTTTGCAAAGATCTAGGAAGACATGCATCATATTTTCCTTGAAAAAGTCATAAAGTAAAGTCTAGGCTGAGGATCAGACTTGGAGCATGTGGCATTTTGGAGATGGGGTGTCAGTCTAAATAAGGAATTTCATCACTGGCATCTGTCATATGTCTGAGGGATTTTCAGTGGCAGGCACTGATAGTTAAAAGATCTATCTGCTTCCTAAACATATTTTTTTAATATTGTGTTTACTTGTAAGCTTTAATTTTCACCAATTCTGTAGTTACAAATCTGACCATAAGTCCTGCCATACCAATCTCTTCTTAGTTTTTGTATTAACCTTCCATGGTGAAATGACTGGCCCAGTCGGTGAGGAGAGAACCATGAATATTTTCTACCTAGACTTGAGCAAGGCTTTTGACACTGTCTCCTTAGATCCTTGTAGAGAAGCTGGTGAAGTGTGACCTGAAGAAGCAGCTGGTGAGGTGGATTGAAAGCTAACTGAACAGCTGGTCTCAAAGGGCTGTGACAGTGGTCTGAAATGTATTTGGAGACCAGTNAAAAAAAAAGAAAGTAACTGCAAAAATTACTTTTTCCTGCTTCCCCAAGCTCTTTTCGCTTCTGGTCTCATCTATACCAGCAGATAAAGCAAGTTCTTAATTGTGCTTTTGAAAAGCTGAGAAGAGCAGTTTGTAGTTTTTATTGCCTCCTTTATCAGGCACATTTACATTCCTCTCCACCTTCACCTCAAATACTCCTTAAATTCAGAGTGATCACAAATGTGGAAAAGCCAGTTCTGTACTTGGATGACTGGGATACACAGAGGAAGGAAATGTCAGGGAGACAGTGGTATTTTACCTAGCTAACTTAGAAGGCAAGCAGGCCCCATGAATTGCAACTGTAATTAGCCAAAAATACTGAAATTCTTAATGGTTTCCAGAGGTTAAAGGAAGTTCATGCAATTTTCTGTCTGTATTAATATGAATTGTTTTCAATTTAAGCAAATAATGCTAAACAGCCTTATAATTATTATTAACAGTATTATTATTAGTGTTTTGTATAACTTCAGTTGCGCTCAGGATTTTGAGAGAATTTTTATTCATTTTGCAAAGATCTAGGAAGACATGCATCATATTTTCCTTGAAAAAGTCATAAAGTAAAGTCTAGGCTGAGGATCAGACTTGGAGCATGTGGCATTTTGGAGATGGGGTGTCAGTCTAAATAAGGAATTTCATCACTGGCATCTGTCATATGTCTGAGGGATTTTCAGTGGCAGGCACTGATAGTTAAAAGATCTATCTGCTTCCTAAACATATTTTTTTAATATTGTGTTTACTTGTAAGCTTTAATTTTCACCAATTCTGTAGTTACAAATCTGACCATAAGTCCTGCCATACCAATCTCTTCTTAGTTTTTGTATTAACCTTCCATGGTGAAATGACTGGCCCAGTCGGTGAGGAGAGAACCATGAATATTTTCTACCTAGACTTGAGCAAGGCTTTTGACACTGTCTCCTTAGATCCTTGTAGAGAAGCTGGTGAAGTGTGACCTGAAGAAGCAGCTGGTGAGGTGGATTGAAAGCTAACTGAACAGCTGGTCTCAAAGGGCTGTGACAGTGGTCTGAAATGTATTTGGAGACCAGTAACTAGCAGTGAACCCCAGGGGTCAGTGCCGGCNAAAAAAAAAGAAAGTAACTGCAAAAATTACTTTTTCCTGCTTCCCCAAGCTCTTTTCGCTTCTGGTCTCATCTATACCAGCAGATAAAGCAAGTTCTTAATTGTGCTTTTGAAAAGCTGAGAAGAGCAGTTTGTAGTTTTTATTGCCTCCTTTATCAGGCACATTTACATTCCTCTCCACCTTCACCTCAAATACTCCTTAAATTCAGAGTGATCACAAATGTGGAAAAGCCAGTTCTGTACTTGGATGACTGGGATACACAGAGGAAGGAAATGTCAGGGAGACAGTGGTATTTTACCTAGCTAACTTAGAAGGCAAGCAGGCCCCATGAATTGCAACTGTAATTAGCCAAAAATACTGAAATTCTTAATGGTTTCCAGAGGTTAAAGGAAGTTCATGCAATTTTCTGTCTGTATTAATATGAATTGTTTTCAATTTAAGCAAATAATGCTAAACAGCCTTATAATTATTATTAACAGTATTATTATTAGTGTTTTGTATAACTTCAGTTGCGCTCAGGATTTTGAGAGAATTTTTATTCATTTTGCAAAGATCTAGGAAGACATGCATCATATTTTCCTTGAAAAAGTCATAAAGTAAAGTCTAGGCTGAGGATCAGACTTGGAGCATGTGGCATTTTGGAGATGGGGTGTCAGTCTAAATAAGGAATTTCATCACTGGCATCTGTCATATGTCTGAGGGATTTTCAGTGGCAGGCACTGATAGTTAAAAGATCTATCTGCTTCCTAAACATATTTTTTTAATATTGTGTTTACTTGTAAGCTTTAATTTTCACCAATTCTGTAGTTACAAATCTGACCATAAGTCCTGCCATACCAATCTCTTCTTAGTTTTTGTATTAACCTTCCATGGTGAAATGACTGGCCCAGTCGGTGAGGAGAGAACCATGAATATTTTCTACCTAGACTTGAGCAAGGCTTTTGACACTGTCTCCTTAGATCCTTGTAGAGAAGCTGGTGAAGTGTGACCTGAAGAAGCAGCTGGTGAGGTGGATTGAAAGCTAACTGAACAGCTGGTCTCAAAGGGCTGTGACAGTGGTCTGAAATGTATTTGGAGACCAGTAACTAGCAGTGAACCCCAGGGGTCAGTGCCGGCTCTGCTCCTGTTTAGCATCTTGAGAAGGGTTACATGATCGGGATGATGGCGCACAGAGTGTCCTCAGCCACCTTGCTGATGTCACAAACCTGGGAGGAATGGCTGATACACCAGAGGGTCCTCTACAGGTTGGAGAAATGGAACATCCTGAAATTCAAAAAGGAGAGTGCAAAGTCCTGCACCTGGGGAGGAACAACCCTATGCACCAGTATATACTGGGGAATATACTCTGCTGGAAGGCAGCTTGTCACAAAAGGACCTGTGGGTCCTGGTGGGCACCAGGTTGAGCATCAGCTGATGCCATGATGATGTTTTGCCTTTTTATATATACCCCTTTTTATATACTCTATTATATAGCTTTTATGTATTCTTAGTGCTTTTAGCCCACATATTTTTAATT
>VZTH01017848.1:579062-618415 GCA_013397815.1 Aleadryas rufinucha | reverse complement strand
AAAAAAAAAGAAAGTAACTGCAAAAATTACTTTTTCCTGCTTCCCCAAGCTCTTTTCGCTTCTGGTCTCATCTATACCAGCAGATAAAGCAAGTTCTTAATTGTGCTTTTGAAAAGCTGAGAAGAGCAGTTTGTAGTTTTTATTGCCTCCTTTATCAGGCACATTTACATTCCTCTCCACCTTCACCTCAAATACTCCTTAAATTCAGAGTGATCACAAATGTGGAAAAGCCAGTTCTGTACTTGGATGACTGGGATACACAGAGGAAGGAAATGTCAGGGAGACAGTGGTATTTTACCTAGCTAACTTAGAAGGCAAGCAGGCCCCATGAATTGCAACTGTAATTAGCCAAAAATACTGAAATTCTTAATGGTTTCCAGAGGTTAAAGGAAGTTCATGCAATTTTCTGTCTGTATTAATATGAATTGTTTTCAATTTAAGCAAATAATGCTAAACAGCCTTATAATTATTATTAACAGTATTATTATTAGTGTTTTGTATAACTTCAGTTGCGCTCAGGATTTTGAGAGAATTTTTATTCATTTTGCAAAGATCTAGGAAGACATGCATCATATTTTCCTTGAAAAAGTCATAAAGTAAAGTCTAGGCTGAGGATCAGACTTGGAGCATGTGGCATTTTGGAGATGGGGTGTCAGTCTAAATAAGGAATTTCATCACTGGCATCTGTCATATGTCTGAGGGATTTTCAGTGGCAGGCACTGATAGTTAAAAGATCTATCTGCTTCCTAAACATATTTTTTTAATATTGTGTTTACTTGTAAGCTTTAATTTTCACCAATTCTGTAGTTACAAATCTGACCATAAGTCCTGCCATACCAATCTCTTCTTAGTTTTTGTATTAACCTTCCATGGTGAAATGACTGGCCCAGTCGGTGAGGAGAGAACCATGAATATTTTCTACCTAGACTTGAGCAAGGCTTTTGACACTGTCTCCTTAGATCCTTGTAGAGAAGCTGGTGAAGTGTGACCTGAAGAAGCAGCTGGTGAGGTGGATTGAAAGCTAACTGAACAGCTGGTCTCAAAGGGCTGTGACAGTGGTCTGAAATGTATTTGGAGACCAGTAACTAGCAGTGAACCCCAGGGGTCAGTGCCGGCTCTGCTCCTGTTTAGCATCTTGAGAAGGGTTACATGATCGGGATGATGGCGCACAGAGTGTCCTCAGCCACCTTGCTGATGTCACAAACCTGGGAGGAATGGCTGATACACCAGAGGGTCCTCTACAGGTTGGAGAAATGGAACATCCTGAAATTCAAAAAGGAGAGTGCAAAGTCCTGCACCTGGGGAGGAACAACCCTATGCACCAGTATATACTGGGGAATATACTCTGCTGGAAGGCAGCTTGTCACAAAAGGACCTGTGGGTCCTGGTGGGCACCAGGTTGAGCATCAGCTGATGCCATGATGATGTTTTGCCTTTTTATATATACCCCTTTTTATATACTCTATTATACAGCTTTTATGTATTCTTAGTGCTTTTAGCCCACATATTTTTAATTTGTTAGGTTTGATAACTAACATAAACCCAGTATTCCATTAAGCCAGGAGACCAAACATCCTGGAAGCCTCGCAGGAGGGGGTCAGAGAGCCCCAGACACCAAGGTCCTCTCCAGAACACATTCTGTAAACTAAGATAGGCCCATCCAGGGGGAAGGTTCCTTGGATGAGGGGTTCACTGGAGCCTCTCATTGGGGAATCTTTAATAGATCTGCTAATTCACAAGGCCTATCACTGTATATGTGATGTATGGTGTGTGTGCATTTCGGTGTGTGCTGCTCAGCGCATTCCACCTGCACGGAGAGCGCACCTTAAGGATCCTTAAATAAATACCGAGGTAAACCCTTCTCCCTTTTAACCGTGTTTGGTTCTGATTTCAAAACCAGGGAAAGGCAACACAGCCAGCAGTGTGTCCTTGCAGCAAAGAAGGCTAATGGTGTCCTGGGCCAATTAGACAAAGGGCTGCCTGCAGGTTGAGGGAGGTGATCCTACGCCTCTACTTGGCACCACTGAGGCCATGCCTGGAGTGCTATGTCCTGTTCTGGTCTCCCCAGTACTAGAGAGATATAGAGTACTGGAGAGAGACTCTCCAGGGCCACAAGCATACTTGGGACAGGAGCATCTTCTGAGGGAAGGCTGAGAACTGGGACTGGTTACCACAGAGACAGCTCAGGGACGATCTTACATACCCGGAAGGAGGGTCAAAGAGGACAGAGTCAGGCTCTTTTCAGTAGTGGCCAGTGACTGCAGTAGAACAAAATGAAACTCAGGAGGTTCCCTCTGAACATCAAGAAACAATTTGTGGGGGTGACGGAGCACTTGGACTAGTTGCTCTGGAACATTGGAGAGTCTCCATCCTTGGAGATGTCCAAAAGCTGTCTGGACAAGCTCCTGGTAACCTGCTGTAGGTGATGGCTCTCCTTGATCAGATGACCTCCAGAGGCCCCTTCCAACCTCAGCCATTCTGTGATTAAGATTGCAATGGAAGGGTGAAGCAGATCACACTAAGTTTGCCAGTTTCAATGGATATCACGGACAAAGTAGGGTTTGGATATCCTTCATAGCTCTTTTAACCTTCATTGAGTTTAGGAGAATTAGAACTGGAGGATGTTTTCTGCCCAGGTCCAAAGGGATAGTGCCAGATGCTTTGTGAAGAGCAAGTGTTCCCTCCAGAAGTCCCAAAAGAGCCTTCCAGCTCTGGCATTTTCCTGCTCACCCCAGTGAGGAGCAGATGGCCCTATTGCTCCTGGCAAGTGCCTGTCCAGTTTTACTGCCTTGAAAGCATTCCTGTTCTACATCAGGCTCTTAATTTCAGCAATTTTCAGTGTGACAGTGAATTCAGACATGATACTGAAAGTGCTTGTTTATACATATATGTATGTCAGTTTGGAACTTACAGCACACAGATTTTATGTTTGTTTAGTTGTATTTGTAGCATTTCAACAGTATGGTCTCCCAGGTTTTACAAGTCTTCTATCAGATGTTATATCCTTCTCTGCTGGAATAAGATGCCTAAAATGCAGAGGAATTACAGATTATATAAATGCATATGTATGCAAATATGGTTATGTTTTTTGCTGCAAAACTGATCTTACATCCAGCTAAAAATTATATTTGAAAAATATTCATAGATCAAGCCTTAGCTGAACCTTTTCAAACCTTTCTTCTGTTCCTGTCACCACAAAAAAAAAAAATCTTTCTTAATTCGTTTCATGCCTGTGTTATCTCTGCCTTCTTTTCTGAATAAGTTTTTAAACAAAATGGCTGTTGAATTCAGACTCAGTCTCAGCATATATAAATTCATGCGCTTTGATACGAGCCATTCCTTGAAGCATTTTTCATGAATACATTTTACTATCCTTCAGTTCTTCTTGGACTTTGTGCTATTTTTTAAGATGGAGCTTATATTGGAGTCTCTACTGGAATATAGAACTCCAGTTAGACTGAAAACTGTAGATCTCTAATGACCACCGTTTGCTTTCAAGTCCTAAATGTAATTGCTGTCTTGCCAGCTCATGTTATTTTCTCCTTTGGCTTGTATGCTGCCAGCCTGTCACCTCTTACATTCTTTCTTCTTTTTCTATAATATATTGATAAGGGGCAAACTGGGATGTCCGTAAGTTGGCAAAATTCCCTCTAGATTCCTCAGAGTGGTTTTCTCACTGACACCCTTTGGATTTGGCCTATGGGAATTGATGAAAATCTGACATGAAAATGCTGTCATTTGCCCTAGACCTTTTTCCCCAGGCAAAACCCAAGCCAGAAACTTTATTCCTAAGATTTCTGAATACTAGATTTGCAAAGCACACAGATATAGTGCATGGTGAGGTATTCAGCTTGGTATTCAAGACCATTTCTTTGTGAGATGCTTTTCAGCCCTGCTAATGCTATTTGCTGGCAAATTTGTTTTTGAATTGATTCTTATATAAAATTCTTCAAGCAGGCAACATTTAAAGAACATTCTCCATTAGTCCAGACCACTTAAAAGCACCAAGAGGAAGTTAGCCTGAATTCCTGTTAAATAACACTGAAAGCCATTTGAATATCACATAAAGATCACACGAGCACTACCTGTCTATATCTTAATGAGTGACTAATCCCACATTATTTCCTGAGTGTTTATAGATTGCTCCATCCGAACAATGACCATTCAATTTATTAGGAGTTTTTTACTGGAGGATTAGCTAATGGCTTCTTCTGAATACTTCCAAAGAAAATGCTGAAGCATAGACTGCTGTATAAATAGGATGAATAAAAAGTTATTTACAGCAGAGATATTTCCAAACAGAATTCTCAGTTGTGTGTTTTCTCTGAGCCAGAAAGAGCAAGCAGGTCCTATAAAAGCTCTTATAAGCAATTTGGAAGAATTTTTGGAGGAAAGAAGGGGAAGGTTGGCAATAGTTCAGTTTTACTGGTTAGTGGAGGCTGCTAGCTCCTGCTGTTTCGCAATGCGAGATTGCATGCTAGGCCCCCAGAGTGACACAACCCAGATTCATCCTGGCACACACCGGTGGTCATGAAAGAAAGATGTTTATTTGGAAGGAAACACATTACATTATGTCTGTGGGGATAAAGTATAGCATCTACCCTAGCCATTCTGATTCTCTAGTGTTTGTACCACTGTTACTTCTCTTGACTTTTGCGAAAGATACTGCAGGCATCTCCTCTGCTTTAAAAATGCAATTTTTTCCTTTCCTGGATCAAAGAAATCACAATTGCCTGCTCTTGTTCTGTGAAAGTTGTCACTGGAAAGCTGCATAATCAGCAGGCAGATTAATCTACTTAATTTATCAAAGGCATCAGGGAAAGCAACGAACAACATGGATTCTTGTGAATACTCGTGTAAAAGTATTCCATCTTCCAGTTTGACCATGAGGTTGAGAAGTTGCCATTGAAGGGTTCCCTTATGAAGGAGTCATGACCTGGCACAGGAATGCTCAAGGGTATTTACATCACCAGCTGCTCTGCTGCTCCACCTCTGTGTTGAACCCTCCCTTGCGAACTGTTCAGATTGATAAATAGCCCATGTCCCTATGGACATGGGCTGAGAGATGGATGCTGGGAGAATCTCAGCTCTCCCAGAGGGGCCTGAGCATCTCCCTGTGTGCAGTGTGAATAATAAACACTGGTACCCAGGGGAACAGCCTGTCTCCAGACTGCAAGGTCTCCAGCCGTGGAACACTGGTTTTCAGAGTGTGCCATGGTACACTCTGCTCCTGTGAAAACAGTGGTAAGATAGGCGAAGGTTCTTAATACTTTATCCTGGTCTTATCCTTATGTGGTGATGGGATGCTGCCTGGATGCTTCTCCAGAGATCTGGGAAATACACCTGGTGCCCCAAGCTGAGAAGCCAGAAACACTGTTCTCCAGCTGTGCCCACTCTTAACTCTCCACACAGTCCTTTCTTCAACGGCGATCAAATAGGTGATTGGGAGACCAGGTGCATCTTCCGTGCCAGTCTCACGTGGCGGGTCTCAGGACCATTTCCAAGGGCTATCATCATAAGTCTGTCAGAGCTGGGAGCGAACAGGGAAACAATTCAATTCCTGCTGCAGCCCCAGGGGCTGGTGAAGTGAGGATGCCTATGATAATGATTATATTCCTGTGACAGCTGCACGGTACAGATCCTTGACCATGACTAATTGCCCTACCAGGGAATGCCTGGAGCTCCTTGGGGGATTCTGTGCTTTTCTGATCCCTGATTCTTCTTGATATCTCCAGACTGAGACAGAGGCAAGCCAGGATTCACTTCTTGGGGTGCTTTAGGATGACTAACAGGCAGACAAGCTTAGAAGCAAATGAAAAATATGACGTGGGGAGGAAGGGAGGAGAAGAGAAGAAAGAAAGTCAGTGTAAACTGTTATTGGTTGGGAATCTCAGCTCTTCTTCATAGGACAGAAGTAGCCTTTCACTCAGCCACCCCCAAAACCATGTAAGGCTGCAGGGAGGAAACCAAAAGGACACAGTAGCAGACCAGATCATGAATCAGGATTTTAACTGATCTCTTCAGAGAGCCCTGACATTTAACAATAGAGCCATGTTTTCCTAACAGTTTCAGTGGAGTATTGCTTCAGAAAGCCCATAAGGACCCTTTCAACAAAGCTGGAAAGCCCTCAGTTCCTCAGAGGCACAGACCAGGGCGGATATCTAATCTCTCGGGAAGCTGCTTGTCCTTAGGGATCTGATCTCACACGGGCATCACTTCCAGGGCTGCAGCCTTGACAATACATAAGAAACTCCAGTGTTTCCCACAAGTGGAAACCAAGGGAGCCTCTGAGAACCTCTGAGGCCCAAAGTGATTTCATCAGCTTTTGGTGAAGCAGCGCCTGTAATTAAAGAGCACGCAGGTGTGCGATGCCATACAGGAAATGACAGTGTAGTAAAACTTTTTAGTTGTGCTGCCAAACATTGCCTTGTCCCCTGATTGAAACAGGAAAGGCAGCTGTTATGCAGCACCAGTGGCAATGCCTGATGAAGAAACTGGAAAACAAAGCTATAGACATCTGCAGCACACTGTGATTTTTTTATTATTTTACTTCTGCATTCTCTTTTTCAATTCTAGCCCATAGTTGATAGTGCAAAAAAAGGCACTGATGTTTACTCCTCAGAAGTATCTGGGCAGCATCTAGAGAAGCTGTGGCCAGTGGCTGTGTCATACTTCCTGACAAGGTTATGCCCTCCCTGTCACTGGCAGTGGCACCATCAGCTGCCTGTCCAATGGGTCCATGGCCACCAAGCTCCATCTTCCCTCTGCCCTTGGTCCCCAGCACTGTAAAAGGAAAAGCTGACCCAGGCATGAGCACCACAGGCTTGGCAGGGGCAGCCTGGCAGCACAGGACTTCACAGGCTGATTGGGATGCAACAGAGCCTCCAGGCTGACAGGGAGCCCTGGGAGGCAAGTGCATACTGGGAATAACCCAGTTTTCACAGGAGAAACATGGAGACTATTAAACTAAACAGCAAACTTGCAGGGGTACTTCTGTCTGATCTGGCAGCATGTGACAGGCAGGGTGTAGAGATATCACCTCACTGTGTGCAGAGGCAGAGGGTTTGCTACCTGTGTCACCTGAATCTGCAGGGTACAGAGAAAAGGAAGAGACAGTAAATCACTGTAAAGCTAGAGGGATGCTGGCAGGGGACATCCCAACATCCATGCCATTCAGTGCGAGCATCCAGGCTGCACCTTGTTGCTATGCAAGGAGATTTGTCTCCTGGAGAGGGCCTTTGCCTCACACAGGGTTGAATTCCACAGTGGGCTGAGCAGTGGGGCTGAGCAGCTGTACCCCAGGGGTGAGAGCAGTCAGTAGGGGAGCAGGCTACGTCTGGGATTTCTTTAGACCACCCTGCCTTCTCCTCATCAAACCTGGACCTAGTCCAACCTAGTCCTGCCATCTCCCTCTGGTTCATAAACTGGAGGTCTTCAGTTTGCACATGTCAGGAAAGGAAGGAAAGTGCTGGGTATGACTGGCACAATATTACAGTTGGGGAATTCACAAAGTAGCTAAATTCAGATGGCCATAAAAATTTAGATGACCATAAAATGCTGCTGTAATACATCTCATGGCCATTTGAGAAGGATCACCCAGTCATAGAAGATGCCAGGGAATGCTTTATAGGTCGTAATGAAACAGATGTAATCATTTTGTTTATGCTCATAAAGTGCCTTGCTTTATGTTATAGGAAGTAAAGCAGTTATTTTTCTGATATCTTAAATACTGCAAAGTAAAATTAAATATAGGGAGTTGGGTTTTGTTTTTTATCTTTGTAGGGTATGCATATTCTGGAAATAAGCCTTTTAATGTCTCTGATGATGAAATATTCCCCAGTGGGATCTGTCCTCACATGGATCTCATCTCAGTGACACAGATGAGGATGCTGCACTCATAATTTAAAGTAAATTAAGTCCAGACTTTTGACTGCTGGTAAATTGCCAGAACCGTGCTTCGTTGGACAAGTTTTGGTCACTGCTGTGCTCCAGAATGCATTTCAGTTTCCTTTTGCACATTAAGCCTTAATGGTCCCACCAAAAATAATTTGATTGGAAAATTAAAAGTTGGCTGTTTTTTTCTTCCTGGAATATGGAATTAAAACTGAAGGGATTTGTTTGTTTCTTCAGAACAAAAAGAATAAGCATTAGCACGTACTGCTAAGGCAGTAAGTATTCCTGCTAAAGAAACTTTTTTTTTTTTTGAGTATTCAGGCACACCTAATAAAAAGGCACATAAGAAGTAAAATAGAACAATCTGTTGTTATTTAACATGGCAAATACTGTTGAGATACAAACACGATTAAGTTTTCTCTGGTAACCAAGCAACAGGAGAAAATACCACTTATCTGAATTGCTGTTTATTCTACTGATTTTTAGCTCTGCAGTAGTGATTTTCATCCTCTACACCTCAAACAGAGAAAGAAAACTGTTTATGGTATGGCTAAATTATTTAATATAGTGTTTGATGTAGGGGCAAATTAGGCATCAGAATAAATGTCTAGGACTGCTCCAACTAGCCATTAATGGCTTTTGATCTTCTCAAAAGAGCTTCACTAGATTATGACACATAAGCAAGCGTCCTCTACAGACTTAGGCAATTGCAATAAAATGGACTACATGAGGCATGAAATCAGAATAATTTCATTTTTCCAAAGAATGCAAATGGTGTCTTATTCATGTGTGTCATCCTAAGGACTTTTTAGATAAAGCACATGGTAGCAATGTAGTCTCTGACACTTCTAAATTGAAGACAGTTTTCTAGAGCCGTATATATTATCATCAGATGGATAATTTCATTATTGTGAAAATCTGTAGCAAGTGCTCAGAGCCATAGCCAGGCTGGACTCACATATGGCTCTGCACTCGCATATGCACATTCTTGTGTGCACACTGTCTAAATGAACAGCAGGCGAACATAACTTTTCCAAATCTCAAAAATCTAGATTTGTAGCTAAAGATTTGCAAAAGTTGTGGGACTGGGAGAAAGGAGGTAAAAGCAAATAGCAAACTTTGGGGAGGGAATCCCAGAAGAGCTCAGAAGACTGAAAGACACTGACTGAGCCAAACTGTGTGCAGCAGGAGCAGTTAAGTGCTACATGCCTGGGAACAGCACGTCCACCAATAATAACAGTTTGGTTTCTGTGTTCCACTTATGATAAGCACCAGCTATCTGTATGAAAAAGAATGGTGTCTGTGAAGCATAATGGAGCAGCTTCTGAAATAATGTCTTAGAATCAATGGGCATAAACAACACTCAGATACTATGAAGTAAACCGAGGTAAAACTCAAGCTGTGTTAAATCACTGCCAAAAGCATCTTCAGTTTCAATGATAACAGGATATTCACCAAACATCTTTTATAAAAGAGTAGAGGAATTCTTGGCAAGTTGGAAACCTTTAGAGCAGGTGCCAGTGGCACCTAAACACTCTTCCAGAATAACTGACTTTGAGGAATTGCCTCCTGTTTGGAAGTATTCTGGAGGCCTCCTCGCCTGCCTTGTACTGAGCAAGACCTGGAGAGAAGTTCCTAAGAGTAAGGGAGAAAGGAGTTAGAATTTTCTTCACACAAAAGAAAAAGGCACGTCCTCCCAATCACAGGCTTCCAAAACATCAGCTGGATTTGAGTGCACTGACTGAAAGTTATGCTTTGGTTCTGCAGGAAGGTATTAGGTTGGTCAGCTGCCAGCTCCTGAGGAATGAATTCTGTAAGATTATTTACATTCATCCTAGTTAATCAAGCAGTGGTTGTACAGCACTTTAAACATGGAAAGCACTCCTATAAATATTTGGTGTTATCATATAATTACACTACTTCATCTCAATTAAATGCACAAGTGGACATGCTTTAATCATGTAAGTGAATTGTTACGAGAATTATTTCAAATGTAGGTATCTCAGTCTTTGCTGACCATCCTCAAGATTGATATGTGACCCTGGAGCAAAATGAGGGCTCTTGATTTTGGAAATATTGGAGAGCCAGTGTCTTGTCAGAATGAATGTCTCTTTCCTTAGAACTGAAATACATTTTTTTCCAAATACAAATGTAGGCAATTTTTTTTTTCTATTTGTCTTGCATCTTGGACACCTGTTGTGGACAGCACAAGGAGTAGCCTGGTTTTCTGTTTGTTTTTTTTTACTTTACTGCCTTCCCTCATTAATATAATGGAAAAAGAAAGTCACTTGTGGTCTTGTCTCAGATTCACATCCTTCAGGGTTATGCTTTATCAATGGTTTGTATACTGTGCTGTGTGATGCACTGAAATAAATTAAAACAATTAAATGCTGAAAAATTCTCTACTTTCTTCAAAGGTTAAGACATTAAGACTCAAATAACAATATATATATTGCCATCTGATTATCAGTGATATAGTGCTTCTGACTCCATTGTATTAATTCTGAATATAAGTTTCTTTAAATCAGCATTGACAACCCATTCAGTGGTCTATCTTCATAAAAAAAAAAAAAAGAGAGAGAGAGTAAAAGAGTAATTTTAAAATAATAAGGTTTTGATATTGCTTTTTCGTAGTACATTGCATAGAATCACAAACTGAAAGAACGGTTTGGGTTGGAAGGGGCCTTAAAGATCATCCAGTTCCAATTCCCTGCCAGGGGCAGGGACAGCTTCCACTAGACCAAGTTGCTAAAAGCCCCATCCAGTCTGGCCTTGAGTACTTTCAGGGATGGGGCATTGACAACTTCTCTGGGCAGCCTCTTCCAATGTCTCACCACCCTCACAATGAATAATTTCTTCCTTATATCTAATTTAAACCTACCCTCTTTCAGTTTGAAGCCATAACCGCTTGTCCTATATGCCTTTGTAAGAAGTCCCTCTCCAGCTTTCTGGTGCTCCAGCTTCAGGTTCTGGAAGGCCACAATAAGGTCTCCCTGGAGCCTTCTCTTCCCCAGGCTGAACAACCTCAGCTCTGTCAGCCTGACTTCACAGAAGAGTTTTCATAGTCTTCTAACTGCAAAATCTCTAAGAAAGACAGTTACATCTAAGTTTTTCTCCACAAACAAGAGAGAGATGAAATTGTAGGGTCTTTTTGTGGCATGGGTGAAGTTGTGGGGTTTCATTTGGTTTTATTCTTCTAGTGAAATAAGAAACTTTAATGGACTATCTTGATTTATTAGACAAAGTAGTTACTTTACTAGATGGCAGTATTGTTACTACACTTTCTATTCCTGCTTCTTTTCCATTTTTTGTCGGGTGCTCTAACGCTCAATTCTTTACTCGTTTTCATCTCTTTTCTTATCAATTAAATGCTCTTTGGGAACATGGACAAGCAGTTTTTGTATATTTGTAAAGCACCAGCAGAAGACTGTAGTTGACTGAATGCAATCACAACCAAAATTATAACATTCACATCTGCTCTTTCAGGTTCATTGGCATCAATTTACCCCACAATAAACCTAAGTCACTTTCCAATGCAGAACTCTTTACTACTTCTTCCTATATCTTTCTGGAATACCTGTATATAAGAGTCACAGCCTGGACTCACATAAAAATGTGAATTTCCACCAAAACAATACCAGAACACCAAAACATAAAAACCCTTTAAATCAGGAACTACCTCTGACTGTGTCTGTATGGCATTTGCTGACAATAGGCCTCCAGCGAGGGTGTCTAAAGTGGAATTACATAATGCATATATATATAAAATGGAATGTGTCATTACTGCAGTGTTAAGCTATATTTGGAAGCCACTACAACAAAGCACTTTCTCCCATTTTTTTCTTCTATTTCACTATCAGAAAAAAAGTGTCTTTGATATATGAATCACTCTGTGAGACCATCTTTTTATTTTAATAACTGCTAATTTGCACACCTAACATCAGTTGCTGGTGCAATTAATTGTGGACACAAATCAGAATGTTTAGCTGTCTAATCACCTGATTGTGCCTATAAATCAGTGACAGTAATTATGTGTGTAAATGCTCATTTCAGCCTGCAATTAATTTGGCCAAAATTGAAAGGACAGAAAAAAAATACCACCCTAGGCTGAAATTTTGTCCCCAGTGTGTAAAAACAGAAAGTATCTTCCTCCTCTACATCTTGTGTTTAAATTGCAGAGCACTAAATAGACAAAGAGCAATGATTCCCCAGTCCCCAATAACTCACTGCCAGTGTTTCACAATAAAGTGCAGTGGGAGAGGAAATATTTCCATACAGGTTCATTAATCACAACATATTTGCCATGCACAACCACTCTGCAGAACAGGTAAAGAACCCTAGGGGTCCTCACCTGCCACAGTATGTCATTTTTTTAATAGGAAAAGTATTTTTTGTGCAAATGTTGTAGAACTGAACTTGCAGATGGCTCCACTGGCAGAGCTAGAGCCTCCTGGCACAACATTCAGCAGCCACAGCTCCTTTAGGAATTTATAGCAAGGGTTAGTGATATCTTAAAAGAAGGATGCTGAAGATGCTGTCTGCTCCCACTATGTGCAATATTCAAGGTGTGCCCTTTGGGAGGACATATTAGGCAGGACAAACAAACCCCACCCAGACAATAAACTGCAGAAGGAAATACAAGCCTTACCTGTCCCTGTTGTGCTGCAGGACTTTAATGAGAGGTCTAGGAACAATTAAATGGATCATGACTGAGAACCTGTGGGTCCAATGGACCCCATTAACAGAACTGCGCAGCAAAAGATGCCTTTCCAGCTCAGTGGCTTTCAGATCTGGGCAGCAGGCCATTTCACTTTACCTAACCCCAAGGACACCAGAGAGCCCCAGTTATCCCATCACACTCTGACCCATCTAGACCTGCTCAGTGTTTTGCATGAGAGTTACAGTTGGCGTCTTTTTTACTGTACCTCCATGGTCTCAATCTCTGAGCAGTTCACTGCTGCTTCACTCCCACATGGGACTTTGATAAAATTCAAAGCCACCTGGTGTGATTTTAATTTAAATGTGAGTTTAATGTGCTTTCCTTTTATATTGCTATGATGTGCATTGTCAAGAGAAGTGCTGCAGGCTCAGATCTGTCCTCTCAGCTGTTTCTCTGTGCTAGTCCCTGGTTTTGTCTGGTGAATATCCCTGAATAAAAACTGCTGCTCTGCAGCAGAATGTGCACTGGGTAGAAGAGTGCATTGGGTCATTCTTCAAGAGGGCAACCAAGTCTTGGGCTCTTTGCAAGTCAGACACCAAAAGTCTTCTCATCAGCATAAGACACCTCCAGAGTTACAGCTGAACAGCGTAGAGATTAAAGGTTGCATGCAACCTTTGTAAAAAGAGATTTCACAGTTCACCATGCTCCACCAGTTATGAAAAGGGTTTTAAGACAAGAACTAGCAGAAAGAAGAAACACTGAAATACTTTTTCTTAACTAATTGAAACAATTCATATTGAAAGTGGTTAAAATTTACTAAACTTTTTCTACTTATAAAGTAGGATCTCACTGTAAAAAATTGCTGTGAAAACATATTAAAAATATCATAAGAAAATGCTGTCAGGAACAGGATATGAAAGCTACCTCAAGAAAAAGTGAAACAAAAATCCACAACAGTTAGTAGCTCACTAGGGCATTCCAGTAGCACACAAGGCACCCTGATGCAAGACAATACCTCAATCTTCAGAATTTTTCATTAAGTGAGACTGGGAGTTTTTTTCAGCCAGCCTTAATTAGTTTGGAACTAAAATTGTAGGAACGATGTGGGAAATTTTCTGACACAGAATAACTGAGATAGACAAGAATAACAGAGCGGATCAAAGGCCACCCAGAGTGATCAGTGTGCTGTGACTCAGGTGTGTCACGGGACGCTGCTGCAAGCTCTGCAAGGGTCACCACAGGCATCACAGCATCTGAGTACTGGCCTTCAAAAGACATCTCTTGCTTCCTAAAACCACTCATTACTCCTGCACCCACCAAAATCTACTTAATGGGCTGGTTGCCATGTGTTTTTCCTGATGATTGCACAGGCCACAAAAGCTGACATGCTTTGACTATTTCTCCCTTTATCTGCTGGTTACTACTGGAAGCAGCAGCAGTCTGGTGGGTTCCTGGCTTCTGCTGCTTGTTACTGCTACTGCTGCATGAGAGCTACACTAGTGAGTCATTTCTGATCTCCAAGGGAACCCACAGCCAGTTCTCAATGCCTCCTAAAATAGGAATTCACAGCTACATCTCCTCTCCAACTAAAATAATCAAACTATGAGGAAGAAAACACTATATATTTGGCAGTATCTGAAATATGGTACTCAGTGCATTAGATGGGTGGAAAAGCAGGACAATAAGCTCAGCCAGAGCAGGGCTTCAGGCTAGGACCACCCCAGACTTGCAGTGCAGGCAGTCCTCCAAGTCCTAATAGAGCCATGCAGAAGGAGGTTAGTTCTTTGCAGGTTTTCATTTAAGAGTCAGCTTTGTTCCCCTCATTATTTGAGAAACTTCTGAGGAAGGCCATATAATCAAGATATCACCCATGTATTTCAAATTAGAAAACTGGATCCTTGAAAGAAATACCATTTAAAAAATAAGATAATGCTAAGCTTTTTTAATGGCCTTATGAAGGCTAGTCTTGTCTTCTGTTTAGTTTACTCTTATCAGATCAACTATTATAAATTGAAATACATCAATCTTTTAAAATAAATGTTCATTATTTTGAAGTACATTGAACAAAATGTTATTTGCAAGCAGAGCTATAACCTGTAAAATATCATTCTGTGCTTCTATAACATCTCTCTTTCATTTCCAGGTATTTTCACACGATGTACTTGGGTATCCGGAGCCGACAGAGTGGAGAGAATGACAGATGGCGGTTTTATTGGAAAATGGTGTATGAGTATGCAGATGTGAGTATGCTGCATTTGCTAGCCACCTTTCTGGAAAGTGCACCACAGCTGGTCCTGCAACTCTGTATTGTTGTACAGACTCGTACGCTCCAGGCTCTCCAAGGTAGGGGTTCATTTAATCTATTTATTTTTTATAATTTTTGGAAGAGGTAATTTCCACACATACATATTTATCCTTCTTTCAGACTGCTGTGTGCCTTGTAGCCCTGGCATAACAGCAGATCTTGCCTGCTAGCTGCTATTTAGCTGTTAACAATAACTCTGTCAAGAAAGCATGTGTTATTAGAGGTTTTTTTAGCCTTTCTTAATGGCCCTGGGTTGTGGGTAGGATTTATAATGTTTTGCTTTCTGCAAGTCCTTGTAATAGAAGAGCTCTTCTGATTATCCACTGGGCCAATGTGAAAATTGCATCAATCAAACTATTGCTCTTCTCCCTTTGCTTTTTTCTGTGAATGTTCAAAACCCTGCAAACTGCAGTAATGAGGTTCATATGGCATTATGGTTCATATGGCACAGGAGATAACAGCAGTTCTGTGCAGAAAATACCAATGTTTATGCCCATCAGTTCTTGGCCGTGGTTATCTGAAATAATACAAATCATCTCTCGAGCAGTACTCATTCCTTCACACTCTGGGTTTCCTTCTAAGGTTGATGCTTTCAGCAGGTGTGGTTACTCCTTTAAAATGGTAAATGCATGCATATGTCCTGCTATATGGCTTTGTCAGTTGGTGATACAGATATTAGAATGTCTCATTCATTACTGCTTTTTTCATGCTGCTTTTGGCTACCTGACAGCTGTCCTTTTGTATTGTGCCATTGTTTTTCCTTATGGCTGCACCTGGACAGAAGTTTTTGCAAGGGAATGAAGTTAATGAGATCTTGGGATCCAGACGGTGACATAAATGTCGTGAGGCAGTGAGGAGTGAAGGGAGGAGGAGAGAATCAGGAGGACAGAGGGAGGAAGGAAATGCACAATTTTTGTCATTTGTTTTTAAAGAACAGCTCATGTACTTACCATTGTACAAGACAAAAATGTGACAGCACCTTGCTCTGAGAAAATTTTGGGTCTGGTTAGCTTATTATTAGTAACATGCAGTGAGTCTGATTGGGTAAAAAAGGACTGGGCACAAAGTGGGTAACTGCATGAAGATCTTGATCCTGGGCAGTTTCCTGTGTATAAATCAGAGGCTTTACCTTTACAGAGCTCTGAACTGGCATGTAATGAAGAACTGTCCTTCTTCCTGTGTTTTTATTTCGTTAGATCTAAAACTCTACCACCTTAATGGGAAAAGAAAACCAAAGTTTCTATTTTAATTAGTTGGTGCTCTGTACAAGGAAGTTTGCCTAAGCACTTCCTACAGCTATTTCTCAAAATGGTGACGCCCCAGACCAAGTTCAAACTATTATCATTGAGGAGAAGGTATTATCACTTCAAGATTTGTCTCCCCAGAAAAAGAGAGCCCAGAGAGAGACTTAGGAGAAGAACATAGACAGAATGCTGTATGGTCAGCTGTAATTTAGCTATCTTCATAAACTATTAATACAGAATGCCTCTCGTCCTCATTTTAGTGCAATAACAGGTCTGTCTCTGAGAAATGTGCCTGGTGAGTAGGCTCTAAGCCTGTGATACACTCTGCAAGTGGTTGTTAATTAGTGAAGACCTGAAATACTTCAATTTAAAAGGCAAAAATGATTCCTGCAGCCTGAAATCAGCTCTGTGAAACCTATGTATCAGAAACCAGAAAGTAGTAAAACTATAATTATGGATTTCAGCTGAGGAGGTTGAAGGAATTTACTTATGCTCTCTTCCCCCATTTTCTTCCAAATTCCACTGAGATAAGGATCCATCTAAAAAAAACCTAAGAAAATTAAACAAGGTTGTAGTATTTTCTTAAACAGTCGTACCATTATACTCTCATGATAAAAGCTAATATGGTTTAGCATCTTGCCAGCTGTGAAAATCCTTTCTCTGTTTTCTCTCCTTTCTTAAAGAAATTATAAGGATAATGCATTGCACCATAGGATGGTGGATTAGCTGTGAGGCTGCATAGGAAAAGCATAATTTCTCTCAGTGGTATCATGCTACAAATGGGTGTTTAAAAAGGCCCAGCCATAAGGTATCTGCTTCAGCTAGCTGTCCACTCACTGAGCCTGTTAGAGAGATTTCTAACATGGATCAATAAACAGGGTGTTTGATTGATTTTCTTTGTTTAGAGAATGCTACTTGTTTTTTATTGTTGTTCTTTTAGTTCTCTGTCCCACAGGACAAAGTTATTATGAGAATTGTTAAGTGACATCACTGTTCCATGTTCCTAAAAATATATGACTTTCACAAACCACAAATTTGGCATGGGAAATGAATGGTCTGTAAGCAGAGTGTTTCTAATATTAATCCTTTAATGACTGCAAGAAAAACTTTTAAGTATTTTTATTTATGAAATTCTATATTTTCAATTCCAAGTGCAACAAAATAACATTATTCCTGACAGGAGAATGCTATCAGCGTTCCAGGCTTTGTAATGGGTGTTGGCTTGGTTCACATTATTTCTTATTTCAGTAACTAAACCCTGCTAATCAAGGTAAGAAATACATGCAGACATGTTCGTACATCCTTATGGGGATCAGGAAAAATGTAGTGTAATGTTTGCAAAAGCTTCCCTCTCAATCTCCCGTGCACTGCAGTGAGGACCACTTCAAAAGCCCAGAGCATGCACCACGGGGATCCTTCAGCACTTGCCTGGGCTCCCCAGGCATGAATTTACAAACTGCAGTGTAAGCTTCTAGCGAGGACTGTGTGCCACCCTATCATGGCCCTGCAGCAGAGCAAGGCCTGTGTGGGAGGCCATCGACAGTCATTATGGAGTGGCACCTCTCTTCTGCATCCTCATCCAGAGATATCTGAGTATTAATAAAACAATAACTAAATTATTATCTAAAAACCTGATTCTTCTTTAAGATTTCATCAAAACTGGCACATTTAGAGGCAATGTTCGTTCTTATTCTGCCTACAACCAGAAGCCAGGTCCCACCTGAGTGGAAGGAGTGAAATTGCTTTTGGAGGAAGCTGGTGATTTCTAGGTGCTAATTTCTCAAGAAGATAAACAACTTCAGTTTGATGGTGGAATAACTGGAGCTGTGCTAATGCCCCTATTGCCTCCACCTTTTCCACTCTGGTGATTCCTCTGAGTTTGAAGAAATATCTACTCTCTAGAAGGCTGACTGATGTGCCTTGAAATAAGTAATTCCTTCCTCTTTTCCTCATGGGAGTCTGTTTCTCTTGCTTTTGCTCTGAGAGCAGGGACAGGGGGATGTCACACAATGGGTAATGGCAGCCCTGGGGAGGCAAGAAAGGACACAGCATCAAGGTAGAAAAGGAAGGTCAAGGCTGTCCCTTTATGTGGCACCTCATCTTGGAATCCTGCCCACAGAGTAGCAGTCATCCCTTGGCTCTGTCCTTTGACTTACTTTGGTTTTCCCACTATGCCATTTGATTTTAGAAAAGTTTCTCATCTTAAAATCAGTAAACACCAGCCAGCAAAAAATCCTGCTGACCATCTGATTGGAAAGAGGCTCCCATTGGTTATCATACAGATACTACTTTCCTATTCAAGAGTATGGTGTTCTAACTACACCTAGATGAGCAGATAGAAAGGCTTACTCCCTGGATTTACCACAGATTTCATTATTTATACTGTATTAATTAACACATTGCTTAAATTATAGATTAGCTTCTCATTCCTGTTTACTGCATTGACAATTTTTTCTTCATCAGACCCTGGGGGGATTTGTTCTGGCTTCTCTGTACAGTGCTATTAATCAAAGTCTCTATCAAAGTTTAATCAAAGTCTAATCAAAGTTTATGTCATATAAAGCTGCATATCTTAATGGGGACTGACAGTAGCACAGAAGCAAAATGAAAAGTTCAGGCCCGTTTATAAATTCATCAAGTTTCATTGAAGTCACCAAACACAA
Source organism: Aleadryas rufinucha (assembly GCA_013397815.1). Lineage (NCBI taxonomy): Eukaryota > Metazoa > Chordata > Aves > Passeriformes > Aleadryas > Aleadryas rufinucha. The sequence continues at coordinate 599,650 of VZTH01017848.1, read as the reverse complement.
CAGAGCTACTGGATTCTGCTGAAAATGCATTTCCAGGAAATCCCCCTGGCCAAACATTTTCCCATTTTCTACCAACTCTGTTGGGAATCCTACACTGTTTATATGCTGACACCGCAGCCAGTGTACAAAAGTTCACAGTGCCACCAAGCATCATTCTCCAGTCCTTCTACTCCAAACAAATTGCTGCTCCTGCCTGAGCTGAAGAAGAAGCTCAGAGATTTGATAGCAGTTTATGACATGGTTGATAGGTCCTAACTTTATCTGGCAGAAGCAAATTATGTTGTTAGCTAGTTCATTAAAAAAATCCCCTGGCAAAACTCAATGCTGTGCATCAGGAATTCAGACACTTTTCATATCAGCACAGTAAACTGAAAATCATTTAAGTCTACAATTTTTGTGTGTGGACAACATTATGCTTTTGCACGGCTTTTCTTTTTTGTTACCTTCACAGCAATTTTGGATTGCTCTGTGAAATGCTGCCTACATTTGCAGTGCACTATAAATAAATAAATAAATAAATAAATAAAATTCTGATGCAATATCTTACACAATTCAATGTATATTTGTATGGAAATAAGGTGCAGCACTTCAGTTCTGGGCAAGGTGCCATTACTTTTCTATGTGTTGTCAAGGTTCTGCACCACTGCAGTCCAGCACCCAGCCTTTCCAGAGAGAAACTAAAGCAGAGCCACCTATAGTTACAGATTCTGCTTGAAACGGCAAAACAGATTTTCAGTGACAAGGATCAACAAGTATGATATACTACAGAGTAAATGTGTTTTCTGCAAATCACTATTAAACTGATCTGTAGGTCCTTTTGCAAATTTTAAAAATGTTATCTTGTGCTCATTAGGATAGAGCCCTCATATTAGCATACCCTTGTTTCTGACAGTACAGGAGAGGACTTCCTGAAGGCGATCATGTCATATAATCCATTTCATAACCTGATTACAATCTTGAAACTAGGTATACCCTTGGTATCTAATATACCAGTTGAAAGTTTAATTCTCTAATTGATAGAGACCTGCTGATGCCTGTCCTGGCTTTTTAATTTTATCAGCAGTCTGTCCATATTTATTCTTGTGTCATCTCTGTTTTTACACTCATTCCCTAAGGAAATGAGGTTCGTACAATTATATAGCCCATTTCTGTCCTTCAGTCCTGCTTTTAAGAACTTCTGATCCATTACAGTATTACAATTAAGCATAAGAGAATAGCCAACATCTCAAAGATATTTATGGTTTTTTAAAAGTTGTGCAAAAAGCAATCAATACAAAGGAAAAAATAAATAAAAATAATTCTAATTTTTAAAAAAATTTAAAAAGGAGAGCCTCCACTACAGGGTAAAGCAGTCAGACTTCAGCCAATATTTTTTTTATTACATACCAGCCACCACTCATCCCAAATATGCATCCTTCCAGACAAGGAATTGCACTGCTTTCCCCTGCCCAATGGGACTATTGTGAGTAACAAATGGGATTAGGGAATAAGAGATACTTTGATGGAAAAGCAAGAATCATTCCTCCTGCTGTGCATTCTCTCATCTCATGAGAGCTTCTGAATTCTCTTCATAGACTTTTTCTTCATCAGTCCCAGACTGAATTCATCTTTGGTGTACACAGATGACCAAGACTGCACAGAAGACTCCAGGTGACATTTATCTAGAGCTCCCATATTTCTCATGGCAATATCTCACTAGGTATGATCTAGGGTTGTAATTCCCTGTTCACTCACGTATTGCACTAGTTAATCCTAGTTATTTCATGATCTTTAAAACACAAGGGGTCTTCTGGTGTCGTGTCACTCTGATGAGGCTTCAATTACATTAAAAAATACATTAGCAACTAAATGCATGTAATGAAATTTCATCTCTTTTCTACTTTTCCAGCCTGCAAGGTGCCCCTGATTTTTCCACATATCACTCTCCTTTCCTACATTGACAATGTCTCCCAAACACTTACTACTACATTACATTTTAAACAAAGGTCATTAGGAGAAGTTTTCTAACAAGGTTGTTCCAAGTGTAATCAGTATTGGAAAAGGTAACAGTAACTCTACTCCACCCCAAGGGTTCTTTCTTAGCATTTCAGTATAATCTGCAGTGTCTTTCTTTAACTAGTTCCTTTACCTGCCTTATTTCTCTTCTACTATTCCCTAACCTCTCAAGTGTCCCCGGTACTTTCCTATGAGCATTGTAGTCACCATTCTGCCATTTGATAGATTAGATCTGCCACATTTTACTTGTTGAGAAAGGAGTTATAAAACAAAGATATAGAGCTATTCTAGGCTCTGGGGCTCTTTTATGATCTACTTCCTTTTTTAACGTATCCATTATTTTTCGTACACTCTCATGTTTAAAGGCTGGGCTGGACAGGGCTTTGAGGAATCTGGTGTTCCTGAAAGTTGTCCCTGCCCATGGCACAGAGGTTGGAACTAGATGATCTCTAAGGTCTCTTCCAACCAAAGCCATCCTATGGTTCTGTATTTACCTTTGTTTTCTGTTAGTTATTGCTTTAAAAGCTGCTCTAAAGCTTTGTGTTGTATGGAAGCCTACATGGTAGTCCTGCTTCAGCCAGGTACTTCTGAAATGCCTCCTTTTCAGTCACATGGCACCAGTTCTGATGGGAGATACTTAAGATGCTTCTCACCAACAGTAGGATTTCATACACTGGCTTATTTTGAATCCTGAGACAGAGAGGTTTTGGTTGCATTGGGTGAAAACAAGGAGCTTTGAGTTTTTCTTCCATCTACAGTAATACAGATCTCCTTCCTGCTCTTATTTCCTATCAGCTGGCTCTGTCTTTGAGCTCTTATTTCAAGAGCCCTTGTGAAAAATTGTCCTATAAAGCACAACCTTTATTGCTCAACATCCTTTTTTCATTTCCATCAAAGAACCAGTTCTGAGGTAGGTTTTGAGGCTTTTTTCCGGAAGTTTTTTGGTTTTCAAAAACTCCAGAAATCCTTCTGTGCTTTGCCTCAAAGAAAATCCAAGTCTCCCCCACAGAGAAGTGGGGAACAGAACAATGAACTTCTGCTGCCTTCACTCATTTCTCTAAAATTCTGTTAGGCTTACTGACAGATCTATTTATGTTTATCCCTCCATTTTATAGAAATTAAACCAACATTTATGTGATCCAATGCTATTTTTCTACAATTAGATGTCCTGTAACAACCTCTATACTTTCCATAACTAAGTTTAGAAAGAATCCTCTCTGCTTCCTCTCAGAAAAGCTGTCAGTTGTCACATTCCGGAATATCTGGGCTGCCTTCAGCAGCACTTGTTCTCCAGCCTATATCTGACACATCAGAGACTGCCATAATGAGACAATTCTGTGCAGAATTTCTCACTGTAATAATGGTTTGAACATCTCAATCCACATCCAAATTTAACTCTGGAATTCTACAGCAGACTCTAACTACCCACTATCTTTCCCCAGAGGGATCTTGTATGCAAACAGAATCTGTTTTATCAGGGAACCCTTTCTGAAACATCCTGCTGTCATTCCAATCACACACACTGCTTTTACCATTATTTCCATCTTTTCTGAACACCAGCTCCCTTTCAGCACCCATGTCTAGGGAGTGATTATGAGTCCATGATATTTCTGTAACCCTATAGTTCTTTTGGAAACCCTATAAGGCCTTATGTCCTGTGTTTATTTCCTGTGTTTCCTGGTATCCTGTCCCTGTCCATTCATCTATCTAAAAGTATGATACATCAATATAACTTGTAAAAGCAAGAGGGAAAGTATACAGGTGTTGTCAGGAAGATAAGAAGTTGGCAGACTTATGGTGTTGCTTCTTAACAAACCCATTTTGCAGGACCTCAAACCCTGAAAGTCAATCAGAGAAGACTAGTGAGCATTTTTATTCTTTCTATTTAACTGCAATAAAATAACCCTAATTCTTCTAGCAACCTTAGTAATGAGGGGAACTGTGTCAAACAGTTTTTCATATGTAATATGTTCTGGTGACTCTATTTTTTTACTGGGTTTATGCTGATATCTTTATCCTTGTTTATTACCTATTAACTGGCCATAAAAAGACCAGAGGATCACACAGCACTATATAGACGTATCAATGTGAGTTTGCATTATGATGCAAAAAATGTCATTTATGAATCTTGGCCACTCACTGACCACTTTTTTCCACTCATTACATCACAGGAAAATGAATAAACTATTCAGGTTATTCTGAATGAATGGCAACAAGGCTTCATAACACACCAGCATGAAATCTGCACATGTAATTTTAATAGAAGAATGTCATTAAAAACAGTATTAAGATTTAGTAAACATTTTACTGTTACTCTTTTTGTCATCATTCTTCTCACATTAGCTGTCCTAGCTACATTTGTAGATAGAGACGTCTCTACCTAAGCTTCAAAAACCTGTTGGAAGGTCTCAATAAATCAACTGGTTACCAAAGATAGTAGGTAGGTGCCTTCTTCACTAAATTTTGAACAATTTTGTCATATATTTACATATTTGAACACAACTTTAGGTACATATTTTGTGTACCTTGGAAGTATTATGCCAGTCTGAAAGAAAAGAATTATAAGTGGGTTTATAAACTTACATTTGCATAGGAATATAATTTAAAGATTGGTTTCTCAAGGCTTTTTGATGCAGCTTGTTCATGTTCACGTACCAAGCTGATAATCTCACCTCTGGGTGGTATTTCCAGCTCATACCAATTGAGAGATAAAATATCTTGTCACAGAATAAAAGAATAAGACAGGTCAAAGGGTCTTCAATCAATCATCTGGTCCAAATCCTTCTGGAAGCACAACCATGTTCAAAAATCTGTCAGGTTCCTCAGGGCCATGTCTCTGAGTTTTGTGTACTTCTGTGGATGCAGAGCCCACAGCCTCTCTGGGTGAACTGTACCAGTGCTCACCACCCTGGCAAAAATCTCTTTTCTTACAGCAAATCAGATTTTCCCTTGCTGGGATTTTGAATCTTTCACTGTGTCCCTAAGAAAAGTTTGAGGATTTTGTATAATTCTCCTTTTAGGCAGGAGAAAATGGCAATTAGATCTCTCCTTTTGGTTCACAGCCCTCTCTACCAGTCCTCCCTCATGCTATACAAACCCAGCTCAGGCACCATGTGCTCTAGCCCCTAACATTGTGGCTACAAGCACACAAGGAAACGGTTACAAATGTTATATACCTGGACTTCTGTAAAGCCTTTGACATTATTCCTCACAACATCCCTCTTTCTCTGAATTGAGGAGAGATGGGGTTGATGAGTAGACTGTTTGATGGACAAGAAAGTGGTTGGATGGTCACCTCCAGAGGGTAGTGGTCAGCAGCTCAGAATCCCTATGGACATCAGTGACAAGTGGTCTTCCTCAGGGGTCCCTATTGGAACCAGTGTTATCTTCACTGATGACGTAGACAAAGGGATTGAGTGCACCCTCAGCAAATTTGCAGGTGACACCGAGCTGAGTGATGCAGTTAACATACTTGAAGGGCAGGATGCCATCCCGAGGGACCTGGACAACCTCAAGAAAGGGGGCCACGGGAATCCCATGAGGTTTAACAAGACCAAGTGCTGGTGCTGCACCTGGATCAGGACAACCCCAAGTATCAACACGGGCTGGGGGATGAACAGATCCAGAGCAACCCTAACGAGAAGGACTTGGGGGTGCTGGTGGGTGGGAGGCTGGACATGACCCAGCAATGTGTACTCACAGCCCAGAAAACCAAACCATATCCCATTCTGGGTCAAAAGCAGCATGGGCAGCAGGGCAAGGGAGGGAATTCTGCCCCTTGACTCCACTCTGGTGAGACCCCACCTGGAGTGCTACACCCAGCTCCGGGGTGCCCACTACGGGAAGGACATGGACCTGTTGGAGTGAGTTCAAAGGAGGCCATCAAGTTGACCAGAGGGATGGAGCAGGTCTCCTCCAAGAGACTTTCCACAAGGAAAGGGTAAGAGAATTAGGATTGTTCAGCACAGAACTAGGGTGACCTAATTGTGGTCTTTCAGTACTCAAAGGAGGCCTACAAGGCAGATGGAAAAAGACTATTTGCAAGAGCAGGAACTAATAGGACCATTCTATGATTCTATTATTTCAGTGGCCCTTCACTGACCTCACTCCAGTTTGTGAAAGTATTTCTGGTACTGGTGGCCCAAAGCAATATGAACATGCAAGAAATTGCAACATGCAATTTCCTTTGCCTTTGTAAGTGTTTTTGTCACTCCCCTCAGTCTTCTGAGACCCCTCTTCAGGATCAGTTTCTCCCCTCTGATGGATCCAGGCTTTAGGGGCATTATGAGCCTGGTGGTATGGTGAAAAGAAATTCTTTACTGCTTCAGGGAATGGCAAAAAACCTCCAACAAAAATTACTTTCACATTATCTACAGGTTTTTAAATTTAATATTGCCTTCACAAAACTGCTAATGTATACGTAGTGATAAAGACAGCCTGAGACACAAAGTAGTGCATTTAGTTTCTGCAAGCGTGATATATTGCCTACACACTGAATTTTATTTGTTGGGGAATGTCAGAAAGTTGGTGGCATATCCTTCTGCTCCCTTTTTGTTGTGCTAAAAGTGAATCTGCCAAGGAAAAAATTTCCAGTTTCATTTTAGGTTCATGTGGTTTTTATGACTGGTACGTTTGCTCAGGGATGGGGAAAAAAGTGATGCATGCTTGGCACAGAAAAAGCTTCCCTATGTCTAATATAGCAGTGAGAAATTTTAGTCGTGATTGTGTCTTACCCAAAGACTGCACAATACCTCAAAGATAAGAATTAATGTGAATTCTTCATCATGCAGTGACCTTTAAAGCTTCTGTCACAGAGCCAGTGTGCGTGTCCAGCTTCACACCAAAACCACAGATCTGTAAATTTTCTGTCATTTTCATTGCTAGTGCATGATAGTTTGTTAATCTGCAAAATTACCTTTTTTTCCCAAAATTTACCAGAAAAGTAATCCTTTCTGTTGAGAGTGATTTTAGCTGCAAGTTGCAAATCAAAGTGGGAATGCATGTTTTAAAATGTGCCTCGCGTCACATTCAAGTTTAGTTGTGTACAGGATATACTGCAAATGATGAAGTTTGTATGGGATTTCATAAGTACAACTTGTTTTATACGTTAGTATTTTCCAGCTGTGTGTTAGGTGAGTATCAAACTGCAAATATAAACAAAACCCATTGCTGTTTTGCTTTGTGCTCAGAGTTTTGCAAGTATCAGTGAATAACCAGTGTTAGAGTGAGACTCAAACAAAAGGTCCAGTCAGGCATAGGAGGTTCACCCCTGTGGGCACCTTCTCACTGAACTCAGTGGAGCTGTTTTAATGAATAAAATCTACTTACTGGGCTGGGATTTATAGGAGCATTGTTTTAGAAAAAGGTATTAAGTAGCTGTCTTTTGTGTTAAACATGACATTCTACCCAACCTAATGGGGATACAAACCTATCAAATGTTTTTTATTAGTTTTTAGTTTCCTAACCAAATTATAATGAAAATGAATTTACAATATTTTTCTTTTTCCAGTGGGTGTTATTTCTCACAGTATGTCAGTTAATAAAGAAGTAAACTGTATTCTGTTCTCCGTATATAATGAAAACAGTTTGAAAACAAATCATTAATGGCTTTCGTGTTACAGCTGAAGAGAGAATTTCCAGTTTTAGTTTTGACTGGGGCTTTTAGCATATCGTTTATGCATGGGTGGCCAGTGTGCTCTCAGGAGTTCAATAGCTTGGGCAGGAAGAATCTTGTGGTATGAGGTTACTGAATTACTATTGATCCCAGGCCCTTATAGCTAATAGACACTGCCTCTGCATGTTCTTTCCCACCCTCTGGACATTTCAAGATGCAGAAGAATTCTTCCATACTCACCTAATTGAGTCAAAAGTGTGAATTGAATCATCCCTCAGTGTGACTTGTCCTGGCACAGCCACAAGTAGTGCTCCCTGTCATCCTCCAGCAGCCATCCAGGATCGTCACAGAGCTTTGCAGGAGCTCTGACAGATGCAACTTCCCTGGAGCTCCTGCCCAGTGAAATGGGGAAGACTCAGGAACCCCGTGGCAGGGTCAGAGAGCAGCCCAGGGACTGATTGGGAGCATCCTGCAGGTGCTGGGCCCTGGGACCATGGGGCTTTCAGGGCTCACATGTAGCAGAGATCAGCAGCAGCAAACCCCTTCTGCCAGCTGCCATATCGCTCTGAGCAAGGCTGCTGCCATGTCCCCGGCAGTGGGGACAACAGAGTGACTCACGAAAAACCTCCCAATTCGCTGCAGTTTTCAGTCTGCAAAATTAAATAAACTAACCCCCATCTCATGCTTTATGCTGTACTAAAATCTGCAGTAGCTCAAGGGCTGCTTCGTGAGCTGTGCTGTCGTCCCCATCACAGGGGCAAGTGAACGACAGCGTGCACCCCTCCTTCAGCCATCTGCTGCCACCCCAGTGTCAAAGCCCTCTGAAAGCTTATGCAACTTCAGGCTGTTTACAGGTTTTAATGAGTGCCTTTGGTGCTCTCATATTCTCCTTCCTGCTCTGTGGATAAATGTATTGAGTCATTCATTATCACCAGAAAGGTAGATGGATGGATGGATGGATGGATGGATGGATGGATGGATGGATGGATAGGGAAGAGCTGTTCATGCACCATCTAGTTAAGCTGGATCTTTCCCAGGTCTCCCATGCCATTGAACTCCTAGGTCAGTCACTCTTAGTAATGAAGCTTAATAAGTAAGATGCCCCAAAGCCATAAAGAAATTGAGCGCTGGTGATCTTCTTGATCGTGACCCTAAGTGACATGGTAGCATTTACGCTGTATATTCATAGCTGCCTGTCATCCTTAAATATAGCCCAAAACATAACTGCTTTCCTCAGTAACTGGGCTCTGTGCTGGTTTTCTCAGCAGAAGGCAGAAAATGTATAACATGAGTCCAAGGCAACAGTAAACTGAAAGTGGCTCCCTATGCCTTTTCTTCAGACCCACTGTAGTCCCAGCAGATCTCCCCCATGCCATGAGACCAGGACTCTGGTCTTGAGGTTTTCAATGAGGTATTTTCACCTGCAAGCACAGTAGACGCTAAAATCATTTGCAGTAAAAGAGTTTCTGGCAGGGGATGAATATTTTATATCTTTTTTCTTGGTGTCTCCTTTAAAAAGCGTGATTTTACTTTCCACCCCTATGGAGTCAGTTTTGTTTTAAAGAGATATCTCAGAAATGCCTGAAAGTGTCTTGAATGGTGATTCAGTAGGAAAGAAATGTGAGAAATCATTTTCTCAAAAAGAAATCCGTTCTCTGGTTTTGAGCGGTTTTCTTTCACTTCCTTGATAATGAGTGTAGCAGCAAAATTGGGAAAACAAACTGGGAAATTTGCATGATGTAGCCATACACCTGGCTGACTCATTCCCACACCTGCTCTGGGGTGGTTCACTTTCAGCTACTTCAATGCCATTCCTTGAGAGGCAGAGCAGTGCAAACAAGGGCAGAAATAAGCCTTTGGCTTCGCAGCAGCAGCACATCCTGTGGCAGCAGCCTTTGGAGCCAGATGGGTTTTCTGAGCAGAGCATAATGCATTGCAATTGAATTGATATTTTAAGCTAACACATGTTTAGATCAGAGCGGCTCACAACACAGTCACTTACAATACACGGCTGATTGCTTCATGACAGAAGCAGCTAAATGCTGTAATGGGGAAGGTGGCATCAGCATTTCACTTCTAAATTTTGATTCTCAATTACTTAAAGCAGCTGTAAGAATTCACTTTTAGCTGGGGCTTGAGCAAGGACATGGGCCAAGACCCAGAGCAATCTAAAAAGCAGTGCCAGTTCATCTCTTTATGAAAGGCTTCCTAGTATGAAAAAGCTTAAATATAAGAGGCCAGCAAAATCTGCTTCCCCAAAGACAGGGTCCTGTGTTTGTTTCTGAAACTGAGATACAGTTGAGGCAATAAGAACAGAGCTTTGAAAAAAGCTCTTTTGAAAAGATCACCTGGATAAAATGTACAGAGCTGCAAATGATCTCTAGGAAAGCACATTAGCTATACTTCACCTAACATGAAAGCTAAAGGACCGCTAAGTTGAACAGTGGCAAAGTGTGAATTGGGTGTCGAGAAAGTGTTATCTTTAAAACATTTGCCTGTACAAGGTACCCCTTTGTTGTCAAGTATGACTGAGGCCAAGCACAACCGGTGAAGGCGACCAAGGACTGAAGAACATTATTTTTATTATTGTTATATATGAGTACTATCATTATTATTCAGCATTCTAGCAGCAAATACTTACAATCCAGCCATTGTGTCTTTCAGAGTTCTGCTTGCTGAGATAGAAAAAGCATTTTTCTTCATGGCAGGCTATTCCTGAACTGTTTATTGTAGAATTTTTTATACCGTTCAGTGAAGTGTCTTGCTCTAGTTGTTATCAGGGAATGAAGTAGCAAGTCCATCACAACTGACTTGTGTTATGTTCGTCTGTTACTACACTTGGGGAACTCTTCTGCATTAAGGGCTTTTTTTTTTCTCCTACTCGAGATTTCATCAATAGCAGTCATCAAGACCAAGTCTTTCAGATTATATATTCAGAAGTATTTAAACTGGCTCTGCAGAACAAATTAAGAAGATCAGACACTTTAAGAATATCTTCTGCTTTGACAGTATCTGTACATACTTTGAATCAATTTCCAGATTTGATTCTAACTAGAGCATACTTTATGCAGCCTTGAAACAGAAGAGACAGGTAGCTGCATATACAAAAGTTAAAATAAAGATTGAAAGGTATTATAGAAAATGGTTAGACAAATATCTGAACATGCATAATTTGTAGAACAAAGTCTTCAGCTAAGAAAGGATTCCAGTTAGAGACTTGCACACATTTTTTATATATGAGCTGTACCTGCTATTAAGTAAAATAGTCCTGCTGGGAAGACTATGGAAAGATGGTTCTCAGATACCAAATTTCTGGTTCCAAGAGCTATGTATAAAACCTTGCCAAGTCTATAAGGAGAGAAGATAAGAGCTGAAGTCTTCGGAAAGCTGGAATGTAGTGAAGAGAACACCAGGCTTTTAGATCATATCTTTGGGGTGAGATTTTGTTTTCTTCCTATAACACACCAATAACTTGTTACTTTGAAAAAACTTTAAAAATTGCATGTCTGAAGGTAGGAAAAGGGATCCATAGTTAAGCACATAAATATGTAATCTGCTCTCCAAATGGATAAGTGTGTGTCACTTAAAGAAAAGTTTGCAGTTATGTTTGTAAATATGTTGACACTACAGAGGAATTTTCTAAATACTTTTTGCTCCAAGTGACAGCTTAACTCATTAAAAAACTGAAATCATATATCCTTGAAAATCATGAAAATATTTGAGTCTTTTTATGATATCCTGTGAAATCATTAATATCTTGTAGTCTTGTAATGAATAATAATCCAGTCACAAGGTATTTTACAACTTATAGAGCTTTTTTGACTACCCTAATAAGCACTATAAAATCACTACCTAATTTTGAATATATGTATATATATATATTTAAATAAATAGGGTTGTGTGGAGTATAATCAGATTTTCTTTAATTTTTGCTCTTTTATTGATGTATCTTGTGCCTATCAGACTATGAACTTACTTATGAGCCTACGTTTTTGTTGCCTGATAAGATGACCAAGAGGAACAAATTTTTTCATTCAGAATAATTTTAATTAGCTATTTAATATTTAGTTTTTGATTGCTTCTCCCTTATGGATACAAAAACACACACACAATTTCATTAGCACCTCACCAGTGAGTGCTAAAATGTTTGTTAGTTCTTCACGGTGACGATTTGATGCTGGTTCCAGTTAAGCACTACTGCCTAAACATGCATTCTCTGGCTTATTAATTCATGGTGACAAGTCATATTTCCTCCTTTTTGTCCTTTCCTCTATTCCCCCACTCAAATACACTTTCTTCTCACTGTTGTTTGCAAAAGATGCTGATTTTAATGACCACATCATAAATTTTGAAGTAGAGGGAGGTAACGCTTTCTACAAGTATTTCTGTTGTCAAAACCAGAGGCTTTAGCTTCTGAGTGTCTTTGAAGACAATCATTTAAATATGTTCAGCCCTCTAAAGCCATTACCAAGGCTGTAATGGTACAACTCACATTGTGTTTTTATTGTGGCCTCTCCCAATAGTTAATGCCAGGTGTCAGATGAGGAGGAATGTATTTGGATCACGAAATTCACTCTCCTGCTGTGAACCCAAAGAAACAAACAAACAATACTACACTACAAAATGCAAAACAATAATCAACAGAAATCAGCATTACGTCATTAACTATGTCCAAAGTGAGGCAAGAATAGGCAAACTGTGCAGAGTGGCTCATGTATTTATGTGTGGAGGGAGTTAGGACTGAGATTTGAGATTTCTGTGCAAACTGGCACTGAATTTGTATTTTTCCCCAGCAGGGCATGAGAAATGTGCCCTCTTCTCCTCACTAGGGGGTGAGAATTCATCCTGCATGTGAACATCCTAAAAGCTACATATGTTTGGCAGAAGTCTGCATCTCTGCTAACATTTCCTTTAAACAACTGCAAGAAAAAAAGAAGTTTGGAAAAAAAAAGCAGTAGCTACGTGCATGATCATAAATTGCTCTAGCCTGTGTGTTTCCATGTCCCAGTAAGCTTCAGGGTTTCATCAGAGAATGCAAATTGAAACTGACTGCAACAGTTGGCTCCAGATTTTGTTGTCAGGGAGCAGTATTCATTTTCCTCAGTGCCTGATTTCTGTTGCTTTTCTGCTTAAGAGAAAAAGAACAAAAGGAGATGAGGAGGCAGATTGAGAGAGCATGGCATAAAAATTAAAATATGCTAAAATTATACCTTCTTCCTGCTATGAAGTGCCATAACCCCAGGATACTAAAAAGCTAGATCTAAAATAGCAGAAATGTGCTGTTCTGAGTGGGGAAGAAAGAAGCAACAGATAAAGGTACTGGCCAGCAGAGTGCAAGCATGCAATTCAGCTGCCAAACTTGAATTTACATTTAAATTCTCCTCCCTGTACAAGCTTTGCTCAAAGCCGTTGTGAGACACTGTGGATCTGAGTCCTTCTGCAGCACTGTGCTGAAGAAAGCCGTATCTTTTCTTCCAGCCAAGATTCCACCCTAGAACAATTGCAACACCAGCACCCCGAGCGGTACCCAGGCCTCACAGCAGCCTTGCAGAAGCATAGCCTTCACCCCTGCTTAGCATTGCCCACGGGGATCCCATCCACACCTCCAGCCCTGGTTTTAAACATAAAACTCCCGTTTTAAGACCTGCGGGGGTCACAGGCAGCCTCGTGTACCCTGCATGTCAGTGCCAATACTCCTGTGAGCCTCGACAGGCACACCGACCACATCTGTGACCTTTTGGACAGCCAGCCTCGCATCACCTGGGGGCAGGCTGCTCCCTCACCACACCGAAGCTGTTTGAGCCAGTCCTTCATAGATATCTGACACAGGAAAGGGAGGACACAAGGGAATTCCACTCAGATTTCACACTAGAAGTTCAGTTTCACCTTTGGTTCTTGATAGACAGTGATTTGCTCTGGTTTTGGCTCAGGTTCAGGTTCATTTCGGCTCAGTGATTTTCAGTTATGCTTCTCAGACATCATCCACTGTCACAGGGTTACTGTGAGTGATTATTTTAGACGATTCTGGTGGAATATGCCAATGCTCTCAAACACCATTGATCATCTGGCTCAGGCTCTTCTTCTGACTTGTATATTAAATGAGCTGACATTTGTTTCAGCTCATTTTGTTTCCTGCCAGAATTCAAGCTATCTCAAATGAGCTTGTTTTAGGAATGTTCTTCTTTCTGCTCTCTGCTTGGATGAGGGCTTCATATTCCATTGGTCTTCGCTGGGTTTTTGATTCACTTGTTCCTATAGATACTCCTCTGAATATCCAGTTCTTCTTATCATCAGGATTTTATGCAAGAACATGCATAGTTAGGTCAACAAGAGAGAAAAACTGTCTTAAGCTAGATATTCCTCAGCCAGTTGTAGAGGAAAATTTTGCCTGAAATCAACATTATGTCAAATGGACACAGGTCAACTGAGTATGCTTCTTAGGTTCTCATGTAAGGAAATTACTGGAAGCTGCTCAAAAACTTGCAAGTTTTTTGTAATTTTTTTTCCAATTTGGAACATAAAGCGTCAACAATGTTCTGCTTACACAATATTGATACAATTTATGGCCCAACACTGTAATCTCTTCAATCAGCTGCCATGGGAGCTGCCTGAACAATGGTTCTTTATTATGTGTGGAATATTTCATACCATGAAAGTGTCCCCAAACACTTAACAGAGTTACATGAAACAGTCACAGTAAATAAGAGCAGAGAATAAATAAATTTAAAATATTTAGGCAGAGGAAAGCAGGAGTAATTCAAACACTTAGTCAGACATGCAGCACAGAGTGAGGCAGTAAATGATGCCATGTGTTTCTTTTGAAAATACCTAGAACAGTTGTTTTGTTTTTTCCATTTGCCCTCTAAAATACCGAAACTGCTGCTCAAGAAAGCTAAAGAGAATTAGTGTCATAAACAAGCAGCCTGGAGTCTAACAGAGGCAGCAACGCAGAGTGTTAAGCTTTCTGTTCAAGAAACCATCCAGTCCTGGTATAACAAGGTACTTAAACCAGTCCATGTGATTAGAGTTATTCAGCCGTGGAAAGCCGGGCATGTATTTAAATACCTTGCTGAATTGTGAAGGTGATACTGAGGAAACTGCATGTTAAGGGTGGAATTAATCTTGCTGAACTATAGTTCTGTTTAAAAGTTATATATTCTGTTTAATCTGCTTTTATAGCCAGTTAAGAGAGAGAGGCACCTGAGGGACATTCTTTCTTTCTTGAGGGGCATCTACTATAGATGGGATGACTTACCCTATAGATATGCTCACATCTTTCAATGGACTAGAAATGGAACTCAGGTAATTAATTTAGTTTCAGTATCTGACTTAAACATGGCTAAAATCTAGGGAGATAGACACACATTCACTTCTGCATCTTTCACTGCAAGATAGATGCTTGAAAAATTTGTGGAGAGAGATTTGGCATGGCTCTGTGCACATGCCAGGGGTTTGCATTGCTGAGGAATCTGAAAAATTTTGAATTCCTTCGCCACAGAAGTTTTTTTGCAGTATCACACAGGAATAAATTAAAAGTTTGTTGAGTATGAAAAAAAGATGCTGCACTTAAAAACTCGCAGTTGAACCTATGATAGTTGTGTGTCAAACCTGCAGTAATAGGAAATACTGCAAATGTTTGTGGCTTAATACTGCTACAGGTCATACAGTGAATTATAATATCTAGTCTGCCCTCAAAAATGACAGTGCTGCTCTCTGAGGAAGGAACAGCTTGTTCCACCTGCCACAAGATCAGCCTTTCAGCCTTGTACAGAAAATGCTCCAATAGGATACCTTGGGATTATCCTCATATAACTGGTTTGCCTAATTCAAACTGGCAGACACAATCTGAATTCAGTGAATCAGAAGATACACAAGATTTCATCAGTGAGATGGTTTGAGTAGATTAACGCAGGCACTACCAGCCTCCGTCAGCTTCTTCAGAGAACTCTTGGGGCAGAGGAGATGAGGACAGAGGCCAAACAAAACTGCTTGATTGCAAGTGCCTGTATCCCACTTCATCAGAGGCATCCGTAAGGTAACTGGTTTTCTAGGGATGGAATATGAAATGTCTGGCCCATCCTTAGAGCCTGAGTTAACAGGTTCTGAGACAGAGACATTGTATGCAGAGCTTGCAGTACAACTTACAGTTCTTTTTATAATAGTGATAAATGCCTACAGTTATACTGTAGACATAACTTAGCTGACTCAAAATCTTAATAATGATCAAATAACAAAATGCAAACATTGTACTTTGTCAGCATAAACAAAACAATTATATTAAAGGTCCTACAGGCATTGCTTATTTGTACTAATAACTCCTGCTTTTCAATCAAGCTGTACAAGATGCCAAGTTAATTATTTTAAATACTTTTCAGTCTTGGCACTTTATTTGGACTAAAAGTGGGGAAGTGAGAAGAGGAACAAAGAGCAAAGAAATGGAAAATCCTTCACCATCGAATAATTGAGGCATATGACAGAAGAGGATTTAGCAGGAAAAAGCCCTAAGGAGATTTTGGGAGGTTTCACTAGTTTGTTCAATGGTGAACCATCCAAAAATGAAATGCCTGAAAAGCTGGAGGCTGGACAGCTTAAGATAGACTGTGCACATAGAAACATTGCAATGTTAACTGCTGGAAGAGGCATAAATTATGTATTTCTGATGTGTCTCTACAGGCCTTGAAACCTTCTTTCGACCCTTAGGGTTCTCATTATCTGCAGGAGCAATTAACAATAGTATCTAGCAGCTAGCATGATTTCTTACCTTTAGAGTGATTTCAAATCAAATGAAAAGGAGGCTAATAGAGCCAAGGAGGCCTGAGCTGTGAAGTTGCTTCTGAAGTATATTGGATAGAAATAATCAGTAAATTGAAGGTACATGGTGCCAGGGAGGCTGGATTATGTCTGGCTGGTTTTGCTCACGGAATCTTTTATGTTTCAGATAGATATTGTTGTTACTGTGAGAGATTATGCAAGTGACACAAATAATGGAAAATGCCTTCATTAATTCTGAAAGGAAAGGCCTAACTTCCCTTACTTCAGCAACTTCAAGCTGATTAATGAAAAGATCTGATTTTTTAACTAGCAAGATTAAATTACAGACAACAGTGGTAAAAAAGCACACTTAAGACTGGTCTTAGAAAAAGAAGTTCTGATGACCAGCAATCTGCTTAACTCCCCAAACCCAGTGGAATTTTTTCAGCACTTAAGATACATGAATAGCTTAGGAAAAAAACTGATCAAGTGCAAACTACACAATTCTAAGATAAAATTTGTACAAAACTAATTATTTCAAGTCTTCAAAAATCTAAATTAAATGTTTCTTATCTGAAAGAGCAGATTGTTGAATACAAATCAGTCCTATATTATGATTTCTCTAGAGCTGTCCTATTGCAGTATGGAAATCCATGACAATGTTTAATATACAGAGCCTGGCACAGTTCTACGTGTTCATCTAGTACTAAATGTGATGCACCATAATTTTCTTTAGCAGTAACATGCTTTATTTTCATTTCCTTCCTAATGCATGAAAATCATTCCAAAGGCTGCCACCTTATATGCACTGAGGTTCGTTATAAAAGCCACATAAGTTAAAAAAAATTACTAAATTTCTGGTTTAAAAAAACAAAACATATTTTCAAAATATATACCAAAATATTTATTACTGCCATATCCCATTAACCCACATAAGCCACTGGTGTCTAAGAGCATCTTTTTACTGTTTCATCATGAGCTTACACTGAGTCTGGAAATGGGATTTGTATAAATTCCTATACCATACAGACCTGCTGATTTCACTGAGGTGAAATCACACCAGGTGGTGTCAGGAGTCTGGCTTCCATTATGAGATTGAAGTTTTAAGTTTCAAGTTCTTGGGACTGAGGATATTTTTTTCCTGTAAACTCTGAAGCCTTGAACATTTGGAAAATGCTTGAAATATGCTTGCAGAAACCCTTGATTTTATAATAGTTTCATGATGATTTGTTAATGAAATACATAACCCAAAACTTTCTATTTTAATACATTAAAAATAAAAATAATTACTGTAACTATTAGTATCAGGCTTTTAATATAATCTAGTTGCATCTAAATACCTTGGAAATAGTATAAAACTGCATACAAGGAAAACCTTGGAGTCATTCTGTTCACCTGAAGTTTATCATCACTCACATGTGGCCAGAATTTCCCTACCAGGAGAAGCAAAACCAGATAAGAATTGAGACTCAATTGGTAGCAACATGTTTTTATTCTTCTCAAAATTATTTTTAGAAAAACCTATTGAGCCTAAAAAGCATGTTCAATTTATGATAAAAAAGTGAAATTTCATCTTACATGTAGAAATACCAGTCTATTAATTTCTAAAGTGTAAATGATAACAAGATTTCAGAAGCAGAAAATGAAAGGGTGCTATTGATCTTATGAGGAGGGGATATATTTTGGCAGACTGGTTATCATTTAGCACAACAAAGTCAATCATCTGACTCTGGATGCTGCTCTCCTTTGCTATGGGAGTTAGAGAATGTAGATCAGGAAGAGGGCAATCAGAAAGTCACAACTTTGTTATTGGGGGATTTCAATTACTCAGGTATTGATTAGGATGACAGTTATACAAAAGGTGTACAGAGGAGCACATTTGTAAAAGTTGACCAGGGTTTCTTTCTTTAGCCATTGTTGATGTGACTATATAATGAGAGCTGATGTGACTATATAATGAGAGCTGTCCTAACAGCTGTGAGCTCTGATAAATAGAGTTCAGGAAACAGCAAGACCTTTCTGGGTCTGAAATCTGCCTTCTGGTTGGGAAACACAGCACTGTTTTCCTATCACAACTGCGACCATTCCTTCCAGAAACTCCCCACCAACTCCCTTGTGGCAAATGACCATGCAATTTCCCAAGATCTTTTGTCCCTCCTCCATTATCTCAAAATGTCTCTACCCTGACTAAACTCCTTAAACAGTCAGATTTACATCACAGATGACAGAGACTTACAGAGGCAAATGTATGTCTGTGAGTGTGTGTAAATACTGAGTCATTATCTTAATACTAGATGTTTTTTGAGAGCAATGCTTTATATTCCTTCAAAAGAAGACCCATAATTAGGTGGAACATCCTCAAAAATTAACATAATGGCAGTTAAATATCCAGCGTTGTATGGATCTGAAATCATCAAATCATAGCCTTTGCCAAATGGGTAACAGAAATGAAGTCACACCCAGTCAGAATAGGATCCGCCCTTACTATTGAACAGTTTACTCGTTGTACACAGAGAGTGCTTCTTAGTCATCACAACAAACACTTTCCAGGAGTTTCATTAAACTGAGGGCTGCGTCAAGGCCGAGGAGCCCAGGTCACGTTTGCAATTAATCCCATATATTTCTTTAATGCTTGAACAGTGTGTTAATTTAAGGCTTAATGCTACCTTCAGATATTCAGTCTCAAAGCCTCGCTAGTAGAGTGTGTTTATTTCTTCCCTTTTGGGAAGTGGAATGTGAAAAGTCTGATATTGCTTTTAGCACTGCTGTTAATTGAGCATCTCTGTGCCCCATTTTAGCCAAAGGTGATTCCTCTGCAATTTAGATGGAATTTCATCTGTTTCCAGCCTGTCTTTCATGCAGCTTCTCTGACTGACTCTGTAATAAGCAGTTTGGGTCCAGCTAGTTCATTCGTGTGTGGAAACAAGAAGTTCCAGCTCTTCCCCCGTACATTAGGAATGCTGTTGTTTTTCAGCTGCTGTGTATGCTTGTTCAGTCTGGGAGGGAAATTTCTACAGAGACTAGAACAAGGTCTCCATAACTGGTCAGATCTATTTTAGGGGATTTTGAAAGATGCAAAGCATTTTTGAGCACAAGGATCTCCTAAAATACATTGGCATAGCTCAGTGGTGCAATTCAAAATTGAGCTCTGAGGTATGATTTCCCACTCCTTTAGGCCACACATTCTTGTGTGAGAGAAACCAGCAGTCTCCTCGTGCCTGCTGGAAGAAACAGCCCAGAAAAATCCTTCTCGGTGCGTCATTCACGCTGGAGACAGGCAACGGGACTATTCTGCTGGCAGATCCTGCTTTTCTTTCGCTGTCAAAACGCACGGAAAAGCCTTCCTGGCTTGCTTAGGCTTCATTCAGACAAAGTTTGAGGCAGGGAGCGCGGGGGTGCGGAGCTGCCGTGGCGCGGTGCCCGCCGCAGCCCCGCAGTGCCACCTAGTGCGAGCCCGGCCCCGGGAGCCAGCGCTGCGCTCGGGCAGCCCCGCTCCGGGGCACGCCGCTGCCAGCATCCATCCCCAAAGCGCTTCTGTGGGGGGTTCCCTCCGGGCGCAAGAGGGCTTCGACTCCGTCTCCTGGTGGCCTCGCGGGTGTCTGCGGTGCTAAGAAGTTGTTGCTGGAGTTGTAGAGCTGCTGAAGAGAAGGGAGGAGGGAGGGGAGTGGGTGGCTCCAGCAGTTCACAGAGTTTGGCGTTTTAAGCACCTACCTGAGAGAGCTGCTGAGGAACATTAGGAGACTTGGAAGGGCTCTGGTGCCGTTCTTCAGGATGGCTGGGGGTTGAATAGATACCACTGGGCACATAATCTAGAGTTTATCAAGATGAAAAAACCAAAAGGGGATTCAGGTCAAACTTCATTCTTTGCATCTGTGAGAGTAAATACGCCGCCAGAAACCCACAGTACAGATGGGTGAAGGGGAAGCTGAAAGCAACTGGAAACAGAGAAGGATGAGCAGGAGGATCTACCAAAGGAGTAGTCATGTAGGCTTGCATTTGTTTGGATGCATTGCTCATCCTGCTGGCTTCTTCGGCTTTCTTGCTGGGGCTGCTAATACGTGGTGTGCATATAAAACAGTTCCAAACTGCGAAAAGAAAGCACAGTGAGGCACATTTGTTATATTGCTTGGCAAAAAAAAAAAAAAAAAAAAAAAAAAAAAAAAAAAAAAACAAAAAAAAAACCCCCAAAAAAAAAAAGAACAAGAAACAAAATAACAATCCTCTTTTT